>JAMPIV010000221.1:0-600000 GCA_024509875.1 Oreohelix idahoensis
GGGAAGACCCAAGAATCTAAAGAGATGATCATGATTGAGCAATTGAGAGAGTCCATGGCTCCAGACATGAGAAAATTTCTCATGGAACAAGGTGCAGAGAAGTTGGGGGAGGTTTTAAATGTTGCTGAGAGGTATCAGGCAGCCCAGGCAGAGGTAAGTGGTGCTAAAAAGAAGCACATAGATAATTTTAAAGCTCCACAGCAATTTAATAAATTTGATAATAGAGAACAGGGAAATAAAGGTAGGACAAACTTTGAACGGCCAAGAAATGACTACCGAGACAGAAACTCACAGTTCAATGACCAAAAATTCAATGAAAGAAAACCGTTGAACCAAGGAAAAAGATGGTGTAAATGGTGCAAGAAAGATAACCATAACACCGAATTTTGTAGAAGGAAACCTTCAAACATTGCTGCAATGAAGTCGGGGACTCAAAGATTAAAGGTTAATCCTAATGGACAGCAGGAACCTTATCACCCCCCAGTTTGTGAGGATGTTATTTGTAATGGGGTCACCATAAGGTGCCTTTATGATACAGGTTTGGATTATGATTCAGTTGTGAAGTCTAGCCTAGTGGACCCAAGTCAGTATACCACAGAAACAGTGGAAATACAAGGGGCAACTAAGGACATACCACTCATGACACTTCCCATCGCAAGGATAACGGTGAAAACTCGCTATGTGGAAGGAGAAATCAGAGCAGCAGTGATAGATGAACCAATCTACCCTCTGATATTGGGGTGTAGATACGTCTTCTTGGGGAATCCCGAGAGACCTGTGATCATGGCGACAGTGCAGACCAGGTCACAGAAGAAGGAGGAAGAAGGTGAACCTATAAATGCTCATCCAGAGGAGATGAGGAAGGCGCAGGCTGAGGATAGGACACTCAAGCCATGTTTTAAAAAATTGCCCAAATGCCACACACCTCCGAGCAAGGGAGAATATTTTATGAAGGACAGATTGCTATATAGGAAGACAGGAACTAGATCCACTGGTCACGGACAGTTGGTTCTTCCAAAGGTATATAGGGCAAATTTAATAAGGAGCTTACATGTTGGAAAAGATGGGGACCATGAAAAAGTCGGTACCATCTGCCAAAAAGTTGCTCGAAAATACTATTGGCCCGACGTAAATGTCGATATTGAGAACTTTGTAGAAGCATGTGGCATATTTCATGAGGGAACACCCACAAAGGGAAAATATGTGCAGGACCTAGAAACGCCACGGGGCAAAATTAGGCCTGGAAGGAAAACTAATTATACTCAGGTAGACAAAGTGCAATGGGAGCCCCCTTTTCACACCCAGTCTTCACTTGAATGGATTAACATGGCCACAATGCGAAGAGTACAAAGAAGAAATTTTACCCAGGATAAGATGACAATCCCTCGGTCAGACTTATATAAACTGGAAGAACAGAAAAGAGAGCGAAGATCTCTCATAAGCAATCTAAAGTGGGGAGATAAACCCAAGAAAAAAATTGGTAGTGGTCGATTTGTGAGTGATGATTCTAGGAAGAAAAATCCTCACTATAGGGCTTCTAAGGGAAGGGACCCGACGGGTTCCAGGATAAATACGTATGATAAATTAAAGATCCAGATGTAGCCCTATTAAGGACCTGGACAGATGAGAAGGCGGAAGAGACTGTTACCTCATCTTATCAATACGTGAACGAACTGACCACTCGTTTGAAAGCTGGATGGAAACTGGCAAATGATAATTTGAAACAAGCCAGGAAGAAACATGCAGCATATTTTAATAGGAAGGCAAAGGACAGAGAACTGGCAGTGGGAGAGAAGGTGCTGCTTCTACTACCCGGTAGCCAGAATAAATTACAAATTGGATGGCAAGGTCCATATACGGTTCTAGAGAAGGTGTCTAGAACAAACTATAAAATTGACAAAAAGGGGAAGGAGAAAGTTTATCATGTAAACCTGTTAAAGAAGTATCTGGACAGACCACTCCAGGAAAGCACCCCCTTACTGACCTTAGCTATCGCAACTCAAATGCAAAAGGAACCACTCACCTCACATGAATACCCATTACATCCTTGTGAAACAGCAGCACAGGTAAAAGTCAGTAAGCACCTGACTAAAAACCAGAGGGAGAGAGTTCAACAGGTTCTGGAGGAACATACAGATGTATTAACAGATAAACCAGGCCATACAAATTTGCTACAGTATGACATGAAACTGGTAGTCTCAAACCCAATCTGTATGAGAGCCTATTCTATTCCGTTCGCGAAGGAGAAGGCATTGAAGGAAGAAATAGATTATTTGTTGAAGGAGGGGATTATTTCACACAGTGAATCATCTTTTAGCTCTAGTGTCGTTTTGTTGAGAAAACCGTCTGGGGAACACAGACTGTGCATAGATTACAGGAAACTGAATGCTGTCACAGAAGGACAAGTGGATCCATTACCAGACACAAAACAGTTATTTGCCAGACTGAACAAGGCAAAATACTTTTCAAAAGTGGATCTTAGTAAAGGCTATTACCAGATCCCAGTGAAGCCTGAAGTGAGACCTTATTTGGCTTTTAGCACTTCGGATGGACATTATGAATTCAACATGCTACCATTCGGACTGAAAAATGCTCCGAGTGTATTTTCAAGGATGATGCGCAAATTGTTGGATCCCCTGAATAACCCATGTATCACGAATTTCATGGATGATATTCTCGTCGCCACAGAGACATTTGAAGAACACATTGAAGCTCTAGAAATGTTAATTAATAGGCTTAGGGAGGCGAACTTAACTGCTAGGCCAACAAAATGTTGCATTGGATGCAAAGAGTTGGAATTCTTGGGACACACTGTATATCAGGGTAGCATGACCCCTGATCCCAAGAACTTGGAAAAACTGCAGAGAGCACCTAGACCACAAACAAAAAAAGGACGTGCGATCATTCGTGTCGTTATGCGGATTTTATCAAAAATATATCAAAGATTTTAACTCTATTTGTGCTCCTCTGACTGATCTGACTCGCAAGGGACTTCCAGATAAAATTAATTGGACTGCGCAAAGTGAATTAGCGTTCCAAGACTTAAAGGAAAAACTCACTAGCAAGCCTATTCTCAAACTGCCTGATTTGACACAGGATTTTGTTTTAAGAACCGATGCAAGTAATGTAGGACTCGGAGCGGCTTTGTTGCAAAGATCATCTTCACCTGATGGGGAACTGAAACCAGTCGCTTATGCAAGCCGCAAATTGAATAAGGCGGAACAAGGATACTCCACAAGCGAAAAAGAATGTTTAGCGTTAGTCTGGGCAATAAAGAAATTTCAAATCTATCTGTATGGTAGGACTTTTGTGGTCGAGACGGACCATCAGCCCCTAGTATTCTTATCTCAGGCTAAGCATGAAAACGCAAGATTGCTGAGGTGGTCTTTATTGCTTCAACCTTATCAGTTCAGTATCCGATATATCCCAGGCAAATTGAATGTCGGTGCAGATTTCCTCAGTCGGCACCCCTGTGATCAAAATTAGAGTAATGGCAGGCGTAAGGAGAGATTTTATCTATGTGTATCACTGGTTTTGGAACTTGCCGTAGGCATGTTTTCAAGTGGGGAGATGTGTCATAAATTAACCATTATACAACGTTAAAATATCTCCAATGATAAAAAGTAGGGATAAAAATGATGCGTAAGCTGCTAGAATACATGATCGCCCACACCGCGGGTCATCACCCGCCATGGAAATTAATTGCTAGACGTGAAAGCAAAACTTTACCCTCGGAACGGGTTGAGAACGGAGATCAAAAGAAGGAAAAATATGACTGAACATGTGCTTGAAACTAGCAAGGCTAAAAAAACGCAATTGGTGGGGAAAGGAGGAAAAAAATTCACGTTCCCAAGTTGACACAAGGTAAAGAAATCTACAAAAGGGACCTTAGCTATTGTGCGCAACAGTCATTTCTTGGACCCTTTTGCGATAACTTAGTCCGTTTATTTGAATTCAGCGGCAAACGCCTTACAGAATATTTCGAAAAAAAAAATAAATAACCTTGAAAAGTAACTTTTTCTTAATAATAATGTTAGGAATATAAAACCTAGCTGGCCGGATGGCCCATCTTGAGCAGTGAAATAATATGCTTTCATTTATACAGACGGATAGATAATAAGAAAGATATTGACAAAAGACTGTGTTGTTCATATCAACGAGCGCCTGCATTGAAACAATAATGTCACTAATTTTCAAAAAATTGTGGCCTTGAAGACTCAAGTGCTAAAATCTAGTTAGAATGAAAGAGACGGGATGGGGTGGATAATTGTGGCTAAAAATAACTTTAAAGGCAAAATTGTGTAGGGGAAAGCAGGGTTGGTTCAAAAAAGTATGTTTTTTGTGTGAAACGCAAGTAGAGACGGACGGACCAACAGACAATAAGGCATACTTGACTGAGGTATGACTGAAATGACTTATTGGTAGGATATTTGAAAAAGAAAAGGCAGTCATTGGCCCTAGATGAAGATATTATCGGCGCTCAGACGCGCATTTTGTGCCATTCAGTTTAAGTTGTCCTGGTAGACACAGTGAATTAGTAAGTGGTGTAATTCCCAGAAACTATTGAAGTATTTAGAGGGACGCCATCATAAGGCCAGCAGCTCAGCTGAGTTTTGCTAGCATTTATTTAACTGTGTACTATATTCATATTTCTGAGCTGTGAGTTTCAGTTGGCACCAATGCGGTGTCAAATGAGTTGTTGAATTTTACCAGAGTGGACCCGTGCAGTAACATTTTGTCAGAGCAGCCTATTATAGCCCCCAAGCACGGAGAGGTGGGGCCACCAGACTTCTGATATTGCCCCCAAGCACGGAGAGGTGGGGCCACCAGATCTCAGCACCAGAGCTACACCTTCAAAGTTACGTAAGCGTCTGGTCTGCTGAGAATTCACCAACTCAACTTATTTGCTAACACACCCATAAAAATTCCATCAAATAACTGGACAATGTGTAGTCACTATAGACAGGGAGTGATGAGACCACCCCAACAGCACATCCATTCATCATTCTCCCAGCTAAATTAAAAATATAAACAGTAGTAATATTAACTAGTCTTGTGAAATACATATGTACACACCTTTCATTTATTATGCCATATATTCATGCATTTCATTCCTAATTTCAAAACTTTACATATGTTCTGACCAAATTAAAACCTTGGTTCAGAACAAATAAACTTAAAGAAAATATTACTATCAAAATTTTACACAACTTGAGTTAGTTCAGTGTGTTGTAACATTTATTACTATTATTAGACTTATTAAGTATATGTGTGTGTGTATATAAACTACCACAACACATTGCATATCATTACCCTAGAATCTTAACGTAGCCACATTCATTAGTAAAAAAAATAATAGGTGTGAGGTCGTAGTGGTAGCAAGAAGGGCCTTCTGACAATTCACAGCTACATTTTATCTCAGGAGCCTTCACAGCTGACCTCATGCATCACACTTAGTACCATCACCATCATACAATACCATCAAACCCACTACAGTATTTAATTGTTGTTTAAATGCGTGTAGATTTACATGCGGGTTATTTTGGTAAAGCTGTTGTATAAGAATGAGTGACCTTAACAGTTCTGTTAGAACATAGGTAATTGTGTAATTTTCTCTGTGTGGGTAAACCCTGCTGTTTTGAAGTCAGCAGTTACGGGATTTAATTAATCCTAAAACATTGAGAGATATATTTATAGTGGTGAATTCATGAAGACAGGAGGTTAGTGTCTCGGGTGAAGTCTATTGTATTGTGGTTTAGCGAGGAAACACATCGATCATTGTTAAATAGTAGGGCCAGGAATTTACCAGCAACAGGTTCATTCAGTGGTCGGAATGTTGTGACGGCTAAACTAAGCCGCCAGAATGTAAGAGATTAAGCCAGCTGAGTCTGGAGATTAGAGTTGTCGATAGGACAGTATTTTTTTAGGGGAAGCGGGGGTAGGCATCTTTACGGATCGCTAGCGCGATTATAGAATAGAACAGGGGAGTGGTATTGAGTTAAGTGTTAAAGATTTGGGATTTAAGTGTTAATGATATGAAAATTTGTTGTGCGATATATATATATATATATATATATATATATATATATATATATATATATATATATATATATATATATATATATATATATATATATATATATATATATTTGTTATTGTATTGTCCACAGCAGATATTTTCACGGCGGGGCAGCTAGGGTGTCAGTAGTCCTTCAGCTTGCTAGAAGTTCGTCGGTCTTCTCAGGAGAAGAAGAGTCGGCAGAGCCAGAAAATAAAGCGGAGTGGTGACGCGGTGGTCACTGGTGCAAAAGTCTGTTTTTTGTACCCAAGAGACTGCGGAGTGGTGACGCAGTGGTCACTGGTGCAAAGGTTTTTTTGTACCCAAGAGAGAGCAGGGAGCTGGAAGCACAGACTTCTTCAGCAAGAACAGGTGTTCTTAACAAATTCGGAGCTATTTACGCTCAGATAAAGCACCCACTGATCCGAGGCGCAGGGCCTAGAGGTGTCGTGAATTTCGGGCATAATAATCCCGACAGCCCTAAAACCCAAGAGAGGGGTAACCGGGATACAGCAAGAAAAAAATTCGTCAAAATTGGAAGCAGCAATAGTCCAAGTCAAGAAACCAGAATACCAATTCAAGTTAGCAGCTACAACGGCAGTCAGAGGAAAGAGGGCAAAAATACCTCTGAGCTGCACTAGATAGAGAGAAGGAGAGTAGTGGAGGAGTCGTTTCTGTAGGAACTAGGAGTGTCAGACAGACACTGAACATAACATTAGAACTCAGCAATTCATCTTTAAGTTGTGTAGGAGATGATAGAAGAGTTCTGGTCGTGGACCTTGTATTAGTCATAGAAGAATATTTAGCCTATAGTGGAGCAGCGGTGTAGGCACGTCATTTGTTTAGAAACACGTCTGCAGACAGACGGACAGTAGGAGTTAGAGTGTGTTTACATGATATCAGGTTGATTAGGAGAAAGACGGATCTGATGTTAGAGATCCCCCTTCACATGTTGTTGTATTTCTTGCTTTTTCTTATTTCAGGTTCGAGGGAGAGGGCAACTGTGTGGGGTTATCATACCTAATCACTTGAAATTAATTGTTATGTTCTTTTCCAGGTGTGTGTGTCCATGCATTGTATTTATTTGTAGTATGTTATTCGGAAAATTCTGGTTTTGTTTGTAAATAAAATCTATTCAAACTTTAGGCTGGATAAGTCACTTGCTTCAACCTATATGTTGTCTGTATAGTGGTGTCTGTTGTGTTAAGTTAATTAAACTTTATCCCAGTCTTGGTAGTTAGAGGTAGGGAGGTTATCGCAAAACATTACGTCATTAGGCAAGGGAGAGTCAATTTAGGTTCTCGACCCTTGACGCCAATAGCCTCATCTCCCACAGTCACTGTCATTTTCTTCTGAAATCTATCTTCTTAGTCTTTCTTTACACTAGGGTCTAGTCTATTTAGGTAGACAGCCTCTAGTCATAAATCCACTTCGTGACAGTCTACTATCTCATCTTAGGGAGGAAATATGTCTTTCTTGGAGATCCATCACGTGACTCCAAGGCAACACAAGAGAGAGAGAGAGAGAGAGAGAGAGAGAGAGAGAGAGAACACATGACACGATCACGCGGCTCTTATCTCTCATCAGCACGAATTTTTCGGAGCTGAAGAAGGCACAAAAGGCCGATAAAGCCCTAAAGCCTTGTTTTACAAAGTTGTATGGTAATTACTCCCATTCTCCTCAGGGAGCATTTTACAGGGAGAACGGTTTGGTTTACAGACGGGTAGGGAACAAAAGACAGTTAGTTGTCCAACTCCCATATCGCACCCGCCTAATGCAGGAAATGCAATCCCCCTGCCCCATCCCATTAAAGGTTCATTTACCTTGGGAAAAATGTATCTCTAAATTACTTCCAGATATGCGACAGGTAATTTGACAGTTTGTGCGAGATTGCTCTGTTCGCCATAATACGGACAACCAGAAGGATGAAACTGTCCAGAGAGAGTTTGAGCAGAGTACACAACAGCCAACATTGGACAACTCGTACCTCAGCTCAACATTTCTGTGTAGCAATGCAAAGTTACGGTAAGCGCAGAAGGACGACATAACCCTAGCGCCATACTATGAACAAAGTCTGATGAAAACAACCCATGCCTCAGATGGAACTTTCTACAACGATGAAATTATTTATCGACGGACGAGGCGGGGAAAACAGCTGTTGATACCTCTCCCTTAAGACCCTCGTTATGAAAGAGGCTCATATGTCCTCATCGGCGGAACATGTTTCCGTGGTTACCGCTATTATTAGCCTTAAGGAGGCCCAAATGATGGGAGGACGTTCGTCAGTTCGTTTTAAACTGTCTACATTGCCAAGCGAGCAATTTAAACACTCGCCCACAGAATAACGAGAAGAACACTGTCATTTCTAACAGTGGTAGAGGAAGGCACACACCACACAAAAGTTCATGTCTAAATCTGGATATTTGATGCAATATCTTAGTTGATGGGGTATGTAACAAAACGTCTGTACTGTTCTTTTAGTGGCTCTCTCGCACCTTCAGCCACTCTTGCAGTATCCTTTCTTTGCTACATTTTTCTCTTTTCATTCATTATTTTAATCTCCATGCTGAATCTAGTAGGGTGAAGTCTCTAACACTCCACTCCCCTAAGGAAGTATCTGCTATGGGACTATCTTTATCTTTTGCAATATTCGTTTCATGAAAAGCCGGCTCGAAACCTTTTGAGCGACTTTGACGTAACTCATTTCCGGGGCCAGCGACAATCAGGCAATTAACACCTGGCTTGCGGTCTGTAAGCCTGAGGAAACCATATTGTTTGTCTGGGCGGCCGGCGATTCTTTTGTTTGACTGTCTGGAGAACGAACGATCACAAAAGATAACGACATAATCGTTTCACGGGACCATCCCTGTGTGTGATTGTCGCAGGTAATCTGTCTGGCGAGTCAATATTGGTACGGGTAGCATGTGGGCAGGAAATGTGTTCACATAGTTGTTTGTGAGATGCCGGAGGAGATATTACCGCATTATTAGACAGAAGTCATCCGTTGGAATATTAAATTTAATATTTTAAACAAGTGGGGTGTCGTCTTCTTCTTCTTCTTTGATCCTTAGCCGCCGACCGTCAAAGCAGTCAGTGGCCATCACGCCTAGTGGCGTCTTGTAGGGCAACAACAAATTGATTCCACTTTGCTCGGTCGGTGGCCATCCTTCGTACAGTGCCCCAACTCTGGTTCATTCTTTGCATCTCAGTTTCCACAGTCCTCCGTCAGGTTGTTTTTGGTCGGCCCCTCATTCGTTTTCCTTCAGGGGTCCAAAGCATAGCTGTTCTTGTGATGGCATCTGGGTCTCTTCTGAGGACATGGCCAACCCAGCTCCAGCGTCTGCCAGCAATGATGGTGTGCATGTCCTCTTGCTTGCTCCGAGTAAGCAGATCTTGGTTGGTGATGGTATTCGGCCAAAAGATTCGGATAATTTTTCTTAGGCAAGGGTTGTGAAAAGAGGACAATTTCGACATTTCCTTCTCTGTAACTCTCCAGCATTCCGCACCATAGAGAAGCGCAGAAAGCACACAGCTCTGATATAATCTTAATTTTGTGCCTGTGCTGTACTGAGAGAACTTCCAGATGTTGTTTAGGCTAAAAAAGGCTGTTCTTGCCTTATTCATTCTGATGTTGATGTCTTTGCCTGCCCCGCCGTCTGGTGTTACTATGCATCCTAGGTATGTGAAGGTGTCTGTCTGTACCAGTTGCTGATTCCTTACTGATATGGGCTCAGGGTTGCTCACATTGAGCGTCATGACCTCTGACTTCTTTAAATTGATGTTCAAGCCCGCCTGCTAGCTAAACGTATTAAGTCTATCCGTTTTTTCCTGGATGTGTTGATGTGAATGTGCTAGTAGTGCAATGTCATCTGCATATTGCAGATCATCCATTGTAGAAAATGTAGTCCATCTTATTCCTCTTGGACTGCCCTCTGTTGTCTGGCGCATCACCCAGTCTATGACTGTTAAAAATAGAGTGGTTGATAAGGGGCATCCCTGTCGTACTCCTGTCTTCACCTCAAAGGTTAGGTTGTTCTGCCCAACACTACTTGTAAAGTTGGCATAGAGGCTTTTTATGATTGACACTATGCAGCTCGTAATTCCATAAACCCTCAGTATTTTCCATAAACTGTCCCTATGTATGCTGTCAAAAGCCTTTTCAAAATCAACGAAATTAATGTACAGCTGTCTTTTCCATTCTGAGCACTTCTCTATAATGTTCCTGAGAGTGAATATATGATCTACACATCTTCTGTTCTTTTTAAATCCTGCTTGTTCTTTCCTCAGTTTGTGGTCTACTGCTTTTGAAATTCTCTGTATAATTATCCTGCCTAGTATTTTGCTGGGAACTGAGAGAAGAGTGATTCCTCTCCAATTATTGCAGTCTGCAAGATCTCCCTTCTTGGGCAATTTGACAATTATTCCTTTGTTCCACTCTGATGGTGTTGTCCCCTTTTTCCAGACTTGTGCAGATAGTGGTTCTAATAGTTCTGCTTCTAGCTCAGGGTCTGTCTTAAATAGCTCTGCATTTAACTTATCATGGCCAGGAGCTTTTCCGTTCTTTAACCCTTTGATTGCTGTGATGATTTCTTCTTTTCGTGGAATGTCTGTATTTACATCTAGATCGTTTTCAGCCTCAGGAACAATTCAATTGTGTCTTTGGTGGTTCCTTGTTCAGAGTTTCTCTGAAGTGCTCTGCCCATCTTGTTTCTTGTCCCTCTGCTGTCGTGATGAGATTTCCTTGCTTATCTCTTACTAATGTAATGTTGTTTGCACCTCGTTTTCCGCTGATGAATTTAGTTACTTTGTATACTGTGCTTTGTTCATTTCTCAGTGCTGCCTCTTCTGCCTGTCTTGCAAGATCGTCTAGGAAATTCCTTTTGTTGGCTCGGGTTTGGCGTTTAACTTCCTTGTCCAGCTGACTGTACTGTTCGCAATAAAGTTGCTTTAACCTGGGGGACTTCGCTTCTGTTTTCTTTCTTTTCATTTCCTTTCTCAGTGTTATGGTATTTAATGTTTCTGGTGTTATCCAGAACTCCGCCTATGCTGGTCCCAAGCCCGGATGAAAAAGGAGGAGGGCGGCCTGCATGGAGGCCGTAAGGAGGCAGCCCCTCCACCATGCAAAGGCACAACAGGCCAATCACCTGTTTGTCTTAAACTATGATTACGAGCAATACAAGAGAGAAAACCGGACTGATTCTAAAGGCGACGAACTGGAACGGACTACGGACTACGACTTATGGAACTTGGAACACAAGAAGTATAAATGGGAAGGAAGAGGAGCTGGTGGAAGAGATGAGGAAAGCAAAACTAGAAATCCTGGCTATAACGGAAACAAAGAAAACAGGACAAGGAGTCATGGATCTCGATGGCAACACGCTGCTCTACAGTGGTGTACCCATATCTGAAAGAGCTAAAGGGGGCGTGGGTTGCATTGTGGCCCAAAATCAAAAAGATAGTATCAAGGGATGGAACTTTGTCTCGGAGCGCATTACGGTTGTAAAACTTAAAGAAGGAGAAACCATAGTCAACCTGGTCATAGTGTATGGGCCAAATGAGGATGAGAGAGCAGAGGTCAAGGAGGAATTCTTCGAGCTGCTTCAAAGGACAGTGGATGACTGCCTAGATGAAGTTATCATGCTCGGAGATTTTAATGCCAGAGTTGGAAATGACCATGCTAGATGGGGTGGAGTTATCGGAAGATATGGAGAAGATACTCTCAATGACAATGGAAAGCGACTCCTTAGATTCTGCAGTGAGCAGAATCTGATCATTACAAACACAAAGTTCCCCCATAAGCGCATACATGCATACACTAGATGTGAACCAACCAAGAATGAGAAGTCAGTGATCGACTATGCCATTGTTCGGAGAAGCTCATTCAGATATGTCCGAGATGCAAGAGTCTGGAGGGGGCCAGAGATTGGAAGTGATCACTACCTGCTAACAATCAAACGAACAACTGAAAGAGTTGCTCAGCCTAGGAACTGCCCAACATCACGCAAGAAACCAAGTAAACGAGCAGGAGAAATGAGCATTAGGACCTACAAGCTGAGAGAGCCAGAAATTAAGACCAGATATCAGGGGCTTATTGCTACAGCAGTGAGCAACACAGAAGAACGACCTGATGACTTGGAAACCCTCTGGAATAAATTCAAGGATATCATAAAGACAGCTGCTGCAGAAGCATGCGGTGAAGTCCGACTTGGGAACCAGAGAAAGAGGACACCTTGGTGGACAGAGGAAGTCAAAGAGAAAATAAGAGAGAAGAAAATGGCATGGAAACAATACTTAGGAGCTAAAAACACAACAGGACAAATGGAAAAATATAGAGAATATGTGACACTCAGAACAGAAGCAAAGAACAAAGTGCTAGCAGCAAAACAGAAGTCCTGGGAAGAATTTGGAGAAAAGCTAGAAAAAGATGCACAAGAAAACCAGAAATTGTTCTATAAGACCCTAAAGAACATGAGGAAGGAAAAACAATGCCCTCTCAAATTTATAAAGGACAAGCAAGGCAAATTGCTTACTGCCCCGAAGGAAGTAATGGAAAGATGGAAAGAATATTTCTCAGAACTCCTGGATGGTGAGCATGGTGAAGCATCAGAAATGATAACCACTAGCACAGAAGAGAAAACCAATGATGGTGAAGATGACATAAAGATGGAAGAACTGAAGGCAGCACTAGAGAAAATCAAGATGGGCAAAGCAGCAGGGCATGATGGTATAACACCAGAAATGGTTAAGTACATGGGAGCATCAGGCGACCTATTACTCTTAAAGGTCCTACAGGCAGCGTGGTGCAACAAGACCATACCAAAGGATTGGGAGATTGCCATCATAACACCAATTTTCAAAAAGGGTGACAATCGACAATGTGGAAACCATAGAGGCATATCCCTTCTCAGTGTCCCTGGTAAAATCTACTCTAGAGACTCCGACGCCTAGCTGAGCCACAATTGGATGAGGTCCAGTGCGGATTCCGAGCAAATCGAAGTACTCAAGACCTAATCTTCACACTCAGACAGTTGAGTGAAAAGGCCCTTGAGTATAAGAGTGAGATCCATCTTTGTTTCATAGATCTGGAAAAGGCGTTTGACAGGGTCCCCTGGAGCAAACTTTGGGACTGTTTGGCAAGGAAGAATATTCCAGCACCTCTGATTCATGCTATACAGAGCTTCTACAAGTCTTGCAGAAATTATGTGAGGACAGCAAACCATAAGTCAGAAGAGTTCAGGACCACCACTGGTGTAAGACAAGGTGATATCCTATCACCTTACCTCTTCATACTCCTTATGGACGATGTCATCAAGGCATGTAAGGAGAGAACAAGAAAGTATTCAGTGGGGTACTGGAAGATGAGACAGGTCTATATTTCGGAGCTGGCATTTGCTGATGATGTTGCCCTGATTGCTAAATCAGAGGCACATCTCCAATCCAACCTGCAAGTCTGGAAGGAAGAGCTGGAGAAGAGAGGGATGGTCATAAGCAGCTCTAAAACAAAATCCATGGTGATATCACGAGAAGAAAGAAAACATCAGATTAAGTTGGGAGAACAGGTCCTGGAGCAGGTCGACCACTTTAAATATCTCGGAGCTATTATAGACCGAAAGGGAGGCATCAAAGAAGAGTTGGCCACTCGAAAAGCAGCGGCTGGGAGACTTTTTCAGGCCATAAATCGTGGATTCCTCAGCAAGAAAGAGGTTGGTAAGAAAACGAAGATGGCTGTATACCGCTCCACCTATGTCCCAGTCTTGACATATGGATGCGAGTCGTGGGCAATGACTACAACCCACAAAAGCCAGATCCAAACCTCAGAAATGAGGTATCTGAGGAAAGTGGTTGAAGTAACAAGAAGAGACATGGTCCGCAACCAGACGATCCGTCAAGGCCTAAAATCCCATCCGCTGCAGACCCAAATAGAACAGTCCCAACTAAGATGGTTTGGCCATGTCTGCAGAATGGGAGAAGATCGGCTACCACGACAAGCATGGGAAACAAAGAGCCAGGGATCCAGACCTCCAGGACGACCCAGAGTCCGCTGGGAGGACAACATTAGACAATCTTTGAAGGACCGAGGACTAGAATGGAACCAGGCCAGGAAGAAGACAGCTGATAGAATGGTCTGGCGCTCTCTCTTCCAAACCTCTACACCTCACGGTAGAAGGGGAACGACTAAGTAAGTAAGTAAGGTGTTATCCAGTCTTGCTTCTTTCTTTCCTGGAATTTCAAGCATGATTTGCTGCTTTCCTTATATATTGTTGAAATGGTGTTGAATTTCTGGTCTATATCATCAGTCAATGTCTTTTCCTGACTTTTGGCAAATGGATATCGTTTCTTTATGTCAGCCGCAAAAGCTTTTCTGGTAAAGGGGTCCTTCAACTTGCTGATGTCAAACCTTTTCTGTGTAGTTACAGTTGGTCCAGCCCTTCTTAGTTTCACTTTTGCTACTACTAAATGGTGATCACTTCCCACATCTGCACCTCTTCTTACCTTCACATCTTGTAATGCATGTCTCCATCTACCGTTAATCATGATGTGGTCTATCTGGTTTCTGTCCCGACCATTTGGTGGTTCCCATGTTAATTTGTGAATTTCTTTATGTGGGAAAAGTGTTCCTCCAATGACCAGGTTGTTAATACTACATAAACTTATCAATTTATCCCCATTTTCGTTTGCTGTTCCGCTGCTGCATTTCCCCATTACTCTTTCATTATATGTATTGTGTGTACCAACTTTAGCATTGAGGTCTCCCATTACTATAATAAGATCATATCTAGGTGTGTCTTCCATTTCTTTCTGCAGTTATTGATAGAATTCATCCTTGACCTCTTCATCGCTGTCATTCGTTGGTGCGTAGCATTGTATTATCGTAGTATTCGTGAATCTGCCTCTCAATCTTAATCTTATCAGTCTGTTGTTGATGGGTTTCCATTCCAGTAATGTCCTTTCTATTCCTTTCTGTAGAATAATGGCTACACCTTCATTGTGCTGTCCATCGTCTCTTCCAGAGTAAAGTATTGTTTCTCCTGTTGCTGTTTTAACTTTTCCTGCCCCTGTCCATCTGCTCTCGCGTATCCCTAGAATGTGTAACCTATAGTTTCTCATTTCTGCCGTGACCTGTTTTAGTTTACCCGTCTCATTCATTGTCCTGACATTCCAAAATCCTATTCTTGTATCATTTTTTGCGGTCATGACGTCCGTTCTCATGTCAGTGGCTTCCTTTTGGCTTTCACCACTGACAGTCATACGAGCCTCAGACTCCGGATGTCCGTCCCGCAGCAAAGTTTGTTTATTCGTTGTTGTTTCTGTAACTTCAATTTTTTTTAACATAGACAGGGTTGTCAGCCCTATGCTAAAACCCCCAACCTAGAGGGCCAGGGTGTCTGCTTTAGTCTGACCCCTGCCCGCACAAACCTGTCCAGCTTGGTAGAACCTTCCAGGAGTAAAACTCCCGCTGGCATAGCTCTGGGGGTAATCAGGGTACGCAAGCAGCCATACCTCGACAAGGTATTGACACCGGTGATGGCAGTAGGGGGGTGTCGTACGGTAGGTTAATTTTTTGTTTTTTTTTGGCCCGTCTAAGTAGAGTGGATGTCGACAGATGCGCGAGAAAAGGTATAGAAAATACATTTCACAGGTGGTAGATTGAGGGAAAGATATGTCTCTGGAGTGATTAGGGTATCTCCTCCAGCAAATCCGCACGACTGTACTTTATTACCAGGCAGCATTTGCCTCCCTATCAAGAATAGATAAATTACTCTACACTCACACAACTACGTGACAAAAAGACACAAAGGTGAAAAAAACTACGGATAGATGGGTATGTGTCTGACCAACGCACAAAGATAAGTTTCTTTGTAATTTATTCTAATTAAACTCAACAACATCAAAATATCTCAAGAAAAAGATCAAAGAGTCATTTACATGCATATGAAATAAAGCAGAAAAGTGCACCCTCCCCGAATGAAGAAAAAACCCCAAAACTATTAACCCAAATGTTGAAGGTTAGCACTATGTTACAGAATGAACAGTATTGGTACTCTATGAGACCCAGTAAAGTAAACAAAATTTAGACAAATCTGATATATGGATAGTTTCCAGCAAACAAGGAAAAATACTCACACTCTCTCTCTCTCAAGCAGTGGCCACTCTCACACTCTTACCCAATTGCCTAGTATGGTAGGTCTGTAATATCCCTTGGTAATAGAATTAGTCCATGAATATATTATCTATTTCACTTAATATTCTGTCAACCCAGTTGTCGCAGATCCAAATTGGCCCCAGTTCATCCCCAGAAACTAATTAGTGAGATGAACGCCTTATATGGTGCTTCTCCTGGATATAAGTGTTACTAAAAATAGTTAAAACTGTGAGAGTTCATATGGTTCACCCTGTCACGGGGAAACACTTCCAGTATTGGGAAACATCTGGTTTTTCTGTCCACATTGACTCAACTTGGAGTAAATGTGAATAACATGGTTGGTAAAGGATTCGATAGTACTGCTGTTATGAGTGGAAGGTACGGAGGAGATCGCACACTGATATCTGAAAAATATCCATAAGCACAATTTGTCCACTGTAGTGCCCACATTTTAAACTTAGTTATTGGACAATCGTGTGACTTGTCAGTTATTAGAAATTGTGCTGGCATTATTAAATTTGTGGTGAATTACTTTCGTCTCTCATCTCAGAGGCACAATGTGTTAGAAAAAATAGGAAATGAAAATGAGTTTCTAACACATAAGACTGTTCTTGGTTTATGCGAAACAAGATGGTCAGAGAAACATGACTCAGTGTTCCCGTTTCAAATAAAGAAACTTCAGAACAAGCTTGCAACGACTAATGCTGAATTTGTTATTGCACTATTAACATTAAATAAAATATTTTCTTATAGTGTAAATTTATGCAAAAGTCTTCAAAACATGAATGTGGATTTAGTACAATGTTGTGAGCACATGGATTTAATCGTCAGTTTAATACAAACAATGCGTGATAAAAGCAAAGATTCTTTCAATGAAATAAATATGTTGGCAGAACGTATGTTACATGATGTGGGAGGTGAAATGACCAAACCTAGAGTAACTGGACGACAATCACACCTGCAAAATGCCCCATCAAGCGATGCTAATTAATATTACAGTCGTAATTTATTTATTCCGTTTCTTGATCATTTTTCAGTTGAACTAAAGGATCGTTTTTCAACACACAACAAATTAATAGCTAAACTGCAACTACTGTTTCCTTATAATTGTAAAGATGTTAAACCAGAAACACTCAAAGAAACCTGTGAAATTTATGATGAAGAATATGAAAGGTTAAAAGTGGAATTTCAGCTGTGGCAACACAAATGGAATTTACTGTCAGAAGGCGATAAACCAAACACAACGATTGTTTCCTTCACAGTTTGTGATGATGTACTTTTCCCCATTATCAAAAGACTTTTACATATTCTGTCGACCCTGCCATGTTCGACAGCAATGCCCGAAAGATGCTTTTCAACTTTAAGACGACTTAAAAATTGGCTTAGAAATGCAACAAGAGATGAGCGACTGACATGTTTAGCACTAATGAGTGTCCATCGCAGTGTGCCTTTGAATGCTGACGACTTTGTGTCCAAATTTGCGTTACAAAATAGAACGGATTTTATACTTTACAGGGTGAAGAAAAATATTCATCATAAATGTTAAGTTAACTTTTTTCATTAAAAAAAAAAAAAAAAAAAAAATTAAAAATAGTGTATTAAAAAATTGTTTTTATTAAACCCCAAATATATTAAGTCCTATCTACGGCCCTGCTCTACGGAGATGAAAATTGCCTAGATGACTGCTGCTTTCTTTCAAAAGAAAATTCAGTAGACGTCTGAGAGTATGAATAAAAAAGAATTATTACAAACGTGAAACTGGTGGAAAGAAAAGGGCAAATAAAAATGGAACACTATGTGAGAACAAGTGGTGACGATGGATAGTTCAAAAAATTGAAGACGTCAAAATTCGATGTTTTTAAATATTTTTTTTTTGAGTCAAGAAAATTATAGACGGAAATACCACAGACAATCATCAGGGCCATATATGGGAATAAGCTGGACCACATCAAAGAACATGACGTCAGTCCACGCAGCATGTAAGTTAACTGAGCGGAATCCATAGCGCCAATCTTCGTCTTATGAAACGAAGGTTCAAGAAACCGAGAATTTTGCAACAAATTAAAAAAAAAAAAAGGATCCCATTGCATGCCCACTGAGGCATTTTGGTAATATGGTGTTAGGCCCATATTTTCTTAACCATTGGCACACTAGGTCCTCGGAAGCACAGTGGTTAGTGCACTGGCTTCCTAGCTCGGTGGTCCATGGTTCAATCCCCAGTTGAGGTGGAATTTTTTTTAAACCACAAACGGCTCCAGGGTCGACCCAGTCTCATGAAATTGGTACCAGGGCAACTCTGGGAAGGTTAAGGCGGCCGGCGTGGTGCTGACCACCTCATTCCTAGTGTGCCGCAGCAAATAAACTCGAACAAATACACTACTGGTAGAAATCAGTAGGGGACTTATTAAAATGCTAAGATTTATTAAGAGAAGTAAATAGGGAGCCTGCAGTAAGACAATGATTACCTTCTATAAATCAGTTATTAAGGGCAAACTTAACTGAGTCGTATTGTCTATGCAGTCCAAAATTAGGCACTTTGAAAAATGGAAGAAGCATCAGAAGGAACACCAGTAGAGACATTAGAAGTAGCACTAGGCATCATACCTCTAGAGCTAAGGAAAACAGAGCTGTGATTCAACAACTTGGCAAAAGTGGCAAAAGATGCAACCCATCAGGCGCACACAACTTTTGATAAAAGTTATAAAACGCAAGTTACACTTTTCTTACTCCTCAGGGACAATATTACCAAAGCATGTAAGGAGGCGACAAGAAAGTATTTAGTGGGGTACTAGAAGATGAGACATGTCTGTATTTTAGAGCTGGCATTTGTTCACGATGTTGCCCTGATTGCTAAATCAAAGGCACAGCTTCAATCCAACCTGCAAGTCTGGAAGGAAGAACTGGAGAAGAGAGGGTTGGGCAGCAATAGCTCCAAAACAAAAGCATTGTGATATCACCAGAGCAGTGTTTCTCAACGGGGGCGGTGCTGCCCCCTGGGGGTGGCGTTTTCAAGATGTCTGGAGGCGTTCTGATGGGTCGCAACGATTGGGGGGTCGCTACTTCCATTCAGGGGGGCGTTGTGTACATTCTTACAAGAATCAATATTAAACAATTACAAAAGATATCCCCCTTCGCATAGCTTGAAACACGATAGTTTTTATTTGCCCTGCGTCCCATGGAGTGTTTCAAGGATTCCAAACGCAAAATTTTAGTACCTGGGATGTTACCATTGTCAGGAGACAGTAGGTGGAGATTTAAGTTTCTTCAACACTCGAAACATTCTTTAGCCTCTCGACACACCCAAGCTAACCTTCTCTCTCCACTCTCGGTGCATATTTTCTTCTGGAAAGACATTCCCGTCAAACATTGATTAGCCCATGAACACATCACAGCTCCTTCCCTACTCTGTCCACTTCCACAGCACGACTCCCTCTCAAAACATTCCCCGCACAATCACGTGTTCGATGTGTGCCTGCCAAAAAACCTCTCTTTGTTTAGCGAGGCTGACGTTACAGTCACAGCACTACACAGAATTGTGTGTGACCTTTGTGTTCAACTTTCTTTGATGCGAGTGCACCGTAAATACCTCCTCGCAACAGGGACGTCGTGGGAAAAGTTTTAATAGTTTCGAGTGTAGAGAATTAAACTCAGTCAGGTTTGAGGCTTGACGAGGTGTAGATGTATGCGCGGTGATTATACAAACATTTTCAATATGTCAGCAGTAAAGAGAAAGTGTCGACAATATTCAGTTGAATATTTGAAATTAGAGGTTTATTGCAGTCATTTGGACGCTATTAAAAATGATATCATAAAATTTAAAGACTTTCAAGAACTAATAATACCAGATTGGGTGATTAATCCATTTGAATCAGACATGGAACAAGTTAATCAACATTTACAAGAAGAATTAATTGAGCTACAAAATTACTTCGAGGCAAAAGCACGATTCAGTCACACACATTACGAACAATTTTGGATCGATCCAGCAGGGGCTTGCATTTCCCGTTCGTTGGCGTGAAACTAAGTTGCTAATTACAGCATTCCCAACGTCGTATTTGGTGGAGAAGAGGTTCAGTGCAGAAGTGTTGCTTCTACAAAAGCAACGAAACTGACTGCAGATTTGTAACAGAGGAGATTTGAGACTTCTTTTAACAAACTTAAAACCAAATATTACAAAACTGACTGAGTCACACCAAGCGCAAGGATCTCATTAAGCTTCATTAGTAAGTGAATTTTTACATAATTATATCATTATTATCAACTAATAATTTTTCCAATTTTTTTTATGTTTAAAGTGGTTACATAAGGAGAGGCTTAAATATTCAGATTTGAAGATATATATGCAGTCATTTAGGCGCTGTTAAAATGATATGATTGTGATAGTTATAGAGTTGTAAGAACTAATTTTATATCATTTGCTGCGCCAATTTGTAATTCAAGGATAATGAACTTGTGGTGTATATAATTCCGTCCTTAAACACACATTTAATATAACTATGCTTTTATAAATGTGCATTCTCAACATCTCTACAGTACAGACGCCGTGATGATTTTGAACATACAGGCATTGAATGTATATGGCTTGAAATCAAACTCCCCAACCTGACCCGTTTTAATTGGTTACATGTACCAGAACCCTAGCTCTTCTACAGTATGGTTTGACACATTCTCATGAATGATGGACAATGGTTTGGTCTTCTTCGAAAGAAATTATTCTACTGGGGGATTTCAATATTGACCTTCCCAAACCGAAATACACGTGGAATAATATCACAATCTCACACAGTTAGTCACCCAACCCACGAGAGTAACAGACTCATCATCTACACTAATTGATCACATCTATATGACATGCCCAGAAAACATTATAGAATGCAGCAATAAGTGACCACTATCTTATTTGTTGAACAGGACGAGAAAGGGGTTTAAAGTGCCTAAAACAGAACACATCACAGTCCACTACAGAAATTTCAAAAACTTTAACCTTCAGTTGTTCCTACAAGACCAACAAATATCCCCTCTCTCATACGTGTACCAACTTCCACATCCAGAAGAAGCCATAACTTACTGGACACAAACTTTCTACAACGTATTCGACAAACATGTTCCTATAAAGCAGGTCCGTGTCAAAAACATTAGAAAGACCCCTTTGATAACAAAAGAAATATTATCAGCAATGAGAGAGCGGGTCGAGGCTCTTAAGCTCAACGATTTCAGCAGGTATCGGATACTTAGAAACAAAGTACAGTATCTCATTCGTCAGGAAAAGAAACTACATTTCATAAAGATGATTCAAGACAAAGTAAACAGCAAAGAAGTCTGGGCAGCCATTAGAACACTAACACACAAATCAGTCACTAAACTCTTTACCAAAAAGCTGCTCCCTCACGGAAACTCATTTTAGTAACCACTTCAAAACAGAAATTACCCATCTCAAGTCAACACTAAAACCTATGGACCGCGATATTAGTAAATTAACAGACTTCTGCAGCACCAAACACACCAAAACAGATCTAAGAGATATTCCTATTCTAACAGTACACGAAGTTCTCAAATATATCTTGGCATTAAAAAACAACAACTCATCTGGACTTGATGGTATCAGCAATAAGATTCTACGTTATGCTGCAGCCATCATTTGTGACTCTTTAACCTATGTATACAACCAATGTATTGCACACAACTACTTCCCTACAGCATTTAAAACTGCCAAAGTGTATCCTCTATAAATCTGGCTCACAAAGCGATCCCAACAGTTACAGACCAATATCCATTCTATCATCTATATCAAAACCACTAGAGAAACACATTTACAACATCACACTTCAACATTTAACAACAAACAAACTGCTCATTGAGAGCCAGTCAGGTTTTAGACCCAAACATTCCTGTCACACAGCTCTCACCAAAATGGCAGACAAGTGGCTGTCGAACGTAAATGATGGAAAAATATGTGGTACTGTTTTTGTCGACTTCAAAAAAGCATTTGACATGATTGACCACACTATCTTAGTTCAAAAGTTAGAAATCCTCAGAATAGGTCCTGATCCACTAAACATCATCAAATCATTCCTGGCAGATCGACAACAGTTAGTGCTTCACAACAACTCAACATCAGATTTCTCGAAGATAGATACAGGAGAACCTTAGAGTTCTATTCTTGGAATAGAATCAACGACCTGCCACTACATCTAAAATATTCAACATGTGACTTCTATGCACTTGTGACAATGACTGCGTGGCACTTGAAATGACTCTTCAAAGCGATGTAGACAATCTAACAAAATGGAGTAATATGAACCGTATGCCAGTAAACACAGGAAAAACAAAATCTATGTTGATTACCACCAGACAGAAACTCCTAAACTTCACCAAATGATCGTTACAACTACATGCGAAGTCAATACGCATTGATCATGTTACAGAACACAAAGTACTAGGCTTGACGATTGACCAGCACTTAACGTGGAACTCCCACGTACGGAATTTAACCAAACACTTAGTTCAAAAGACGTACCAGCTAGCCAAAATAAAACACTTCTTAGATGCAGACACTAGACTATTGTTCTACACCTCACATATACAGACACATCTAGATTACAGCTCTACACTATGGGATGGTTGCGCTGCAAGGACACGAAAAGAACCCAAAATACTGTCCCTAAAAAAAAACGTCTCCTCTACAACAAAGCCAAGCTGACTCATGCAATTCTATCTAACAATGCCTCACCGTATCTACAATCATTGTTTCAGACCAGTAGAAGAGAGGGATTACAATTACATCAGTTACATCTACCCAAACCTAGGATCGACCTGTTCAAAAAGAGTCTAGCCTACTCTGGAGCCTACTTGTGTAACAGCATTCCACACCTACATACACAATAATCATTCAACAAAGCACTTTTCAAACACTCGATCAACACTGATTATCTACCCCCATAGAAGCAGCCTTTGTCAGTCCACATCTCATCTATATGTCAACCTTTCTTTTCCTCTTCCGCTAGTTATTGTCTATGTGAATAATTTTGTTTTATATCCATGTAGTATTACTATATAATGTAATGTATGTGAGAATGTACCTGCATAGCACTGTACTTTTGAAATATGTAATGTATGTGTTTGCTTAAATGTGATGACGTATATGAGAATGAGCACATGTACATTTTTACTGCTCGAAGATCTGTCCTGCTACAGAAGTACGTAAGAAATTATTATTATTTCATTTTCCCTCAAGAATGTATGGATATAAGCGAGAATGTGTTTATGTAATTTGTGTATTGATGAACACATGAGTGAGTGTTGGAATACAGAATGAAAGATAAAGGGCTGGATGGTCAGACAGACCTGGGTCCCCAATTCTTTACCCTTTTAAATAAAGTTATGTCTATCTATCTCTCCTACTGATTCTGCTCTTGGGTTTAGAAGGGCAAAGAAATAACACCAAGTCTCACCTCCTTCAATAGCAGACTGTCAAATACTTCTGATACCATGCCACCTAACCTGACTATGTTCGAAATCACGATTTACTGTACGGCTATTTTTTTTAAAATTTATTTTTATTTAATAAAAAAAAAAAAAAATTTTATTTATTTTTTAAATTTCATTTGATTTTAATGTTTGTTTAATGAAAAATACTTAATTTTGATTATGACTGCATACTGTAAACGTACGCTTTATGTTACCTTTATAATGTTGCATGCCTCCATATTAATGCTTTAAGTAACATGTGGGAATGAAAGGATATACAGTAATTATAATATGCAAGATAAATGAGAGTGGAAGGGCAGAATGTTAGACGGGCCTGCGTGCCCAATTCTTAACCCTTCGAAAATAAAGTTAGTTCGTTCGTGCCTTCCTTTCTCATTAGGACTTTTGGTGCAGATTTCAAGGCCTCTGCTTCTGTTCTGCACATACTTGAGAATTTTCCTGTTGTCACCAACAGCCTTTTGTGTGTATTGTTACTTACACTTTGGAAAAATTCCTCCACTTCCACCTTCTGTTGCATTTGTCGTGGATCAATCTGTGCATGCTTGGGTCTAAGTGTTGCTAGGGTAATTTTTCTCTGTGTATTTTGTGGTTAAGACTTCTTTCTTTTTAAATCTGGCTGCTTTCTGTCAATACCAGGATGGTTTTTATTCATTTCAGGGAAAGGCTGTTGTTTCCAAACAGGGGCTTGTGTGCAATGTAGATTGGTTTAGTTATTGATACTGTTATCACATATCCTTGGTTGGAAGCTTATCTAAGAGAAGGAACTCTGAATTCAAACCACCACTGCCTTGCGGGAATATCCATTTATGGAATTGGCTTCGGGAGTAAACCCTGAGGATAAATCCGGAGTCGGAGTCCCTAAGGCAGTCTAATGTCGATTCGACATTATTCTGGCAACTCCTGCGACATGGCTGGTACCAAACTGTATCGGCTACTGCCGTTCCTTTGGATCTACCGGCTGTGTGGAGAGGGGGAACATGCTGCATGGGCAACAGCTTGATCTCCATATAACTGTGCCCAAGCTTGCGCCCTGGAGAGGACACTCCAGCTTCACCCTATAGGTGTCGGCAAAACACGGGAAGTAGCAGTTACCGGTTATAAGCATTTTGCCCAATTGGCGTAGGGCATGGCGCCAGGGGCTACTTCCGACAGTGGGAGAGGTTCTAGGATCTCACTGGACAGCTACCGCCCGCTTCAAGCTGGGCAGCCCCGAGTCAATAAGGTGTTGTCCCGCCACTGTCTGCTTTCCCCCTTGGGTGCATGGGTTTTAGGGTCAAACCTGAACTGTGGACAGAAAATTTTGCACCAAGCATGTATCGAAAAAATAGAAATAAGCAAACTCTCAGACTGGGATGCTGGAACGTCCGGACTATGTTGACTGGACTATCCAAAAACCTACAGGATGTAAACGATGTAAGGAAGACAGCCATAATTAATGATGAGCTTAAACGACTTCAGGTGGATATAGCTGCACTTCAGGAAACGCGCCTGGCGGGCTCTGGAACGGTGAGCGAGAAGGACTACACATTTTATTGGCAAGGGAAAGATCTTAATAAAGCTAGAGAACACGGAGTAGGTTTTGCGGTCAAAAAATCGCTAACTAAAATGGTTGAACCAGGCGAGAATGGATCAGAACGCCTGTTAACGCTCCGCCTGCAAACTAGCACAGGTCCCATCACCCTTGTCAGTGTGTATGCTCCTACTCTGTACTCTGCCTCAGAAGCTAAAGATGAGTTCTACGAGAATCTAACAGCAATTATCAAAAGCATACCTAGGCAAGAACAGCTTGTTCTCCTTGGTGACTTTAACGCTAGAGTGGGTGCCGATAATGTTTCATGGCCTTCATGTCTGGGCAGGTTTGGTATTGGCAAGATGAATGAAAATGGACAACGGCTCTTAGAGTTGTGCGTCCACCATGACCTCTGCGTGACCAACACCTACTTTCAGACAAAACCCCAGCATAAGGTGTCATGGAGACACCCACGATCCAAGCACTGGCACCAACTTGACCTGATTCTCGTCAGAAGGCCACTCCTCAGGTCTGTGCTCTCCACGCGCTCGTACCATAGTGCAGACTGTGATACAGATCACTCCTTGGTTTGCTGCAAAATCAGAGCACAACCAAGAAAACTCTATCGTGTCAGACATGAAGGGAAACCACGCATTGATACCAGCAAGATGTCAGACCCTTTCATGATCGCTCAATTCACTGCGACCTTCGAGAAAGTGCTCAGTAGCCCTCAGCATGGTGATACTATTACAGAGAACTGGGAGCATCTACGGAACACCATTCAAAGTACTGCACTTGCCACCTTTGGTAAGAAAACAGCAAAGTCAAATGACTGGTTTGATGCTTCATCAGATGTGATGGCACCTGTCATTGAAGCTAAGCGCAGTGCTATGAATGAATACAAACGTTCACCGAGTGCCAGAACCCTACAGATCCTGAGGGCTACGAGAAGCAAAGTTCAACAAACTGCTCGACGCTGTGCAAATGACTACTGGCTCCAGCTCAGTGAGAGCATCCAGATCGCAGCGCAAACAGGCAACATTAGACAAATGTATGACGGTATAAAGAAAGCACTTGGCCCCCATAAAAGTAAGACGGCACCGCTAAAAACCATCAGCGGAGAGAAGCTAACCGATAAGGGTAAGCAGATGGAGAGGTGGGTCGAGCACTACTCTGAGCTTTACGCTAGAGACAATACCGTTACGCCTGCAGCCCTTGATGGTGTCAACAGTCTGCCAACTATGGAGGAGCTGGATGCCGAACCAACATTAGAGGAACTCAGCAAGGCCATTGATAGCTTGGCCTCTGGCAAAGCACCAGGCAGTGATGGGATTCCTCCTGATTTAATCAAATGCTGTAAGAGCACGCTATTACATCCCCTGCATAGGATGCTGTGCCAGTGCTGGGAAGAGACAACTATTCCTCAAGACATGCGAGATGCCAAGATTGTAACACTGTATAAAAATAAAGGAGAGAAGTGATTGCAATAACTACAGAGGCATCTCTCTTCTTAGTATTGTTGGTAAGGTTTTTGCCAAAGTCATCTTAATGCGACTACACAAGTTAGCTGAGCGCATATATCCAGAGTCACAGTGTGGATTCCGAGCTGGCAGATCAACAACAGACATGATCTTCTCTCTCCGCCAGCTTCAGGAAAAATCAAGAGAGCAGAAAAGACCATTATATATCGCCTTTATAGACCTCACAAAAGCATTCGACCTGGTTAGTAGGGATGGACTCTTTAAAATCCTCCTGAAAATAGGCTGCCCTTCTAAAATGCTGGAAATGATAAAGTCATTCCATGACGGCATGAAGGGAACAGTCCAATATGCTGGAAGCACGTCACAGCCCTTTGATATACGAAGTGGCGTTAAACAAGGCTGTGTTCTGGCTCCGACCCTCTTCGGAACCTTCTTTGCCTTACTCTTGAAACATGCATTCAGAGATGCAACTGAAGGAATATGCCTTCACACTAGGTCAGATGGCCGTCTGTTTAATCTTTCAAGGCTGAAGGCAAAAACAAAAATCAGAAGGGTCACTATAAGAGACTTGTTGTTCGCTGATGATGCTGCAGTCGTCACTCAAAGCCAACAGGAGCTTCAGAGCTTGATGAATCGCTTCACTAAAGCATGCAAGGACTTTGGCCTCACAATAAGTCTAAAGAAAACGAATGTGCTGAGTCAGGATGTGGGTGCTGCACCAGTTATCACTATCGATAACTATGAATTGGCAGTGGTGCACCACTTCACATACCTAGGGTCTACCATCAATGACAAACTCTCACTGGATACAGAAATCGACAGCCGCATTGGCAAAGCTGCAGCTACCTTTGCCCGCCTCACATCGCGTGTTTGGGGAAACTCTAAACTCACAATGAAGACCAAAGCTGCGGTATATAATGCCTGCGTCACCAGCACACTCCTATATGGCAGCGAGACCTGGACGACCTATGCTAAGCAAGAAAGAAGGCTCAATACCTTCCATTTGCGGTGTCTACGCCGCATCCTCGGCATCTCGTGGAAAGATAAAGTGACAAATGTCGAGGTGTTGTCACGTGCTGGCCTTCAAAGTATGTATACGCTTCTTAGACAGCGCAGACTTCGCTGGCTTGGCCATGTTCGCCGCATGGAAGATGGTCGCATCCCAAAAGATATCTTCTACGGACAATTAGCGGATGGCAAGAGAACAGTTGGGCGACCACAGCTGAGGTTCAGAGATGTGTGCAGGAGAGATATGAGGGCACTGGACATGGATCCAGCAACATGGGAGGATGAGGCTGCCGATCGCACTAAGTGGCGATGCTATTTACGGCGCCACCTCAGATTGGGCGAAGAGAGGCTCACACAAGAAGCAGAGGTGAGGAGAAAACGTCGAAAGGAGCACCAGGAAAATAAACAGCTGAGGGCTGTCACCTCAGGGGCGCATTCCCATAGTCAGTTATGACTGAAGGGGCTATTATTATCACATATTTTAGGATCTGCTAGCATCTTTAGTTTGGTTGACTCTACAAAGTTGCTTCACTTCAGTCTTCCCCTTCCAAGACCATTTATTCTCTGGTACATTGGGTGGTCTGTTTAGCCTCACTCTAGATATGCATCCATGCATGCTGGTAGTGGTTTGATCCACATGCTGAATAGCGTAGTAAGGTGGAATACTGGTGTTAGATTATAAATACGCCTATTACTGATAATATCCTGAAATGTTATAAGCGTATATGATTTCTACTTTTCATGTAATCTTAGTTTCTGTGATATATGTGTGTCTTTATACATTTTTGCTGAGGAACTCAGGCATACAGGGTAACTCTCAAGGGACAGGGCTGGAAGTGTTGAGAAAAATCATTTCACACAAATAACAAAATGTAGCATCTTTTAATGACAATCTCCACCTCTGTGATACATTTAGTTATGACACAAAATGAATCAACATTTTAAGAACTCGATTAAAAAGGTACATGATAAAACAGAGATGCATAGGCATCCACAGGATTATCATTGGGATTTTGGAAATGATAGTTTATGCAATCTTTATGTAAACTGTGAAGCTATATATATATATCTTTACCCATCAGCTCCCCAAGGGCATAGGCCTTAAACAAATGCTTGCCAAGTTCTCTTCTTGCATTCCACCAGTCTTTCTAGTCTCTCATAATGTCTTTTTACGCCTCCAGTTGTCTTTTCCATATATTTTTTTGTTCTACATCTTCTTCTCTAACCCTGGAGATTCTAGACCAAGGCCCACCTGTTAATGCTATCAACAGGTTTCCTCACTGGGTGTCCTATCCAACGCCAGGGTCTTCTCCTCCTCATCTCTTGTTCCACTGGCATTTGTCTGGTTGTCACCAGTTCTATATTGGTGATCTAAGAATGAGAACACCCAATATTAAGAACTGTGAAAGAAAATATAACAGATCAGCTGTCTGCAAACATTCATTCTGGTGAGAACACAAACAGCGGTTTGCAGATGATATAATCTCCACAATGCATTAAATCATGTGATATCTTTAAAATGCTTGCATAAACCAGCACTACAACACACACCAAAAAATCCATTATGTGTGTATGTATGTATGAGAACAACCAATATTACAGATTATGAAAGGCAATATAACAGATCAGTTGTTGGTCAGCAAACACCAATCATCCTGTTAAGAAAAAAAACAGTCTCCACATAGCAAAACATCATGTGACGCTTTAAAAAAAAGCTCGCATTCACCAGTATTAAAAACACAAAACAAAAGCAACTAAAGAATGAACTGTCACAAAATGCAGCCTCAAAATGTAATTAAACCTGGACACTCAAGTAAAGTACCTTTTAATTCTTGCTGGATTGAGGTCAAAATTGAAATCGATCCAACACATTTTTACCAGTCTTAAATACAATAGTTTATCAAAATTGGACCAGTAATCTTGAGTTGTTTCTTGCGACAAGCACACGTACAGACACAAGTGAAATCAGTAGCCCTTTTTTTGCAATTATCTGTTGGGAACTCCTTGTTGTTGGTTAACTAGGGCTGCCGAGCTTCCTGCTCTTAACAGCAAATACCAAGTTGAAGACTCCTTGGTATTATCTACATTGTAGGTCTAGGCTTTTCTGCCATTCCGAAACGTGTTGAGTTGAAGCCATGAACTCCAGTTTCTCCAGCTTGGTTTGCATTTAAAGGATTGTCACATCTGGTCCCAAGCTAGGAGTAAGAAGTGTGTGGCATACTGTGCATTCCCCGCCATCCAAGGGGGCTCTCCAACTATGCAGAGCTAAAATACTGTACTCTGGTTCTGGACTCTCACAAGGAATTGTCACGTCCTGTGCACAGCCACTTCTCAGCTTCCCCTGCCTATCAATGGGTCCACAGCGAGATCCTTCTGCATGCACTCAACCAAGTCAAAGAATTACAACCTTCTCCAAGCTTAGAATGCAATGCTGGGTTCTCAACAAGTTTAACCACATGGGGAATCCCTGGAAATGTGTGGATGATTTCATGAGTCGATGAGGATGTAATTAGCCTTGCAGACATAGGTTCATTTCCACGTACATATATTGTAGTATTGTGCATAGCTGGTGGTCATATAAGGATGACTCCAGATATGCCTCCATGCATAGTGAACTCCTTAAAAATGATTGTACACACATATAATAAAGCATTTAGAAGCAGTAGCCTGATTTTGACATACCGAGATTCAAGAGATCATAAATTATCAGAAAACAGACTTAATCCAATTTTCACAAGTTTTTTTTTCTATTTTGATTTACTGCCATTAACCAATTTTCTTATATATAACATCTTCAGAATCGCACAAAACTTACAATCATATATTTTTTCTATTTAATGTTATTTTTTAATCGTCATCAAGATCTTTGAAAAACTTTTCTTGTGATTGAAATATCTCAACATGCTGACACATTTTGGATGTTGTTATGCTGTGTGGTCACTCACTTACACACAAGCACTTGTTCACACATACACAAAGTATTCATTACATACACACACACACTGAGAGCTCATTCACACACACATCAAGCACTCATTTACATACATACAACAAAGACTCCAAGAACTGGAGACAGACATGAAGAAGAAAGGCCTTGAGCTGATGGCACGGGACAGAAGACTTGACACAAGTTGTTTGAAGGCCTATGCTCCTTAGGGGATGTTGATGATGAACAAACACTCACCCACACACAAAAGAAATTTTTGTTACAGAATCCAAAGAATAAAACAGCAAACAAATTGGTCAGTGTTGAGGCCACTTCATGGTGTGAAATTAAGCATGGTGAATTATTAGTAATACCGGGTTTTTTTCTTCACGCCATGTCGTCCCTCAAATGAATATAGCAGAGATGAGCATATGGTTAAATGCTACTAGGATATGGGTAACTAAGAATGACAACAAAAAAAAAGAATGTGAAATGTGATGCCCTAGCGGCTAGATGTGTTCTGTCATATGTCTGGTAAGCCTTTATTAAAAGTGTATTATCCCAAAAAGGAAAATGTTTAAGATTGACTAGAAGATATTACCTAGTCCTGGAGAATAAAATAAGATATTACGGAGTAAATGAATAAGAGGAAAAATGGAAATGAAATCTTGATATAAAACTTTAATTCAGATTAAAGTATGGGGTCACTGAAAGTGAAGCTTAGAGAGAGAATGACTTTGGGAAAATAATAATAAACATACTTGGAACTACTGTTAAAGTGATGTGGAATCATGTAATTTCATCTTATTAAATGTGCAAGTCGTCAAAATCAAGGTGTCTACTTTGTAATTCAAGTTCAGTTCTACATTCAACTTAAATTGTTGCCATGTTGCTGTTAGATTTTAAACAACCTGTTGCCAAGAGAAGTGGCTATTATAATTATAATGTATAAAAACTCAAACCAAAAGAGCCGATTTCACAACAATTGAAGAAAGTTGATGACAATCAAATACCCCTAACAAAAGTCTAGAATTCTGGCAAATTCATAATCCCTTAACAGTCACTATACTCGAGTATAGGTCGATCTGACTATAAGTATAAGCCAATCACTAGACTTTAAGAGTTAAAAAGCTTCCAAAATGAATGAGCCATTTATAAGTTGAACAAGTTTTCGCTGATTCCAAATTCCTGCGTTGCATTGGGATTTCCGTACTTTCTGCAAATTCTTTTACTTTCAGACCTTTTCCTGTTTAAATGAAACTGCATGCCTGGGAAATCTGAATACTGTGGTCGGATGTTGTTAAGTAGCAACAAGATTTTGGTATTTAGTAAGTCTATCCGAGTTATAAATAAACTTCCAGCACAATAAAGTTTCAGTTTTCTGATAAAAAAAAAATTTTTTTTTTTAAAGAATCAATTAATATTATGATTTTTTAAGCCATGACTTTCCGGACGGTCGAATATTTGCTTAGGGATCTGAGAAGTGAATTGTTATTTGATCAGGATGCTAACACTGTGGCCGAATCAGAAATGGATATTGAATAGGGGCTCAATTTATACTCTGACAGTGACACAGACGAAAGTGAATCTAGTTAAAGGAAGTAATGGTATTGATGATAGATCAAACAAAAGAGGCTGGTTAACAAGTCAAACTCCAATTGAAATTTGTGACTGTAGGAATTCACACACGTATTACTTAAGATACTTTGATAAAAACATTTAATGAAGCAGCAGTCTATATCTGAAGGATACTAGTATGCGGCGGGAAGAGCAGGAGGCAACATTGATCTTCTCGATAAATTGTGACTCCACTGTAAGTCGGGGTTATGTTTTTAAGGTCTAAACCAGGTAAACATTTCTCAACTTATATTCGAGTATAAACGGTAATCAGAAAAGGCCTCAAGTAAAATATTTCAGTTTATTAGTAAAGCACATTGGCAATTTGTAGCAGAGTACTTTTCTATCTTGTCCGCACACATCTGTGACATCATCCACAGATTCATGAAAAAAATGCATTTAACTGCATAAGTTTTCTTCAGCCAGGTAAGCAACAACCAAAAAAAAAAAAAAAAGTAGTGAATGTCTTACCATGACAAAGAAATGCCTACCTTACCATATCGTTTTCTTCTGGGACAAACAAAAACAGTAGGCAAAATAAAGTGAGAATCAATCTAAATCAGGAGTCCCCAAACTTTGAGTCCTGACCCCTCCATGGAATCCTTGATCCTTAATCAAACCTAGGAATAAAATAAATATATAAAATAAGGAAAGGATTATAGAGGCCCAATAAATAATTACTTTTTATTACTGAACTAGTTAAATTCATGCATTCAGAGATGCAACTGAAGGAATATGCCTTCACACTAGGTCAGATGGCCGTCTGTTTAATCTTTCAAGGCTGAAGGCAAAAACAAAAATCAGAAGGGTCACTATAAGAGACTTGTTGTTCGCTGATGATGCTGCAGTCGTCACTCAAAGCCAACAGGAGCTTCAGAGCTTGATGAATCGCTTCACTAAAGCATGCAAGGATTTTGGCCTCACAATAAGTCTAAAGAAAACGAATGTGCTGAGTCAGGATGTGGGTGCTGCACCAGTTATCACTATCGATAACTATGAATTGGCAGTGGTGCACCACTTCACATACCTAGGGTCTACCATCAATGACAAACTCTCACTGGATACAGAAATCGACAGCCGCATTGGCAAAGCTGCAGCTACCTTTGCCCGCCTCACATCGCGTGTTTGGGGAAACTCCAAACTCACAATGAAGACCAAAGCTGCGGTATATAATGCCTGCGTCACCAGCACACTCCTATATGGCAGTGAGACCTGGACGACCTATGCTAAGCAAGAAAGAAGGCTCAATACCTTCCATTTGCAGTGTCTACGCCGCATCCTCGGCATCTCATGGAAAGATAGAGTGACAAATGTCGAGGTGTTGTCACGTGCTGGCCTTCAAAGTATGTATACGCTTCTTAGACAGCGCAGACTTCGCTGGCTTGGCCATGTTCGCCGCATGGAAGATGGTCGCATCCCAAAAGATATCTTCTACGGACAATTAGCAGATGGCAAGAGAACAGTTGGGCGACCACAGCTGAGGTTCAAAGATGTGTGCAAGAGAGATATGAGGGCACTGGACATGGATCCAGCAACATGGGAGGATGAAGCTGCCGATCGCACCAAGTGGCGATGCTATTTACGGCGCCACCTCAGATTGGGCGAAGAGAGGCTCACACAAGAAGCAGAGGTGAGGAGAAAACGTCGAAAGGAGCACCAGGAAAATAAGCAGCTGAGGGCTGTCACCTCAAGGGCGCATTCCCATAGTCAGTTATGACTGTAGGGGCTATTATTATTGGTTAAATTCATTAATGGGAAGTACGTGGCTGATGACCATTAACAAGGGCATTGATCTGGTTGGACGTTCGTGAATTTTAGTTGTAAGTCACCATGCTCTTCTTGGCTCAGTGGGAGAAGATCTGCTACCATGACAAGCATGGGAAACAAAGAGCCAGGGATCCAGACCCCCAGGCCTCTGGGAGGACAACATTAGACAATCTTTGAAGGACCGAGGACTAGAATGGAACCAGGCCAGAAGGAAGACAGCCAATAGGATAGTCTGGCGCTCTCTCTTCCAAACCTCTACACCTCACGGTAGAAGGGGAACGATCAAGTAAGTAAGTAATAAATAAATAAAGGTAATTAACAGGTACTCATTGGACATAAAGAATGGCACTAGATGACAGGAAAGAAAATATAAGTGATAGGCTTGCCGGGAATCGAACCTAGGACCAACCAAACGGTGCCATCACCTTGCTGTGACAGTACATCGTGAATGGACACTCAGCCAATTTTGCACCCCAAAAAAAAAGTGCATTATTGGCTGAGGTCATTCTCATGACACTGACACAACTATGGTATAGGACCCGTTGACGACCCAGACAGTTTTAAAGACGCAATCACTAATATAACTTTCCTATCAGCAAGTATTGACCAAATTATGGTGGAAATACTTGTGTCCAGTAATGTGTAGTGGAAGATGAATAACACAAAATAGATGGGTAGGTTAAAGTCATGGATGGGTGAACTCTTAAATAAATAATGAAGGAAATTCTGTGGATAATAAATAAATAAATAAAGGTAATTAACTGGTACTCGTTGGTGTAGCATAATGAAAAATACGCTTAGTTAGATTTTAGTATGTAAACACACTGCCTTCGCCAAATGGTTAATCGCGACAGTACTAGCTGACGCATGCGCAGTCTATACCTCACAGGGGAAGGAGCGGAAAGGCAATATTTTCATAATGGCGAAGCAATTTGTGCATTGGGACGGATGGAATTTCTTAAAGGAAGACTTTTGGCAGTGTTGTTTTACTATAATAATGACTGAGTTCTATGGTGGGAATGTTCATATGTGGAAATCTAAAAGGAAATTGGTAAGGAGGATGTACCGACTGAAATATCGATAAGTTTGTGAGATGGCCACTTTCGATGGTTAGGCCTAGTATTAATCTAAATAAATTTATTTAGACTGCATGCCCACATGGAAAGCGAATATCAAGGAATGGATTTGAAGCTTGTCACAGGGGATTTCGAAGGATATTGACCAGACAGTGATAACATAGGCCATTTAAGAGATACAGGCCTTAATAAATTGCAAGGTTACACACAATGAGCCCAAAGAAGGCATTTTCTAGAATTTATTTTGGCCAATCAGAAACGACTCCCTCAGACGTACACCCCATTAGTATTTAAGGGTGGCAGTTTCAAAATTAATTTATCACACACAACCTTGACCTTGTTAAGCCCAGCCAGAAGAAGCAGAGTAGAGCACTGTCACTGCCAAGCCATTTTTGACTGTATGCAGGGCAGGCATCTTCACTAAAGTGTAATTCTGTGTTGGAGAAAGATTCTTAGAGAGTATGTAGGACTATCATAAGTATTTATGTGAATAATGTACATTTTATTTTAGGAATTAATAGGCTTGTGAATATACCAAATATATTGATTGTGTGAATAAGATGGCTAAAGCTTGTCAAGCCTTTAAAACTACCCACAGCAATCATTACTAACCATAAGCATATCCAGTAGGGTTTATTAGTACTATGTTACTAACTACCATAAAAGGACCAGCTGTGACTTGGCATGAGAGTGAGGAAGGCAAAGGCTGCATCAGGGGTCATAGTTTCATATTGATTGTTTATTATTTGAATGAAAATGTTTTGCATTAGACACCAATCTGTCTCCCTACTCTGTATCATACAGAGCCATTTATCACTCATTGTACATACAGCATCTGAAACAAACATTCTCATCTCAGCATACGGTACAGACAGCAAGCATCCTAAGCATCCACTGGACACATCATATCATTGTTTCAGGATCCTAGTGCACATACCACAAGTGTGATCATGTTCTGAGGTCCTTATATCCTGCTATATGTGAAGCCCAGAGATAGAAGGAGCCTATTACTGTCATTCCCCTTACTGTTTGGGAGTTTGTGCAGCACAGACTATCAGTGTGTTAGTACAGAGTTACTGACTTGGACCAGAGTTAAGTCCCATGTATCTAGAAACCAGTGTGAGACCGGCTACTACTGTCAATAGAATGTTTTAAATGATGAACTTGAGCTGTAAAGATAGGAGAGACAGATAATCTTTAATTATTCATTATTAAAATAAATACAGAAGGACGTTGAACATTCCTGGTGGACAAGATCTAGTGTAAAGGAACTTGTTAATTAATAGATCCGAAGTGGATCCATTTTCTTTTGCATTTACTAACAAATAGATTGGAATGTACATACTTTACCATAATCACCATTGCCTCAACATTCACCCATCATCACAATAGTACATAGTGTAGATAATAAATTATTGGAATTGTAAGCCACCTGAGTTATTAATTACTTTTATTCAAAGGAGTTACAGTTCTATTTTCATAGTTAAATAAGTACATCATAGGAGATCAAAAAGTGAGAGGGCACCAGTATAATCTGCTTGTCTATATCTAATCCTTGCCACAGATTATTCACAGCATTGATTTTCTTGTGAGAGTGAGACCAAGTAACCCTAGACACTGGGACTTCACCATTGTTCAGGAGAGAACCCTACTTCTGTCAATACTATCACTACATCTATATATATAAACCTCTCGCCACAGTTGGACATAAAGAATGGCACTAGACAACAGAAAAGAAAACATAAGCAATAGTCTTACCGGGAATAGAACCTAGGACCAACCTTTGATAAATTTGCATTTGTGTTGCTAAACCCATCTACAACCATGTACGAACTAGAGAATATATGTAGAAATGGTTCAACTGCGCACAAAGCTTGGAATATTTTATATCAGTATTTCCAGATATAAAACTGAGTCACAGCACACATTGTTACTTTTTACATGATTGTCAACTTTTGATCCCAAAAAGTTTAACTATCCCCTGTTCGAACCTCTGGGGGATTATCGACACTGGGGACGCCTGATCTAAATGCATAACAAATTTTAAAACATTTATACAAATTGTCAATTAAAATTGCTGTTATCACTTGGTAAAATCAACTGAGAAATGATCTGGGGGGACACAAAGGAAAGTAAACTTACTAATACTTCAACATTGTCTTTATTTTCAGTAGTCAGTTTCTAAAACAAAGTGTAACAAAGAACCCACTCCCTTAAAAGAATGAATGTTTATATTTACTCCTGATGATGATGATGGTGGACAAGAAAATACAAATGAACAATGTGATTATGTAAAAAAAAGAATAACATTTATGTTTCTTTTAAAGAGGGTACTCTGTACTCCTCAAGGTCCTCAAAATGTCGCTTGGTTGAGAGCAGGGTCACATAAAGGCGATCTATGATATTTCCAGACGCATTTGGGATGACTGCTAGTTCCACATTATAAACATTTGCCTGAAATAAAGAAGATTTATTACTATCTATCACTTGACAGGTGACAAAAGACTTGAATGACAACATCTGGGAGTCTTGACCCAAGTGGGCCCCTGCCCCCTTAGTACCCCAAGAAGTTAAAAGGACTTAACTGCTTACCTATAAGAGAGAGGCAGTGAAACAGAACTCATTCTGATGATCAGATTACCCCCTGCTATAATGCTCATTATCATCATTTATCATTATCCCTCAGCTCCCCAAGGGGCCTAGGCCTTCAATAAGCTTATGCTATGCCTTCCTGCCCCATGCTATACTTTCCTGCCCCGTGCTATACTTTCCTGCCCCGTGCTATACCTTCCTGCCATGTGCTATACTTTCCTGCCCTGAGCTATACCTTCCCTGCTTCGCATAGATTATACCTTTCCTGCCCCCATGCTATAATCCTTTCCCTGCCCTGTTGCTATAACTTTCCTGCCCCATGGCTGATAGGCCTTCCCTGCCACCCCCGTTCTATACCTTCCAGCCGTGCCCCGTGCTATCTGCCTCAAATGTTTTTCATATCTTCTTTATATATAATCCCTTTCTAATTCTGCTCTCACAGTTTCTCTAACATGAAATGCCTTGTTAATCAAAATGACCTCACTGACGCCGGGCCAAACCCATTGGTGATCAGTCCCTGTAGCTCCGTTAGGTAGCTGCCCTGGCGAGCAGGGGGGGGGAGGGGATCTGACAGAGCGGGGAACGTGAGGTGGAGAGAGAGGTATACACGAGATTGGCGTTGGGGGCATTTTTATTGGTTGTGTATCTTATATTGTCAGCAAACGTCCAGTTGTTAACTACAACATACTGTAATGCATCTTCTATCCTCAACACTATCCATCTTCTGCTAGTCCCACATTTGATGCCAAACTCCAACAGCCTAAGCCTTGTTGATTCATCCATTGCAGTGTCATTATCCACAAGTGATCATTAATAGCCATTAGTATCCGCCCTTATCCATGTCAAGTGTCCACACTATAAGCAGCGAATGCGAGCGGTGAAGTAAGGTGTTGAAGGGTTCCGGGTCAAACACGGTGTATGCAGGGATAATGTAGAAGTAAGTACTATGAATGTACATCTCATGGAAAACACACTGAACTAATTGGTAGATAGGTTGCTATAGATGGTGTGATGTTAAAATAGGGGGTTTCTGGAGAGGGAGTGTGTATCTGAAGGAATGTATATAAACATAAGGTCAGTGAATGTATGATATAAGAAATGTATAGTAGTTATGGTTGGACTTAATTGTGGATAAAATATTGCAGCATGATGTGGTTAAGGTTTGATTATTTAGAGGAGTAAAGTAGATATGTATGTTAATATATAAATTATTGTCATATAGTATAGGGAATATTGGGTTGGGGGGGATAAGGGGATGGATTTTTGAGGAGTTTAAGTGTATTCTATTAATGGTTGTATAGATTATAGAATTATTGAGGCGTGGAGCTGAAAGTGTGATTGAGGATACGGTAGGTATGTATTATGAATTAGTTGATTTTGAGGGGAGGGAATGTGATTGGGTGAAGAAATGGGTTGATGAAAGGGGGGGTTTGAGGACTTGAGGGAAGAGGTAGGGGGGGCATGGGATGGTAGGGACAATTGTAGTTGGGGTAGAGGTGGTGACCCCGCATTTGGGATATGAATGGTTTGCGGGGGTTAGGTTATATGGGGTGTGTTAGTTGAGGGTGGGAAATTAGGGTGAGTTCGGATGGATATTAGGGGGTGGTGGGATGGGTTATGGTTGGAGGTTGAGGGTTTGGTTAAGGGTTGTGTGGAAGAATGGTGGGTGGGTTTAGTGTTTGGGGGAGTTGGGATTGGGGGTTGTAGTGTGGATTGTGTAGGGATAGGGGTGTTTGTTTGTGGGTTTGATGGTTTTTGGGTATTTGGATGAATGGTATGGGTAGAGGTTGTTTGGTTATTTGAAGGGGGGGTATTATATTAATATGGTTATTATTGTATATGGTTATGAAGGGTTTGTATTTTATTGAGATGTGGTATTTGGAATGGAGTGATGGATGGGAGGGTTAAGTAAATTGGGTGGGGGGGAAGGGGTAGGGGGGGAAGGTGGGTTAGTGTTGAGGTTTTTAGGGGAGGTTTTGGAGTGAGGGGGAGTGTAGGATGTTGTTGGGGATAATGGTGTGGGGGGTGGAGGATAATGTCATGTAAGATTTTGGGTTGTTGTTTTAGGTTTTGGTAGTTTGTAGATAGGGTGTGTGTATGTGGATTTATTTGATAGTGGGGTGGTGAGTGGGGATGTAATTATGGGGAGTTTTTTGGTTGATGGGTGTGTTGGGTTTAAGTGATTTAGTGGTTAGAATTTATTATAATATATTTAGGTAGAATGTGATTTGTTTGGGTAGAAGTAGGGTATTAGTGGACATTGGTTATTAGGGTTTAATTTTGAGAGGGGGAAGGAGATCAAGGTGGTAGATAGGGTGAAAAATAAGTGTATGGTTGGAATGTATGGGAGGGGTTGGAGTGTTGGTGATGTAGGTGGTACTAGTATATTGGAGGGGGTTCCCTTAGTGGGTGGGGTGGAGGGTATGGTGATTTGGAGGGGTTTTAAGAGGAGGGAGGGGATAGTACGATATCTGTTAGGAAAGGTTTAGGGAGATTATGATGAGGTGGAGCATGTAGCGAGTTAGAAGGGGGGGTTTAAGGGGATTGTATTAGTTACAGTTTATGGAAGGGGGGTTTGATTATTGTAGGGTTAAGTGGGGGTACTTATTGGGAAGTGGTAATTATAGGGAAGTGGGCCAATAATTAGTGAAGGAGTTGGATGCCATTAGATGTACTAGGATGGAGGGTAGCTAGGAAAAGGGGTTTAGTAAGGCGAATGGAGGTAAGTGGATGGTAGAAGAAGTAAGGAGTTGTGTTTATGTTATGGAAGGTTTATGGTATAAATTTGTTGGTAGGGATTGGAGGGATATGTTACTTAATGAGAGATGGTGGAAGTTCGGAGGTGAGTAATTGTAAGGGATTTGCGAGGGGGGGTATGGGAATGTAGGAAGAATTTATTTGGGGGAATCAAATGATAGGGGAGGAGGTTTTATATAGTGGAGGGGTAGGTTTGATAAATAGTATTTGGATTAATGGAATTGGGACTGAGTGGTAAGTGACCCATTATTGTAGATTATTGTAGGGTTGTAATGGGGGGATGATTGGGAATCTTTTTGAAGATTGTTCTGAAGGGGTGTAATTTAGTAGAAGTGATCTTGTAGGCGATGAGTTAATTTTTGGAATATGGGGAGGGGAGGTTGTGATTGGTTGTGTATGGTATTAGGATGGTTGTGTGGGTTGGGGAGGGGAATGATTTGGGGACTGTGGATTTAGGGGGTGCTTGCAGACAGCCTTAGGAGAAATGTTGGGGGATGTGCTAAGGGTGTGGTTGAATGGGGTGAGGAGGGGGAGTTATGAAGAGGAAAGATGGTGGGTTAAGGAAGGGTTATGGTGTTTTGGGTTAGGGGGTGGTCTCGTGGGGGGTATTTGTTTGGAGGTGTAATTATTAAAGGAGATTAGGATTGATGTACAGAATAACTGGTTTACTTGCGAAGTGTGGGGGGGGGAAAATAATGGTATTTAGGGGGTAGGGGGGGGCATTGATTGGACATAGGAGATATCATGGGGTGGGGTAATTTGTATTCATCGTCCTTGCAGGGTAATTCCTGAAGAGCAGATTATGAAATTTGGGAAAGTTTTCAGTTATAGTGGTGGATTGAGGATATTTCAAACGAGGGGGTTAAATAAATATGTATTAGGTCTGGGTAGTCGGATGTATTTTTTTTCGATGGAAGGTGTGAAGGGTAAAGTGGTTTGTATTGTAAGTTTTATAGTATGGATTGTTTATGATTTATGAATTAAGTGAAAACATAGCATTAGTATATAGAATTAATATTGGTTATATTGGGTTTTGATAAAGAGGATTCCCATAGATGAGGAGGTGGGGTGATGATTTAGTAAAATGATAAGTAGGAGAAGTTATTTTGTAGGATTAGTAATGAATTGTATTCAAATGGATTTGGAGTTGTGTCATTTGGCTAGAATTAAATTTTTTAAGTTTTGTGAGTTGTATATGGAAGGTTAATATGAAGTGAAGTTTATTATGTGTTATTGGGTTTGGGAAATTTTGTATGATGATTTAGTCGTGTAAGGATTAAGGGGGGTTTTTAGATTAGGGGGTAACAATTTTTGTAATGGATATTAGGGGGGGGGAGATTTTTTGCATTTTTTTTGGTAATGGAATATAAATTATATTGGTGTGGAGAAAAGAAGTAGGATTTATGGGTTTGTTGTTAAATTGTATGAATTTAGTTTAGTTTGGGGAAGTTATTTTTTATGGACTAAATGATTTTAGGGGGTTGATAGTATTTAAGTATGGTTTGTGTGTTAGTTTTTGTTTATAGGTTTATGGGTAGTTGGATAAAGGGAATAAGTGGTTTAGTATAAATTTATATTGATTATATGGGTGAAAAAGGGGGATGGGTTATTTTGATGGGGGGACATTGGTTAGGGCCATAATTTAGTATTATGAATTGTTGTAGACTTGGGAAGTAGGTGGTAGTGGGTTGGAGGAGTAGCAATATTGTTATTGGGGTTTAATTTTTAGTGATTTGAGTGTCAATTGTGGGTTATGTTTATCAGTATGTGAGCCATGTGATGGAATGTAGGGTAGATTATGTGAAGTTGAATTTAGTTTTTATGTGAGAAGGGTTTAAGGTATGAAAGTGGCTTTTGGTTCGTTGGTCCTGCAAGTATTGATGAGTAAATGAAGCGATCCATTGGTTGTACTAAGTTTGTAAACATAGGTAAATACTCTACCCACCTATGTTTGGTCTGGAAAGGTTTTAAATGAAGAGGGGAGTTGTAGGTGAAAATCGGGGGGGGGCAGTTTTGAGTGTGTGGGGGGGTTGATAATGTATTAGGTGTTTAATGCGACATGAGTACTATGTTTATAAAGTTATATTATGTAAGGAACCAGTGGAAATTGGTATTATGTTGGTGACTGGTGGGGATTAGTATAGGTTTAGTAAGGTGGCCCCGTCTTGATTGGTATGTTCTAGGGATTTAGGTATTGATGGCTATAGGAAACCTTCGTTAACCAGGTAGTGATGCCTGAAACAATGTTTAATTACGATGTGTATATAGTTAGGTTTTATGGTGGATAGTGTGGGAATGTCCTTGTAGTATTTTAGAATCCATTTCCATAATTTTTATTTGGTAGAAAGATGTGAAGTGGTATGACAATAAGTTGAATCCCCAAAATACAGGTGAAAGATGCCATTGCTTGCAATTTTGTTTAAGGTGGTTGGACAGTGTAGGGGAAAAGTGAGTGTAGCATTGCAAAAATGGTTATTCCAAAGTTTGTGAATTATTAAAAAAGTATTAAAATGTGCACCACACTCCAAATAGTGAATATTTTGCAGATGTGGTTTCCATAGCAACGTGTTTAATACATTTACCTTGCACAATCTTATTTTACTTGTCAGGCAGCAGAAATCCTATTCTTTCTTTAGGGAACAGTGGTTCTTTCTTTAATTTCTACTGACTCCTGAAAACTTCACTAGGTATGCTGATACTATCTTGAGGAACACTGTTCAAATTCCCTATCTAATTACAAATTGTAACGTGTCCTGGAACTTCCATTGTTATGTAGCTTCATTATGACATAGTTGTTATTGTTTTGTTTTAAACACTTTAATTCTCCAATTTTCATTCACTACAGACCCCAGGGAGCATATATCTTCAACTACACACACAGTCATCATGTCTCATGTCATCAGCTCAAGGTCTTCTTTCCATGTCATAATTTTCAGCTCTGTCTCTAGTTCTCTTCTCCATGTGGTTTTTATAAGTCTTCTTCTTCTTCTTCGTACACTCTCAGACGTCCACTTGAATGTTCTCAAAGAAAGCAGTAGTCAGTTTGAGGCTATTTGAATCCCCGTAAAGCTTTTCCACGAAAGGAGCTGGTGTCGGCCATATGCACTTTCTCTGTACCACATATAAGGGGCAACTTTGAAGCAGATGTTCAGCAGTCATTTTATCAGTGCCACAGTTACACTGATCGGTAGTTCCTATCTTTAGCTTGTTGAATAGATGGTATCCCAATCTGTTGTGGCCAGTGCGGAGTCTGAAGATTACCACTTGTTCTCTTCTGTTGAACTGGTAGTAAGCATCATTCTGTGTGTGACCTGGATGTTCTACATTCCATTTGTTTCTGTAACTCTGCTTCTCTTACACTAAATAATGAAGGAAAACTGAGTCCTGTAGATAGTAAATAAATAAGTAAATAAATAAAAAAAGGTAATGAGTACCTGTTAATTACCTTTATTTATTTATTTACTTATTTATTTTCTTCTCTTACACTGGAAATTTCAGAACAAGGACCGTCTTGTAATGTTACCTCAGTGGGTGTCCTATCCATCTCCAGCATCTTCTTCTCATCTCTTGTTGTACAAGCACTTTCTTTAGTTAACTTATCCACATTGTTGACATTTTTGTGACTTCAAGTTCCTGCAGAATGGGGTAGTGGCCCCATGACCAACCCTCCTTAGTCACCTTCTATGACATGCGTGGTAAGTTACAGTGTTACTATTCTAAACCTGTCAACCTCCTGAGACCAAAAACAACGCCGGACTGATGCGCCGCTGTTATATGTGTATGTATTTGGTTAACATGGCGTGTCTTTATACGATACTGTCAATATGTCTACTGACTTTAGAATGTTGTCAGTCTTGGTCGGGCTTACAAGGATTGCTGACTAATATAGAACGCGAATCATTAAACATCGTGGGCTGAAAGATGGGCCAAGGTTAATACATAATTTCACCAACTGGTAATCAATGTTGAGTGGAGTCATGGCTTGACATCAGACACACATTTATTTGGTGGACACAATACAGAAGATCAATCACTGTAGTAGTAGGCATCATATCAATAGTTTAGGTTATAACATCAAGACATCATAGTTCATTGCATTCTCATATAACTTTGATCATGGACTTGATCGACATTCTATAACGGCTGATCCTTCAAGGATGGCGATGAGCTTTACGACAAGTAGTTCTACCATGGCTTTCATTACGGAGCTTGTATAAAACGACAGGGGTTTTATTGAATAACCCTCTAGATATATTGAATAATAATCCCGATAATCTTCGGTAAGGATCTGGAACCCACTAGCAACACAACATGGCGTATGTGTCGAAGTTCAGCCAGATCTTGGCAATGACGAAAATAGCATAATATATAATATGCAAACGAGCCCTGTACTGGATAACGTAGATACTCCATACAAGGAGGTTTATAATATCTTCATAAATGCTTCCCACAATTTGGGCAAGACTTACAATCAGCTCTGTCCAAAGACGACCGTCTCAGGTCATAGACATTAGGCATCTCTTATCATAACGTAATTGTTCTTTGGCAACAAATCTGAGCGCACTGCGTTGCGCTTTTGTGTTCAACATCGTGTATGACAGCGCGTAAAGAATTAATCATATATATATTTTCTTAGATGTGCTCAACATTTAAATTACACGCGCAAAAAGGACTTAACATGGACCAGAAAAAACCTTCCAAACACCCCAAAAACCTTACCAAAAAATTTAAACATATTAAACGCGATACAGTTTTAAACAGACAAATGACATATACTAATTAGTTTACCATTTGAAATAGTACGATATAAAACAAACTAAGAAAGTCTCATGCTGTTCTTTATATGTATTAGAAATACTACAAGTGATAATCATTTAAAATGTAAGTTATATCCCATTAAATTATCACAGCCTTCATTACATGGTGATGTTTGTGTTAGTTTTGTAAAATGCACCAGAAAATAAATAACTTTATAACAGAAGTCAGATTATAATGGTGGTGATATTAAATATACATATATATATTTTATTTTCCTTAACCAGCGGCACTTGGGCTTTCAGCCCTTCGGCCCAATGACATGTCATTGTGAGGCTGGGGAGCCTGTGGACTTTCCTTCCAACCCGGTCAGGAGCTTTGCTCCTTCCCATCCACAGAGGGTTTATCTCAGGAGCCGTTCAGGTTATTCAGTCAAAATCCCGGTCGTTGACACTCCTTCAAATGCTGACGCCCGGCTTGAACCTTGAATACCTGGTTGCCAGCGCGGCTCCCATATACGAAGGACGTTCAGAAAGTAATGCACCACATCGTTTTTCTCAGGAGCTGTTTATTCAAAAAGCATGAAATTTATACACAATATACAAGATATGTCATGTAAACATCGGTATTATTCAACATAATCCCCATCAACTTGTACGGCTTTATGCCAGTGCGAAACAAGTGCATGTATTCCTAGCCCGTACCAGATTTTGTCTTGATCATGTAGCGATTTCTTCGCTGCATGAATCACTCCTTCATCATCTTCAAACCTTGTCCCACGGAGTGCATCTTTAAGTGGGTCATGACTCCCAAGTGTCTCAGCCTCCTGTTGTCTTGTATCCAAAATGAACCCATTTCACTTATGGTAGCAACTTTAATCCACAACTCCGCCAGCCGTGGAGGCAATTGTGAAAGTAACAAAGAGAAGACAAATTATTCCGTTCGCTCCATAGCACATCACAACTACGGACACACACTGAGTCACCCGACGAGACTTGACACTGCGCACTCGCCACTGAAATTCTTACTGACACCCCTTATAGTATACATCGCCTGTCGCCTCTCAGCCACAGTCCTTTCACTAGTACGCCTAAAAACTCAGCGTATTGTGGACTTAGAAAAATTCCTGGTGTTTTCTGTACCGCAGCATTTATTGTCACGATTTCCATTGCTTATTGCGGTTGTTCCACAGCCAGCCTGATGCCTTTTCGGCAGTTTCACTAAGCCTCTTCAGTGCCCTTGTTCTCGACTGTCCCTTCAGCCCCAACAGTTTCAATAGATCATACACTGATGCAGCCACAAGCCCTCTTGCGCCCACTTCAACAGCCATGACCCTTGCAGTGAACCCATCATGTCTCAGATCCGCGGCCAGATCACTATACTTGGCCGCTTTGAACGAATGTTGCTCGTCTAATCTGGATTCAAATGGCACGGTCAGTTCAATCAGTATGACCTGAAGCGTTGCTGAAGAATGAAGCACTATATCCGGCCGTCTCTCTGGATATGCCCCTCGTCCAGGTAGGTCTACCGCCATCTCCCAGTGGTTTGCACAGTCAAGAAGAGATGGTAAACTGCTACCAGGTTTACTCGGTTTGGGGTGTGCTGACTTTCCTGCCCTCAGAAAGTACGTATTTGCTGTGCTCGGCCCGGGTTTGCTATTTGCCTTCATCCTTGCCAGATCTATTGTCGCAGCAAGCTCATTTAGCACTTTGTTATGGCGCCAAGTGTATCCCCCTTGCCCTAATGACACCTTACACGCTGAGAGCACGTGTTCGAGTGTCTGCCTTCCCTGGCACAGAGGGCACTGCTCATCATCCGACTTTCCCCATTTCACAAGGTTGGTGGCCGACGGCAGCAGGTCATACATTGATCTAACAACGAAGCTGAGCCTACGAGGTGCCATATGCCATATATCATTCCATGTCAAGGACCTCTGCAGGGCTCCTTCCTATGTAGTCCATTGGCCTTGTTGGACCTGCTGCACTGCTTTTTGCAACCTCTTATCATTCTCAGCTCCTCGTATCTCCTGAACTACCATGTCTCTGCGCTCCCTGCTTGATGCCTTGGACCACCAGCGGATGTCTCCATGACCAAATCCCTGTCTATTCGTTTGTGTGTATCTGATTACCTCCCTCAGTTTGAGTGACTCTTGGGCAGCATCAACAGCTTCTTCCACTCTCCACTTCCTTCCCGTTTTCAGTGTGGGCTGAATGGACTTAACCACGTCATCAGCTGACTCGCGTAGCATCATTGCAAGCCTTGCCTTTCCAACTTTGTACTCTTCAACAACTGACTTGAAAGGAAGCAGAAGTTTTGACTTTTTGCAGTACAGTGCTACATCTGACAGACCTGGTGGTGCCCCTAGCCACTTTCTCATGAACCTGTTGACCTTCTGCTCTATAGCTTCCACTGTACTTGTGCTTATTTCATATATATAAGCAGTGGCCACAGCAACTTCGGTATCAACATGAACTGGAGGCACCACAGTTTGAACTTTCCCAGGAGTCTGCTTTGGTCTGCCCTCTGTCTGCCATTTCTATTGTCTGTTGCACTGCCTTCGAGTCTTTTAATGAGGCATCGTACACCCTGCCAAGACTTTTAACAGGTTTTTCAATGACAGTAGGCATTCTTTGGTTGGAAACCATGAATATGTCCTCAGCTATCTTCCCTTTCCTGACTGATAGGCTTCTCGACTTCTTGGGTTTGAAGCTCATTCTGCACCAGCTGACTAGTTCATCCAGGCGTTTTAACATCCTCCGGGCCTGATGTTCATCTGATGTCAGAATTGTTGTGTCATCCATGAATGCTTTGAGCGGTGGCATGTGACACATTCCACCGAGCTTTGGACCTATAGCCATTCCTTCAGCCGCATTGAGGATTACCTGCATAGCCATCACGAATAGTATCGGAGAGATGGTACACCCCATCGCAATTCCAACTTCAAGGCCAATCCACTTCGTTGTGTACTCTCTGGTTGAAAATCTGACAGCAAACCCTGCGAAATACAGCTTCAGCATTGCTGCAATCTCTTGTGGAACATGATACATTTCTAGGGCCTGCCACAACATCTGGTGTGGAACGGATCCATAAGCATTCGCTAGATCCAACCAGATTACATGGAGGTTTGTTCTGTCAGACTTTGCCTTTTGGATTGCTTCCCAGATCATTGTGGCATGCTCTAGACATCCTGGTGTACCTGGGATACCTCCTTTCTGAATGGTAGTGTCAATGTACCCATTTGCCAGGAGGTATGTAGTGAGTCTTTTCGCCATCACTGAGAAGAATATCTTCCCTTCCACATTGAGTAGTGAGATTGGCCTGAACTGACTTATGTCTGTGGAATTTTGCTCCTTCGGGATGTAGACTCTGTTCGCCTTTCTCCATTCCTTGCTTACAAGCTGGGTTTTCCACACATTCTTCAGTAAACGGAGCAGTCGTTTGAGCACTTCAGGGCATCTCTTATACACCACATATGGAACACCATTAGGACCTGGAGCTGACTTGCACCGAGCTTTCTGGACAATGCTTTCTATCTCTTGCACCGTTGGGGGCTTGGTGTTAAATTCAGCTCCTGGCTTACTCGGCCATTTAAGGCCTGCCATGCTGCTGAGTGGCTCATCTCTGCGACCATCTGAATATGTCATTCTAAGGTGTTCTTCCAGGTCTTCTTTCTTGATGTTTAGCGTACCCGACCGTGGCTGCTCAAACAGTTCTTTGGCAAACTTGAAGGGCTCCCTGAAGAATCTTTCCCTATCCCTTCGAGTCTTCCTTCTCTTACTGCACAACCTTTCTGCTCTACAAAGGGCATTACGTTGGCCTTTCAGGTGCTCCCAAACCTGTCATAACCCTTCCTTCTCTGTGGCAACTGCGTTCTTGAAAAGTTTTCGGGCATGCTTCTTCTGATTCCTGATTTCTTCTATTTTAATTTGTCTTCCACTTTTTCGTGGTGGGTTACTTTCCGTTGCCTCCCTCACTCCGAACACTTTGCGACAGTGCAGATATATTATGTCGCCGAAGATTTCCAGCTTCTTCTCCAAAGTTATCTGCTTCAGGTTGTTATCCAACTCTTTTGCCAAGGCTTCGTCCAGCTGTTCCCAAAGCCCTTTAGCACTGGCAGGTGGAAACTTGATTGCATCTCTCTTCCCGTCCAAGAAGTGTGTGAGATCATCATCAGGCAGATCAACTTGAATGTACTCAGCACTGTGGATTGACTCCTGGCTGCGTTCTTCTAACGTCTTATCCGTCGAGACAGAGCGCTGTTGATCTCCCCCAGATGACCTCACACACCCCTTTTTCGTTCTGTGGATTTTCATTCCTTTCTGAGTAGAGAATTCCCTACCACAGGCACATGGAAATTCCAGCCGTTGTTCAGAGCTCGAAGTCCGTGTAACGGGTCTGGTCGATTCCAATATGGCGCCTGTGGATTCATCATTCTCCCCCCCTTTCGGTGAATCCTGGGGGCATCTATCATTTTTGGGTCCTGTAGCAATTGAATACAGCTTACGGGGTGCTAACCCGGTCAGCCGGTTTCTAGTCTTTCCCAGTGTCATCTGTCTTTCCAGAAGTCAATCGGTCTGGATTCTTGTGTGGCCGAACTCTGCGAAAACGTTGATTGAGTTTTTTCAATGTCTTAATGTAAGCTTGCGAATTGATTGTCTCTCCTCTTGGCATAACGTCCACAAGAATCACACCTTCAATGTCCCAAAAGACAGTGATCATGACCTTTCCAGCTGAAGGAATTGTCTTGAATTTCTTTCTTCGTGGTGATTGCGGATGATGCCAATCCATTGACTGTCTTTTTGTTTCAGGTTCAAAATGATGTGCCCAGGTTTTGTCGCCTGTAACGATCTTAGCCAAAAAGTTCTCTCCATCAGCATTGAAACGCTCCAACAATTCAGAAGAAATTGCTTTCCTTTGCAATCGGTGGTCATTTGTGAGACTTCGAGGAACCCATCTTGCGCAAACCTTAGAAAATCCGAGAGTTTTTATAACTGCATTTGCACTACCAATGCTGACTGACAGCTGTAAGGTCAATTGTTGAGTAGTGATTCGCCTATCAGTAAGAATAATGCCCTCAGCGCATTTCAACATTTCTGCGTTGGTGGCTGTGACAGGGCGTCCACAGCGTGGCCGATCAAGCAGCTCCGTATCTCCACTTCCTGATTCTTTGAACCCAGCGACTGACTGTACTCCTGTCGACTGCAAAACTTCCATACACATCACATAGACGCTTGTGAATATTCACAACAGTTTCCTTCTCTGCAATGAGAAATTCATCACAATTCGCTGTTTATAACGCAAGTTGCTAACACGCTCCATTTCAACGGTTTAGGGCAGCCGTATTATTTGGCCGGTTGCGGTGCAATTTAGTGCACACAATTGGCACATGCCATATTTGAAGTGTGCAAAATTTCATGCTTCTATCTTCATTATTAGCTGAGAAAAACGATGTGGTGCATTACTTTCTGAACGCCCCTCATATGTATATATATATATATATATATATATATATATATATATATATATAATACTGCTAAAGTGAGCTTTTAGTGATTCAGGTTGGTAGTGATGCACCAACATATATATATATAATAAAAATGAAGACAAAACACTACCATGTTTAAGAGCAAAAATATCCTAGTAGTTGTAAATTGATGTGCCCAAACGGTCATTATTATGCTAGTTTTAAATTAAAGATTTCATCCCGTGCATAAAATATTGTGACTACTACTACGACCTCTGAACTTTCATTTTTGAAATCTTTTTTTTAGGCTGTACCAAACTGTACACTTTCAACGGGCTGATCACCCGTTTGCCAGTCACTTCGATTACGGAAACAACGGCAAATGGATTGATTTGCCATTGCCCTAAAGACGCCAATAGGCGTGATGGGAAACAATGGCAAAGAAAACCTATCTGCTGTTGCCCTAAGACGCCACTAGGCGTAATGGCCACTGACTGCTTTGACGGTCGGTGGCTAAGGACGGAAGAAGAAGAAACTGTACACTGCCCACTGTCCTTCATTTAAACCAAATTTATGATGCAGTAAAAAGGAAAATGGTCGGGAATGTAAAGGGTTAGGTTTAGGAATTATAAACCTAACTCTGTAACCTAACTATAATTCTGACACTAACGACATATTTCAATAGCCCCGAATAATTATCCCACTGTGCTTTATTGCCACCAAAAAGGGTAAAGCACACATTTCTCACCATTTCGCTCAAAAAAAAAAAAAAAAAAAAGAAAATCGTATATACAGCTTTTTCACGCATAAGAACGTGCACAAACACCCAGACCGGAGAGTGGACACCTGTCATTGTTCAGGGAAAAAAAGGGATACTCACATAAAAATCAGTCTCAGGTTTGATATACTAACTGGAGATTCTCGCCTCGAGTAATAGCGGGCGTACGTTTAAAAAAAAAACCACCCAGACCGTGTTAATATAATAATAAAAATGAATGAATTCATTTAAATAAACCAAACAAACGCAGTAATAACATACAAATAGTATTCTTAACTCCTATCTCACGTCCTAATAACACATGTGTAATGTATTCTTTGCTCGCTCCAAACTTTTTTAAAATTATTTTGACTGTTTTTTTAAAATGAAATGCTAATCTTATCTAGCAAGACAAGAGACATTAGATATACAGACAGACAAATTGACACTACAAACTTAATGCAACTTATGATTACTATTAGATAGTAACGAGCAAGTAATTTGCTAAAACATGGTGGGAAATAATTATGATGTGCTTTTTCTGCTTCATGTCCTGATCACGGCAATAATTCTCCTGAGGTCAATTCATTCATTTCCATTTAGCAGTAAATCAATGACACAAAGTGAGAGGGACGAAAGCAAAGAAGCTTCATCTGGCTAAATATGTAAATATAAGACAGAGATGCATTTCATGATGAGCTCTGCCTAATATAAAAGGGGAAAATTTCAAAAATTTCGTTAGAAAAAAATAAACAGGCATGATTATTACTCAAATGCCAGTATGAAGAAATGGTAAGAAATGCACATAGTTTCAATAGGTGTGCTATTAGTTTCCAGGCTGCAATGTACGTGGCTTTTCAGTAATTTTCTGAAAATGCAAACTGAAAAGATTACAAGTTGGTGGGAATTTATTACAGGACAGGACACTAAGAAAATTTTATGTACTGGGAATAGCAGGCGTATGTTTTACTGTTGTCTCTTTAGAAACTCACGGATAGCTAACTTTTAAGGTTTGATTACCCTGAAAAGAATACTGTCTTGTTAACAGTCAATATTACTTCTGCTTCTTGTAGTTGTCCTGGTGTGGTGTTTTTCAAAGTAGGTAGTGTTGTGTGTTATTTCTGACTTGAGCTTGGGGAGAAGACTGCATACAGGAAGCAGTAACTATCTTCTTCTTCTTCTTCTGCGTTCAGTTTGTAGTCATGCTAAACGTGCAGGCGTGTCGCCAGGACAAAGTCCACAGTCTTTTCCAGGTCAGTGCGGCAGCCCAATAACTTCTGCTTGAACTCAGCACCCCCTGGCCAGGTCAGATGTCATGGGTCTTCATGGGTTGGGTAGCTTGGAGAATGTGTTCGGGGGTCTGGACTCCACATGGAAATTCATTTGTATGAGATATCCTGAGGCGATAGAGATGGCCCAATAATCTGCAGTGTCCAGTTCTCAGATGGAATATGATGGCCTGTTGGTGGATTGGGTCATCTCTGCTGTATGTATCACGCTGTAACTATAATTCTGTTTCCTTGAACTATTAACATTATTGCTCTGTTTCCTTATAACACTAAGGGCCTCCTCAAACTTAGCTCTACACTGGTACCTCACTTTGAAAATACAACTCCAGGTTAACTGTTGACCAACAGTTATGTTAAAATCACATGTACAATGCACTGACCAAACAAACAGCACAGAAAGTTAACCATTTACACATAATCAAACTTTTCCGAGATTAAGAAGTGAGGAGTATGTTCTACATATCTCAAATATAAACACACCTAGACTACTGCTCCACCATCTGGGAATGTTGTTTAATGTCCAACATAAAGAGATGCCCATTCACCACAAAAATGTGGTTCATTTAGTTTCTTACAAATGCCCATAATAGTGTGTGGAACTATATAAATATCTTAAATTTATACAAAAAAGCCAGAATCGTTCACAAAATCCAATCACAGAATGCTCCAACGTATCCGTAGCCCATTTTCAAATACAATAGAAGACACAGTCAACACTTAAACAAATTACAACTGCCCGAGCCTAGACTTGACTTATTCAAGAAACTTGGCTTACTCTGTTGCTCATTTTAGGAACAATCTTTCACATTACCTTAACAGCCATACAATCGTAGACTTTTCTAATACTCCATGAGTGCTGATTACGTAGCTCTCTAATCTGATGTTTTCCAAATCATAATGTACTATTGTGCGTATGTTTTGATGACAACTCTTGACTTTTCAATATATTTTATTACTTGATTACAATTACGAAGGGAAGTCAGTAAGTAGGTTACAAATTGATATGGGGAAGCTGAAAATGGTAGTTGGTAGTTTCTAAAGGTGTATCATCCAGCTTTATGATTAGCTTAGGTAGCAGACTGCCAGGTGTCGCATGCGCAGAGCAGATAAAAATGGCGACCGTGCTAGTGAAGTGTACAAAGAAGAACAGCGCGCTGTTGTGCAGTTTTTTTTGGGCAAAAGGACTTCCTGCAAAGGATATTCATAAGGAAATGTTTCCTGCTTACGGTGTGGAGTGTTTGTCGCTTAGCCTACACCATAATGCATGACCATTTGAATTTTCGGAAAGTGTGCTCACGGTGGGTGCCCAGACAACTGACTGAGGAACACAAAATGAACCGAATGGGAATGTCCTTGGAACATCTGTCTCGGTACACAGATGAAGGAGAAGACATGCTGAACAGGATTGTTACTGGGGATGAATCATGGGTGCATCACTACCAACCTGAATCACTAAAAGCTCACCTTGGCGGTAAACATTTCGCGGGTGATGCAGAGGTTGAACGTGAGATGCGAATGTGGCTGAGACAGCAGAGCACGCACTTCTATGCTGCAGGTTTCGAAGCACTAATACAGCGATGGGATAAGTGTATCAATGTTGGTGAAGATTATGTTGAGAAATAAAGAGGAAATGTAATTGCGATAATACATGGTGTTCAAGTTCGTATCTCATTTTTTTTTTTTTTTCATAACCATTTGTAACTTACTTACTGACTTCCCCTCGTACATAAGGTAAATGTGAGTATGCTAAGATTTTACTTTTACAAAGTTGCATTCCTTGAAATTAATATTTAAAATGCTTGTAAGAATAAATGGATTCAGTACAAAAGATGGCAGAAAGGAAGGTCAGACAAGCTTTCGTACCCTATTCTCAACCCTTTCAAAATAGAAGTTTGTTCATTCGTTCCTCTAACTGTCAACACTATAGTTCATCCTTCTTATTTAAGACTATCAGACTCTGCATCATTACTTTACTGGTCCTTATCAATGATATTCTCAACATCTTCACTACCATAAAAACAATGAAATCTGATTCACTATCTCCTAAAAACACTTCAACAAATATGGACAAGTCAATTAAGGAAAATAAAACACAGCCATCCAAGACAGGGGAAGGTCCTCTCGCAGGGAGGTGTATGATGCAACACAGAGAAAGCCGAAAGGAATCTGTGTTGCTGACTAACCTTCTTTCTTCTAGAACTTCCAGATTTGGCACCTGGAATGTTCAGACATTAAACGAACAAGGGAAAGTGGCACACGTAGCAGCAGAAATGAGGGAATATAAAATCGAGGTTCTGGGAATGTGTGAAACAAGGTGGAAGGGGGTAGACAAGAAGAAACTCATCACAGGTGAATTGGTGCTGTCCTCAGGACATGAAGACGAAAGTTCACACCACAGTGAAGGGGTAGCTCTTATGTTATCAAATGAAGCACAGAAAGCACTCATTGAATGGTAAGCTGTTGGACCCAGAATAATAACAGCTAGTTTTAAAACAGCTAAAAAGAAAATAAATGTAAATGTCATCCAATGTTATGCACCAACTAAGGACAAAGAAGAGTCTGTGAAAGAAGCCTTTTATACTAGACTACAGGAAATTATGGAAAAGGTAAAAAGAAGAGACATCACAATTTTGATGGGTGACATGAATGCAAAGATAGGTACAGTCAACACCGGATTTGATGAAGTCATGGGAAAACATGGGCTAGGAATAATGAATGAAAATGGGGAACTGTTTGCAAACTTCTGTGCTTCAAATCAACTGGCTATAGGAGGAAGCATGTTTCCACACAAGAGAATACACAAGGCAACATGGATATCACCAGACCATAGAACAGAAAATCAGACTGACCATATATGCAGAAACAAAAAGTTTAGATCATCATTGCAGGATGTAAAGGTATATAGTGGAGCAGATGTGGCATCAGATCACCACCTTCTGATAGCCAAAGTAAAAATGAAACTCAAGTGATATGCAACAATGCAAAATTATAGACAACAATTTAATGTAGGACATCTAAGAAATCAAGAAACAAGAGACAAATTTACGGTCACAATATCCAACAAATTCCAAGTGCTCCAACAGCAGGAAGATGTAGAGAATACAGAAGACTATTGGCAGCAAATCAAAACTGTATGGAATGAGACATGTGAAGAAATACTAGGGAAAAGGGAACGACAACAAAAAGCATGGATAACAACAGAAACCATCAAGAAGATAAAAGACAGGAAAAACAAGAAAGCAGATTTAAACACAAGCAAAACCAGAAGTTCCAAAGCCAAGGCTCAAGAAATGTACACAGAAGCAAACAAAGAAGTAAAAAGAAGTATCAAAAGAGACAACAGGAAGTATATTGAGGAGTTAGCAAGAGAGGCAGAAGATGCTGCAGCCAAAGGAAATATGAGAGAACTGTATAACAACACAAATAAGCTAACAGGGAAATACAAGCAAACAAGTTGCCTCATAAAAGACAAGAATGGAAAACTGCTCAGCAATATACAAGAGCAAATGAAGAGGTGGACAGAATATTTTGAGGACCTTCTCAATAGACCAGCTCCACAAAACCCCCCTGACTTCAGCCAGCAGAAAAAGAGCTACAAATTAATGGTGAAAGACCAACAAAGGAAGAAATAAAGAAAGCCATAAAGCTTCTAAGAGATGGAAAAGCGTCTGGACCTGATGGCATTGCAGCAGAGGCCATCAAAGCAGATATTGACACAGCTACAGAGATGTTATATAAATTACTTGGTAAAGTCTGGGAAAAGGAAGAGATACCAGCAGAATGGAAGGAAGGATATCTGATTAAGTTGCCTAAGAAAGGGAAATTTACAAGAGTGCACAAATTATAGAGGAATAATGTTACTATCAGTGCCAGGAAAAGTATTAAACAGGATTATCCTTGAGAGATTAAAAGAGTCCATAGACAAGAAACTGAGAGATGAACAAGCAGGTTTTCGACAAAACAGATCTTGTACCAACCAGATAGCCACTTTGAGAATAATAGTTGAACAAAGTCTGGAATGGAATTCACTACTATACATCGGATTTGTGGACTACGAAAAGGCATTTGACAGTGTAGACAGAGAATCACTTTGGAAACTGATGAGGCATTCTGGAGTTCCCTTGAAGATCATTAATTTAATAAAGAAAACATATGAAGACATGACATGCAGAGTTCTTCATGAAGGACAGCTTACAGAACCGTTTGGGATAAGAACAGGAGTGTGACAGGGATGCCTCTTATCTCCATTTCTTTTCTTACTATCAATAGACTGGGTTTTGAGATCATCGACAACACACAACAGAAATGGAATCCAGTGGACTCTGACTAAGCAGTTGGATGATCTTGATTTTGCTGATGACTTGGCTCTTCTGTCCCATAACCGTAATCAGATGCAGGACAAATTGAAAACACTCGATGAGAGGTCACAGCAATTGGGTCTGAAAATATACAGGGAAAAGATAAAAATAATGAGAATAAATGCAGGTAATGATAACAGGGTTGAACTTGAAGAAACACCAATACAAGATGTAGAATCGTACACATAACTTGGCAGCAATATAGACAAAGTTGGAGGGACAGACAGTGATATCAAACTAAGAATACAAAAAGCAAGAGGAGCTTTCATTGCATTGGGAAATATATGGAGATCAAGAGAAATCGGATCCAACACGAAAATAAGAATCTTCAACTCAAATGTGAAGTCAGTCCTATTGTATGGCTCTGAGACATGGAGAATAACAAAGACAACAACCAAAAAGCTACAGACTTTCATAAATGGGTGCTTGCGCAGAACAGGGGGATTAAAATGGTATGACAAGGTTACCAACGTGGAACTGAGGACAAGAACTAGACAAGTGATTGTGGAACAAGAGATGAGAAGAAGACGATGGCGATGGATAGGACACACACTGAGGAAACCTGTTGATAGCATTACAAGACAGTCCTTGTTCTGGAACCCCCCAAGGGCAAGAGAGGCAGAGGTAGACCAAGAAGCACATGGAGAAGAGAGCTGGAAACAGAGGTAAAAATGATGAGGAAAACATGGAAAAAACTTGAGATGATGGCACGTGACATGAGGACTTGGCATGTGTTTGTTGAAGGCCTATGCTTCTTTGGGAGTGGAGGGTTATGAATGAATATGATGAATCTCCTAAAATACTTAAGACAATGCTAACATGAAAGTGCCACTCACTGATGCCACTATGAAAATCTAGATCAGGAATGGACACTACACTGACTGAACGACTGATGTGGCGAACTGGCACCAAAAGCGTGGCAAAGTGGATTATTAGACCTAGCATGATACTGAAAGAACATTTCATGCAAAAAAAAAAATTATTGAAAAATATTTACGATGAAAATAAGTATACAGATAATTCTGTCCTGTTTTGAAAACTGGCTGTTTCAAAGTTATTGTCAGTGTTTGGCTTAACGTGACTTTGTGAATTGTTTTTCTCAATAATGTTGGTCTAGTCAAAATACAGATCTTGAATGATGGACACGAATTTGGGGGCACAGCTGAGATGTGGACTGAGTTCAGATATTCTGCCCAATTCAGGCCAGACAGAAGGACAGCAAGGTTTCAAATTAAATTTTTTAAGTCACTGAGCTTCTGTGATTTGTATTTGACTTTATTAGTGATACGTGTCGTAATGTTAATTATTCCTGAGATATTCTCCGAGGCCAAAGTAGACTCTAGAGGCAGTCATACAACACGAAATCAGCATAACTGCACTGAGCGGACCAATGCTCCTTCACAATTATACAAACATGCAGTTTAATCGTTTTGACAAACAGCTCCATGGTAATAGATATATAGGCCCAAAGGCAAAATGCAGTGGTAAGTATAAGTCCAGTTCGTTCCCTATCAAACGCTGGTCATTGGCAATCAGTCAAACTTTATTTAATATTGTCCTTTGGACATCTTTATGAATAAGCACAAATTTCCTTACTAGAATAAGCCAGGGATACCTCAACCAAGTATATTGATGCCCTGGTGATGGAATAATTCAGGAAAAACACAGAATACTGCAGGAGCTCAAAACACATATGTCCGCACACTTCTAAACACAAGCCGCATCTCTTTAGCAGACGATCACCTCACTTCTGCTTCAAATTTGTTCACGTCTGCCAGTCAACCATCTCGACATGACGTCACTTCCTTTATTAATAAGTGACTCCATATAAAATACACAAAAAAGCTGTTGAGCTGCCTATTATATCGACCTTAATGTTTTGAATTTTAATCATAACAATTAGCTAAGATAATGCTTGAATAAAGTCAGCTGAAGGAATTTTGGAATTTCCCCCCTTTATTCAAAGTAGTTGGGACACTTTTTTTTGGATGTGGTGAATGAATCATGGAATTTGTCAAAGCAGTGGCTTAACTCAAAAAAACCATTGCCTACACGGGATTTAAATCCAGGAGATGTGGTAATGTTTGCCAATTTGACTATTGCAATCTATTCTTAAAGTCTAACAATGACTACACTAAATAATAAGGAGAAATGTCACAGCATTTAGTAAATATTCTTAACAAAATATAGCATTAAAACTATCACATATAGTAATGGCAGAACATTTGCTAGCAAGGCTACCATTTTAACCAATAAACCACTTACACTCCTTGGCACATGTCGCTTTTAAGATTTTCACTGTGTTAATGTATATAAAATATCTAATAGAAACCAGCAAGTTGAAAGTATTCTTACAATGATAATATAGTTGTATTTGAAATATTGCCATAAAACCGCTTCCTTCAAACACATGCCAGTTGACGTCGGAGCGTGTTTGAAGGAAAATGAGAATATTTAAGTTCTAGTGGATCAAGGGATGTAACTGCTTGAGTTTGCTTAGATTTTTATTTTCGTAATGATTGCCTCATTCAGCATATTCATGTAATGGGTTACTAGACACAAGAAGAAAATTGCTATTATTTAAATATGAAATAATAAGCTGGAACACTGTGACAGCCCGTGATTCTTTGTATTATGAAGACTGTTATGTGACAATGTCTGTCCAGGTTCTTTTACCTCTGTGGTTAGCATTGACTTGCTGTTTAACCACAACAGTCACACACACACACACACAGCACGTGATGTGATAACGCAATGGTAATGTGAATACTGTTTATTGTACATATGAGAAGATCATTGCTGTTTGCTCTGACCTCCACATTTGGTCCAGCATAGACTATACAATGTAAGTTCTTTCTTTCCTTACTCTCTCTCGCTCAGTATCGAATGTACACCTTCTGACCTTTTAACCATCAGTGATCATGCAGGTGTTCTAGTTCTGTTCTTTCTTCCTTATAGTTTCTTATGTCTATTGTTATCTATCATCTCAGTGTTCAGGTTATCTATTGGTAGACCGGGCCTCTCCGGGGATGTTGATTTCCCTTTTATCACTGAGGAACATGACTACTGTCTATATGAAATAAAGTTCACTCTACGTACCTTTTCCTATCTGAATAATATCTAACTCACACCGTTTCTCCTTCTAGACAAGAATTCTCACTGTTCAATAATTCGGGTTAATCATTACCCAACTACTTCTTGTCCATGAAATATTCATCCTATAAACTACTTGAATACTGCCATTATCATGGCTGCCCGCGTATATGCGGCTTCCCTCTCCGGCTCACAGTTCTGGACTGCCCCTGAGAAAAGCGTGATTTCCTAAATCACCGTTCACCTCTGTCATGCGCAACATTGTCCACGCATCCCCTTCCTGTACTCTATCTGAACCGTCCCACCTCTAACTCTCCTTATTCCTTCCCTTTGACTGTAAATCGTTCTCTAACTGCCACAACACCTAACCTCAATATGTGTTTGCTCTGTTTACCCTAACTTTTGCAGAGAAAAAGGTTGTTCTGTATCGAGTGTTACATGACAGGTAGACAAACATGCTTGTAGAAATATTGATGTACTCCAAGATATTCCTTGCAGGATGGCAAATATAGTGAAGATTATGGTATTGCTGATTTTGGTTAAATCTTGGCTCAAACAGACTTGTGTAACCAAAGAAAATCTTTGGTGTGTTACACAGAATGAAAATTATGGACAAAAGTATGGCAGACTTGACAGCTTGGATCTCTCTAGTTTTGGTCATGATGTTTGCATTACTTTTCTTGGCTTTCTTTTTGTGGTTTCCTTCACTGCACTGGCAATTTCTGCTGCATTTGTCATCATTTTCCTGTCTATTTCCTCTGACACTTTTTATGTGATTGAATTTAGCGTGCATATTATTGGAATGGTTTGTTGTAACTGAAAGCCGAAATCTGGAAGAGGAAACTAAATTGGATGCAAGGATAATGAGACAGGATGTGACAGTGATATGACAAACTGTTGTCAGGAAAATGGCATTTGTGATGTTATTGATAGTGATATCTTCTTGCAACATATCTGATGTTTGGAGAACAAGTAGCACTGACATGCTGGAAATGTTTGTCTCTTCTGCCAGCTGTTGCGAAGAAAATATTGGCACATATGAAGCTATGCAGTACAGCAGAATCATCAGAACTACAATGGCCGTCCTGCTGCTAGTAAAAGTATTTTTGAACTGAAATGGCAGAGCAACACAGCAACATCTTTGAACTGCTATGAATGTTGTTAACAGTTGTGATACATCGTAGAACATTAGATAATAATAGATCATTAGCACTGAAAAAGCTGAGCCATCAACTTGCCATTTGTTGATCAAAATAGGGGACAAGTTTACAAAGTAAATTATCGCTGACGTTATAGCAAGGCAAATCAGATCTGAGCATGACAATGAAAAGAAACTAACGGTGATACTGTCTTTTAGTCCAAGTCTGAGAAATGTGACTATGTTTATTATGTTAGTGATCCAGCCACACAAGAGCACGAGTGACTGCAAGATTCTGAGGGCAAAAATTAATTTTTCTCTGTCCTCATGAAAAAGGATGTCTGCTCCTGAATACACAGAAACATTCATGTTTACCTCCTCCTGATGTTTAACACTGCTTTTGACAATGATGAAACACTGCGTGATTATAATTAAGTCTATCCAGGTTGTCATAAGATCAGAGATTACACTGATCAAATAGATAATATTCTTGTTTATAGAGATAAAATAATATATGGATATAATAATGAAGTTGTGTGAAACATCATCGCCCCGCCTGTAGGTCAATACTAACTTTTTATACCTCGTCCTTGAGACACTAACGGTAACAATTTTGAAAATGCAAAACGTAGTCGTTCTATAAGATAGACAGAAGAAAGAATGAGGGAGGGGAAATGAATGAGAGAAAAAATGCAACTGTTGACACGCGTTGGAGTTTGGCCTCCCGAACCGAACAAAAGTGTGTGGCATTAACATAGCATGTTTTTCAAAAGACGACACAAAAACCATACCGTCCCCTTTTTCGCTCGACACGCAGTTCAAACTATATAACCTCTTAGATCTGCAGACTAAAAGCATAAAGACACACACAGTTTTTACTTCCGGTCTGTCTAAAAATTGCAGTTTTGTGATGCGTTTGGTTCAAATTTGAATGAGAACCATAGTACAGCCCAATAAAACAATTAACGTGGAATATTTGAAAATACAGTGGGAGAAGGGATGAATAGGAGCATAGGTGGTAGTGTCACGAGTTCGTTGTTTACAGAAATTTGAATTTGAGCCAAAAGCAAAGCATAGAAGGATAGAGAAGAAAAACTTAGATAATTTTCTTACACACTAAAAAAAGGACAGTTGACAAATACAATGCCATTAATGGTTAAATAGAAGATTAAGGTGTTAATGTATCTTACCGTAGATAGAAAAATATGTTATTTGAATAAATAAAGGGGAAAACCAATAATAGTAAATATAATAAAGGAAACAATAAAAATATAACTACTGTGTGACAGACAGCAGCCTGATCAATAATTTCTTTTCAGAATTTGAAACACTTAGTAAACAACTGATATAGTGGTAGAAGACAGATAGACGAACAGACGTATATCTTTCTCAGCTTGCTACATTGGGAAGGGGGAGGTAATCCCAAGTTTGAAAGTTGTAGTTTCAATTTGAAAAAGAACGCTAGAGGCATAATGGTCCCTGATTGGCTGGAGTCTAATAGACTAACAGTGGGGATAAATACAATTTGAAATTGGCTTTAGGTGCCACTATTAAAATATTATTCCTACACTACTGTTGTGTTTAAGGCAAGAATTATAGTACAGTTTTGCCATTTGCTGATCTGCACCAGCAAGCGATCTGGATTTGACCATATTATCGCTCATTAAACTATTAGTAGGAATATTTTATTGATGCAGTAAGAAGAAAACATTTATATCATTATTATTAGTATTATTATTATGAATGTATTATTGAATATGTATGAAAATTCTATGGGTAGAGATATATATATGTAGGAAAGCGCCAACATCAAACTTTGTGTTGTGTCACAAAGTTGTTAGGAAAGATATTATCATTTAGTAGAAAAGTACTGACACTTTGGGAGAAAATAAAATTAATTATTAATGGGAAAAGTGATGTACATTTTTATGATGTAAGACCAGAAAACTACTGGCTGTCTTCTTCAGCAAGTCACCGTCTTTGAACATGACTTGATATAATTAATTAAAATGTTTCCTATGTCAAGGAAAGTGTCAAACTGTAGTTTGAAAGTATATATGACCATGAATGGGGTACCAAACCAAATAAGAACGTTAACTAATTGATTAGTTACCATGCTGATTCTGACTTTGTTGAACATGTTTAATAGTTAGGGATAGAGAGAGGTATATAAGGTGTTCAGGAGGGCTTATTACTCTTATTCCAGGGTTTCATCTCTGAATCAAAGTGTGCCATTGATCAACATATACCTGTATGTATATCTGCACCTGAAGAATTGAGGCAGTATTGTCTGTTTGCCTCATTGCTGTGAATTCAAGGGCAGTATCCTGACTTGGCAGTTGAAGCTGTTAGCGTGGACTGAGACGATATTGTATTTCTGCACCTACAAAGATAAGAATTTGTCCATGGGCACATGATACCTCAGATTAACCACTCTCTGTTCAAAATGTGTATTTTCCTAGTTCAGAATATGATGAACACAGACGTTCTTCCTATTATTACCTGTTCATTGGATCAAGATTTAATTGACACTTTTCAAGATTGACATTTTTATATTTGTGAAAAATATCACTCATTTATAGTTTGAATTAATTGTTGTAAATACATTTTATTATCATCTTGAGTTTTCAATCCTCCGGTATCCAAAAAAGAACTGAGGTACCGGAAAATAAATTATACAAAAGATTTTAACGTTTAAACTTTAACAGCGACTTGTTTCATTATTGTTCATTAATCTATAAGTGTAGTGTTGTCATTTCATTACATTACATCGCATATACCCTAGACATCTAGCTAGACAACACTCACACACCTTTACACTTAACTAGGAGAAAATATATGACAGGTTGAGGTCATAAGGTGGTAGCAGCCAGGTTCCCTGAAAACATATTCTTAAATAAATAGCTTCAGGGGCTTGCACAGCTGACCTCACATCTGTTACAAATAATATCTATTTCTTTAACATCAAAACTCACCACACAGGTACAGTCACTGACGTCTATCTACAATCAACAATGTCCAATTTTATTAGAGTTTAGCTACATTTATCAGCATCCAGCTACAATCATCCTGTCAGCATTCAGCTATAGTCAGTTTATCAGCATTCAGCAACAATAATTTTAACAGGTCTGGCAACAATCTTATTATCAGTCCCCGGCTACAATAATTTTAACAGTAACCAGCTACAATCATATTATTAGCATTCAGCTATGGTCAGTTTATTAGCATCGTTCTACAATCTTAATATAATACAGCTATAATAATTTTAACAGCATCAAAGTACTATTATTAGCATCTAGCTACAATCAAGTTAACAACATCAAGCAGTCAGTTTCAATATTAACCAGACCCCTATGTCTTGTATATTTAGACATGTGCCCCGAATATAACCATCAGAACCTCTGTCTAGGTTGAATGGATCATGCCTCACCATTAACTGGAAAAATTTCATTTAAAAAAAAAATATTAAAAAATCAGTTTATCAGCATCCAATTGCAATCATTTTACTGGCATATAACTGCAATCATTTTATAGGCATCCAGCAGCAATTATATTATCAGCATCGAGCTAAAATCAGTATCCAGTGTCCAACTTGCTGTTACAGCTACCAACATCAAGCTCCAGTAATTTTATCAACCTCCCACTAGTCATGTTTGCAACATTCTTGGAGCACTAGGTTACAGCATAGCTCTACCTGTAGATGATGCTCACATGAGCTTTTGTCCACAATGATAATGTAAACTTCTTCTTCGTACACTCTCAGACGTCCACTTGAATGTTTTCAAAGAAAGCAGTAGTCAGTTTGAGGCTTTTTAAATCTCCATATAGCTTTCCAATGAGTTTCTTAAAGTGCCGAAACAGGTTTTGTAAAGTGCTAACACAGCTTTTATAAAGTACTGATGCAGTTTCGTAAAGTGCTAACACAGGTTATTTAAAGTGCTGAAACCGGTCAGTGTCCATTATGGTTTTAAAAAAGCCCCTTTTCTTGCAAGAAATGTTCACATAAGCCAGGGCCCATTCTAATGCCATACATACATAAACATTTGGCAACTTAAAAACCAGACAAAAATACTTTCTATTTTACGAGTTATTAGTCTGAGTCTGTGCCTGATATTTAATAAATCTGTCTAATTTTGATACCATTTTTTAAAATATATTATGTTTTCTGACCTAAAGGTCTTTTATATTTGGACATGCGCCCTAATATAACCAACTAGGTTGAATGGGAAAATGCCTCACCAAAACGAGGTAAAATTTTATTTAAAATTTTTTTTTTGGGCATTCTTTGTCTTCTCAATGAGGTGTGTTCAATTTTTTTCACCCAATAGTTATTTTATGAAAGTGGTAAAGAAGACATTGAGACATCTAGAATGGATGGCACAGGACATGAAGGCTTGGCATGAATTTATTGGAGTCTTACAGTTCTTACATAGCAGAGCTGTATAATGATATAGTTCTTTATTGTAGTCTAGTATTCGATACTGTAAATGGTTTTGGCATGCAGGCTTTGTAGATAATGTACTGATATTTGCGTAATTATTCTCATGGTTTTCTTAAGGTTGTACTTTAAAGTAATAATTTTTGAATCTGAATACAACTGTATCTTTAATAAATGGTCATGACTGAGCAATCGTTTTGTTAATAACCATAGTAGTTTCAGAATCAAAGGTATAGTTCTCATTAGCGCTATTCAAATGTATATCTGATTATAGGCAAAGCAGAAGTGATTATTTTTACACCATCACTGATTCTGCTAATTGGACTAAATCAATTGAAGATAGTTGTATAGCTTATCGATGTGTAAGATGCAGGTCAATGGCTTGTGTGAGACAAAATTGATTTTACAATTTTTGTTTGAAGTAGAATCAGGGATCCCCTGTAAGCAGACCAAGTATAACTTATTATGCTAGTGTAAATAACTATAACTGATAAATTTAATGGGAACATAGAAAGTAAAACATTATAATGTCTAACTGTTCTTTTTGATAGTTAAAAGTTATCAGACTAGTTACACTGTAAAAATGAGCTCACTGAAAATAAATATTGATAAATGGCTGAAATACCACTGGTAAAATTGAGAATATGGATGTTGTGTTAAAATGAGAATTCTAGTTTAGATAAAACCAGCATGACTTAAACTATTTGCTTACTTGAGGTTTGGTAAAGATGTGAGACTGTGGCAACATTTAAAAAATCTATATATTGACGTATCCCACAAAATCTATCACATTTAGTGCTGGTAAGGAAAATGGTGTTTGCTTTTAGTAAATTATATCTGCTGTCTTCCTGCTGACTAAAATTATATTACTTTTTCTTTTGTGGTCTGTGTAATGTTGGTTATTCTTTGTAGTAAGTAGGTATTTGTTATCGTTCCTGGGTTAGCTGCCTGGGAAAGATAACGTGAGGCTTGTAATTTCAGAATTTGAAATCACAAATCAAATTCTGTTGAAAGGGAGCATTCTGAGAAAGACCACCTAAAAATTAGTAGGAGGAGCCTAAAAATAGGAACACAGAATGTTAGAACTCTAAACGGAGAAGGAAAGCTTGACAATTTAATATTAGAGGCAACAGACATGAAACTCGATATACTGGGAGTTGCAGAGGCAAGACTATTGGATACAGGCTACATAAAAAGAGGCCAATACACACTTATACACTCAGGAGGAGAAAAACATGAAAGAGGGGTAGGAATGTTGATAAAGAAGGAGTTAGAAAAATATGTATGTGGATACTGGACACACAACGACAGAATGATGTTACTAAAGATGAGAGCAAAGCCATTCGACATGTCAATCTTACAAACTTATGCACCAACTAAAGATCACAGCGAGGAAGAAATAGAAGAATACTATGAAGAGCTACAACACACACTTAAACAAGTAAAATCTACAGATGTGTTGATAGTAATGGGTGATATGAATGCAAAAGTAGGAAAAGGAAAATACAAGAAAATAGTAGGACAGTATGGATTAGGGACAAGAAATGATAGAGGAGACAGACTTATCCAGTTCTGTGAAGAAAACCAGCTGGTCATATGTAACACCTTTTTTGCACACCACCCAAGGAAATTATACACATGGAAAAGCCCAGGAGATGTAACAAGAAATCAAACTGACTATATCATGATAAAACATAGATTTAAGAACAGTGTCACAAGTGCAAAGACACATCCTGGCGCCGACATAAATTCAGATCACAATCAGGTCATCATCAAAGTAAATATAAAGCTGAAAAGAACAGGAAACAGAAGACAGGAGGAAACCCAGATAGAAATATCAGCACTGAAACAACCAGATATAAAACAAAAATATCTAATCGACGTCAAAAATGAATATCAACAGTTACTGAAAGAAAGCATGGAGCAGTATAGAAGAGAAAACCCAGAAGAAAAAGTAACCACAAAATGGGAATGCTTAAAAACAAGCATACTATCAGCAAATTCAAATTTACCTAAAAAGGAGTCTAAGAAAAATCAAATTTGGATGACAGATGACATCTTGAGTAAAATAGCAGAAAGAAAGAAAGCAAAAAAACTCCAGAATATAAAACAATAGACAATGATATACATACTATGTGTAGACAAGCAAAAGAACGGTGGATAGAAACAAAATGCAAGGAAATAGAAGACTTGGAAGCAAAGCACATGACAAGAGATATGCATGAAGAAATAAAGAAATTATCAAATAGGTCGCAGTTTGCACAGGGAGGAAGCTGTATCAAGAACAAAAATGGTGTAATATTACTTGATGAGAAAGATATATCAAACAGATGGGCAGAATACGTAAAAGAACAATTCGAGGACAACAGAGGTAAAAAACCATCACCAGATTCTAATGAAGGCCCAAACATTCTCAGATCAAAAGTAGAGAATGCCATACATAAGCTTAAGATACAAAAAGGAAAATCAGCAGGCACGGATAACATAAAAATTGAAATGATAGAAGCCCTGGAGAGCTTTGGTACAGATACAATCACTGATCTATGCAACGATATATATACTGTTCAAAAAAAGAAACGCAACATTTTTGGTGTTACTTTTATATAAGATATTCGCTGATTGGACATCAGTCAACCTATCGACTGTGTCCACCTGGTCATTAACTTCTCGTGGTTACCTGAATTGTACTCACCTCATGATTCGTGAGGTCATGAAAGAGGTCAAAACAACATTTTTGACAATAACTCGTGACAGGTTCATGCGAATTCCGTGAAACTTACTGAACACAAAACTCTCTGACCATATTATTGAATGCCTATAAAAGATTGACGCTCCTCGAATAAATTCAGTTAAAAAATCAACGCGCAAGTATGGCTCATCTCACTACAGAACAACGACTGATCATCATTGGACGTTTACCGACTGGACAGTCACAAAGTGTAGTGGCCAGACAATTTAATGTGATTAGAAGCACCATTAGTCGCCTTTGGAGTTGATTTCAAGAAACTGGCTCAGTGGCAGACCGGCCGCGTAGGGGAAGACCCAGAGTCACAACTCCTGCCGAAGACCGCTTCATATGGCTGTGTCAACTCAGGAATCGACTTGCATCTGCGTCCTCCACAGTCCAGTCAATGTCAGCAGCTCGTCGAATTTCAGATCAAACGGTCAGGAACCGACTGCACGACTCTGGTCTTTGGGCTAGAAGACCCTACAGAGGTCCTGTTCTTACGGACCGGCATCGCCAGAACCGACTGCAGTGGGCGAACCAGCATCGTCAATGGACCGTTGGAATGACTGGAGACGGGTTTGGTTTAGTGATGAATCATATTTTGTGCTCCAGCGACACGATAGACGGAGAAGAGTTTACCGCAGAGTCCATGAGCGCTACGCCCAGAACTGCGTTGATGAGGCCCCTCCACATGGTGCTGGAGGTGTACTGATGTGGGGGGCGATCAACTTCATGGGAAGAAGTGACCTGGTGCAAACTGAAGGACGCCTGAATGCCCAACGATACGTCACTGAAATTCTTTGTCCTCACGTCCTTCCACTTCTGGCTGCATGAGGGTCGATTTTTCAGCAGGATAACGCTCGGCCTCATGTGGCACAACTCACCACCCAGTTCCTCGCTGACAACAACATCCAGACCATTCCGTGGCCAGCCATGTCATCAGACATGAACCCCATAGAACACTTATGGGATGAACTCGACAGGCGACTCCGCCAGCGAGACGTGGCTCCAGCCAATCTCCGACAGTTGTCTCTTGCACTGCAAGGAAGAGTGGGCATCCATCCCACAACAACAGATCCAACAGCTAATCGGATCCATGTCAAGGAGATGTTGTTCTCTGATTTCTGCCAGAGGAGGCCATACACCTTACTGAAACGGAGGCCTCAGTCGCAAAGAATAAAAGTCCAAACCAAATTTAATGAACATCATTTCATTGTTAAAGTCTGAAAGTATCTTCATGCCAAGATTGAAACATTAATTCCGTAAAATAAAATGTTGGTACAAGTTTGAAATTTGGTGTCCATTACCACTGCAATAATGTTGCGGTTCTTTTTTTGAACAGTATATACAATACAGGATATATACGACACTACATGAAGACATCAGTTTTTATAACATTGCCCAAAAAACCTAATGCAACAGAATGTTCAGACTTCAGAACAATCAGCCTGAGTCATGCAATTAAGATACTGCTCAAATACATACAGGAAAGAATAAAAAGTAAGGTAGATAGCGAAATCCAAGAAGAACAGCTTGGTTTTAGACGGAACAATGAAACAAGAGAGACAATATTTTGCCTAAGAATATTAGCAGAAAAATATACAGAGGTCCAAAAAAGTATGTACATGTGCTTCATTGACTATAAGAAGGCTTTTGACAGAGTCCATCATGAGAAAATAATTGAATGCCTCGAAGACATAGGTATTGATGGAAAAGATATAAGAATACTCAGTAACCTTTATTGGGAGCAAACTGCCACAGTAAGATCTGGAAGGAATAATTCACCACACATAGACATAAAAAGAGGTGTCAGACAAGGTTGTGTGCTGTCACCCTGCCTATTTAATCTATACACCGAAAAAATTTTCAAACAGATACAGGAAATACCAGGACTGAACATCAGTGGAAGGTCAATATACAACCTTAGATATGCAGATGATACCGTGTTGTTAGCTGAAAGTGAACAGGAGTTACAAGAACTAGTGAAGCCAGTGAACAGTATAAGTCATGAATATGGACTGACATTAATAATGAGAAAACAAAAACTATGATAATTAGCAAAACAGACGATAAACCCATATTAAAGATAAGCGTAAATGGGAAAATCCTGGAACAAGTCAAGAGCTACATATATCTTGGTCACATAATAATAGAAGATGGCAGATGTGAAACAGAAATCAAGAAGAGAATAGGAATGGCCAAAGCTACATTCAACAATATGAAACATATACTGACATCTAAACAGTTATCTCGCAAATTAAAACTGAGAATCATAAAGTGGTATATATATTCTGCATTTCTGTATGGTGCAGAAACATGGACGATGAATAAACATTTGGAAGAAAGAACTGAGGCTCTTGAAATGTGGATATATAGAAGAATGGGGCGTATCTCATGGAAAGAGATGAAAACAAATAAGGAGGTCTGTTGCGTAGCAAAATGTGTGTTGTGTATAAATGTCCCGTGAATGATGTCACATTTGCCACACAACGTTGAGGGTGTTGTAATTCATCTGCTTTCCAAAGGTATGATAATGCTGGCCTTTGCAGAGTAGTGTACCACCCTCAGACACCAGGGATGATGAGGCATAGTAACATGGTGTCTTTAGTCTGGTTGAAGTGTGTGACGTAAGGGTAGAGTCAGATAGTTACAGTATCATACATGGACGTCACATCAGATCATACAACGCAGAAAGTCAATAAAGTTTTAAACAGCAGTGATGTTTTTTGGCAATATATATTGTGTACGCCACAATGACAAGATGCATGGACATCGTTATGCAGAAAACATCACAGGTATAGTACAACAGTCATTGTATCATCGAAGTAGTCGATTCAACAGGCACAGCAGACAGCATCATAATAATGTACATCATATGCCTTTTAGGATATCGTAAACAGCTGTACATGTAGTCAGGTAGTAAACTTCCCCTTTCCATAAGAGCTAGTAGATATCAACTAGGAGATTAAATCTAGTCCCCTATATTTGACCTCAACAAGACAGGCATGTCTTTCGCGCGTCACATTATTGTCCTCTATGTTCCTCAAACAGCAAAGGTATCAAACCTAGATCCATCAATAAAGTTCAGGAAGCAAATAGTCCGTAGGACAGGCATCAATCGATGCGTGACAATATAAGTGGATCGTGAGCTGAGCAAACTTGTCATAACATAGACTTTATAATAAGGCAGGCTAAGCAAAAGTCAACATCACAAGATGGCGATAAAGTTACTCAGCAAAAAGGATTCAGTTACCTGTTCATCAGGAATTAAATCACATAAATCACATATGCCTCCAGGCATTTGAAATAACATAGAGATATATCATCTCAAAAAAGGAACAACAATGATGAGGACTCCTTCCTGAATAAACTAAGCGAAGACTAGCACATCGCTACGTCTCGCCTTACCAGCATCTCTGCTCAGACTAACCTGGGCGGAAATCGTTCAAACCTTGCCACAAACAAAGACATGCGCAGAACACACAAATCGAATACAACTCAGCTAAACTTACGAAACGAAGAATGTTCTACGATGTTCGACTAACGATTCGAACCTTAAAAGGAAATGAATCTTGAAACATTGCGATTGCCAACTGTTTTCTAAGAACTGGCGATCTGAGCGCTCCATATATGGACGTGACTCACAATCGTTCACACAAACTATCGGCAACCATACTATCAGACTATTGTCACACGATTAGACAACTAGTAGAAATAAAAAGTGACTACAATTCCATGAGTTACTTCCCATGCATTAAATAAGAATAAGTTGCGACAAGTTTAGCGCAACAAGGTCCTAGAAAATCTAGGTATGAAAAGAGAACTAATGAGAGAGATCAAAGTTAGGCAGCTAAAATACTTTGGCCACATAAAAAGGCATAACACCTTGCAGAAGACCATAATAGAAGGGAGAGGTGAAGGCAAACGTGCAAGGGGAAGACAGCGCTATAAGTGGGAAGATAACATCAAGAGATGGACAGGAAAGAGTCTATCAGAGTGCACCACCAAGACAAGAGACAGAAGACGTTGGAAATCTATTACAGCCAACCTTCGTTGTGGAGATGGCAGCTGATGATGATGATGTAATTTCAGTCAGATGACACTCAGGCATTATGGAATCCCAGAGAAACTCATTAAAATCATCCAACATTTCTACCAGGAGGCCTCATGCAAAGTAGTACACAACGGACAACTATCAGAGCCCTTCACAGTACACAGTGGGGTCAGACAGGGATGTCTGCTATCACCAACAATGTTTCTCATGGTCAAAGACTGGGTTATGAGTCAGACAACAGAGGGAGAGAAAACTGGAATACAGTGGACATTTTAACAAACAACTGGAATATCTAGACTTTACAGATGATTTGTGCTTTCTATTACGAGCAAGATACGCAGGAGAAAACAAATAGATTAGTAACAGAAGCAGCAATGATGGGACTACACATAAATGTAAATAAAACAAAGGAAATGAGAATAAATAATAGGCAGATGGACTTGATGACGATCAATGATCAAGTCATTGAAGAAGTAGAAAGCTTTACATATCTGGGGAGTAACATTGACAAAGGAGGGGGAACAGCTGGTGACGTCTGCTCAAAGATAAATAAAGCCAGATGCGCTTTTAATGCCCTTTGACCAATATGAAACTCCTTAGCTACATCCAGAGAGAACAAAATTAGAATCTTTAACTCAAATGTGAAGTCTTGCTGTATGGCTCAGAGACAAAACAACCCACAAAAGCCAGATCCAAACCTCAAAAATGAGGTATCTGAGGAAGGTGGTTGAAGTAACAAGAAGAGACATGGTCCGCAACCAGACGATACGTCAAGGCCTAAAAACCCAACCTCTGCAGACCCAAGTAGAACAGTCCCAAATGAAATGGTTTGGCCATGTCTGCAGAATGAGAGAAGATCAGCTACCACTGTAAGCATGGGAAACTAAGAGCCAGGGATCCAGACTTTCAGGACAACCCAAAGTCCGCTGGGAGGATAACATTAGACAATCTTTGAAAGACAGAGGACTAGAATGGAACCTAGCCAGGAGGAAGACAGCCGATAGAATAGTATGGCGCTCTCTCTTACAAACCTCTACACCTTTCGTAAAAAATTAATAGTAGAGTAAGTGTCCTAATCTTCTTCTTTGTTCACTTTCAGACGTCAACTTGAATATGTTTAAAGAAAGCAGTGGTCAGCTTGAGGTTATTGGTATCTCCGTAGTTTTTCCAGGAATGGTACTGGTGATGGTCAAATGCGTTATCTCTGTTCCTCAAATGTTTGGCATCTTTGAAGTAAATGTTCAGCGGCCATTTTATCTGTGCCACTAGTTCACTTCGGCTGAGCTGGTAATCTGCATAACTTTTCTGGTGGCCTGGATGCTCTGCTTCGCAGTTGTTCCTGCCTCTGATTCTGATAAAACTCTTGACTTCATCAAAAGATATGCTTGTATCAGGTTCAGGTAGCCTTCCACTGTCCTTAGTGAATCTATTAGCTTCTTCATTAGCAAGGATATTGCAATCTTCAGCTGTAGTTTTCAAGGCCTCTGCCTCTGTTCTGAACTTACTTGTTATTTTTCCTGTTGCCACTGACAGCCTTTTGTGTGTATCGTTACTTAAACTCAGAAAAATTCCTCCACTTACATCTTCTGTTGCATTTGTTGTGGATCGATATGTGCATGCATGGGTCCAAGTGTTGCTTGGGTAATGCCTCTCTATGTATTTTGTGGTTAGGACTCTTCTTTCTGTTTTAGTCTCGCTGCTTTTACTGTCAATACCAGAAAGATTTTCATTCATTTCAGCGAAGTGCTGTTGTTTCCAAACAGGGAGCTTGTGTGCAGTGTAGATTGGTTTAGTTATTGATATCAAATATTATGGGATCTGCTTGCAACTTTATTTTGGTTGACTCTACAAAGTTGCTTCACTTGAGTCTTCCCCTTCCAAGACCATTTATTCTCTGGTACATTGGGTGGTCTGTTAGCTTCTTGAATTTTTTGGTTTGTTGCTGGGCCTTGCTATCTCTGTATCCTCCATTGTTTGGAGATATGTAATCTTTTCTAGTTCTTAAATGGGTGTTGTCTTCATACCTCCCATTATGATTTTTGCTGCTTAGTTCTGGATTATGTTAATTTTATTGAAGTTTGCGTTGCTGCTTTTGTCCATGTTGCAATGCCCTCTATTCTAGGACTTGTCTCACTTGCTTGGTGTGTAGCTTATTTAGTACTATATCATCTGCAAGTACATTTTCCCCCAAAAAATTCACTTCTTTTCAGCTTGACTTTCAATCTCTCTGTCCATACTTTTTCAAATGCTTTTTCTAAATCCACCTAAACCACTAGTGCATGTTTTTTTCTCTTCAAAAGTGTTTTCAATTTCCATTTCCTATGATCTCAGTATGGTTGACTGTTATGCAGTCTCCATTACTCTCTCTTTTTTTCAGTATTCCTAACATTTTACCAACAAGCTGCAAAAATTTTACAAGAGGAAATTTTACCCTTTTTCACTTACTCCCGCATCTTCCAGGGCCAGAAAAGGGAAAAAGGAATAGTAACACTGTAACCCACCAATAATGAATCACCAGTCATCTAATCTTTAAAGTGTACACTACATAATAATAAAAACACCCCTTCGCTCATAACTGACTATGGGAATTCGCCCCTGAGGTGACAGCCCTCAGCTGCTTATTTTCCTGGTGTTCCTTTCAACAGTTTCTTTTCTCTTCTGCTCACTGTGAGAGCTTCTTTTTGCCCAATCTAAGGTGGCACCGTAGACAGCATCGCTACTTGGTGCGATCGGCAGAGTCATCCTCCCAGGTTGCTGGATTTATGTCCAGTGCCCTCATGTTTCTCAGCTGCGGTCGCCCAACTATTCTTATGCCATCTGCCAGTTGTTTGTAGAAGATATCTTTCAGGATGTGACCATCTTTGATGAAGTGGACATGGCCATGCCAGCATAGTCTGTGCTAGGTAGTGTATACATGCTTTGAGAGGATGCATCCATCATGTTTACAACCAGTGAGCTACAGGAACAATTAGCATTCACACTCTTCGACATATACTGATGGAGACTGAGCACCTATGGGTGCAATGATGTCATTTCTGCATAACAATAACATGGCAGCATCTAGACATTTGTTACTTTGTCTTTCTACGAAATACCAAGGATGTGGTGTTGACACCATAGATGGAAGGTATTGAGCCTTCTTCATTGCTTTGCATAGGTTGTCCATGTCTTGCTGCCATACAGAAGAATGCTGGTGATGCAGGCATTATATACCGCAGCTTTGGTCTTCATTGTGAGTTTGGAGTTTCCCCAAACATAAATTGTGAGGTGGACAAAGGTGGCTGCAGCTTTGCCAATGCGGCTGTCAATTTCTGTGTCCACAGAGAGTTTGTTGTTGATGGTAGACTCCAAGTGTGTGAAATGATGCAATACTGCCAATTCATAGTGATAACTGGTGCAACATCCACATCCTGACCCAGCACATTTGTTTTCTTTAGACTTATTGTGAGGCCAAAGTCCTAGCATGCTTGGGTGAAGCGATTCATCAAGCTCTAAAGCCTCTGTTGACTCTGAGTGATGATTGATTGCAGCGTCATCAGTGAACAATAAGTCTCTTATAGTGACCCTTCTGATTTTTGTTTTTTCCTTCAGCCTTACTTACTTAGGCGTTCCTCTTCTACTGTGAGGTATAGAAGTTTGGAAGAGAGAGCGCCAAACAATCCTATCGGCTGTCTTCCTCTTGGTCTGGTTCCATTCTGTTTAATGTTGTCCTCCCAGCGGACTCTGGGTCGTCCTGGAGGTCTGGATCCCTTGCTCTTAGTTTCTCATGCTTGTCGTGGTAGCCATCTTCTCCCATTCTGCAGACATGGCCAAAACATTTTAGTTGGGACTGTTCTACTTGGGTCTGCAGGGGTTGGTTTTTAGGCCTTGACATATCGTCTGGTTGCGGACCATGTCTCTTCTTGTTACTTCCAACCACCTTCCTCAGTTACCTCATTTCTGAGGTTTGGATCTGGCTTTTGTGGGTTGTGGTCACCTCCCATGACTCGCATCAATACGTCAAGACTGGGACATAAGTGGAGCAGTATACAGCCATCTTCTTCTTCTTACAAACTTCTCTTTTGATGAGGAATTCTCGATCTATTGCCTGAAAAAGTCTCCCAGCTGCTGCTCTTCAGGTAGCCAACTCTTCTTTGATGCCTCCCTTCCGGTCTATGACAGCTCCGAGGTATTTAAAGTGGTTAACCTGCTCCAGGACCTATTCTTCCAGCTTAATCTGATGACTTCTTTCCTCTCATGACATCACTATGGTTTTTGTTTTAGAGCTGCTTATGACCATCCCTCTCTTCTCCAGCTCTTCCTTCCAGACTTGCAGGGTGGACTGAAGATTTAACAATCAGGGCAACATCATCAGCAAATGCCAGCTCTGAAATACAGACCTGTTTCATCTTCTTGTATCCCACTAAATCCTTACATGCCTTGATAACATCGTCCATGAGAAGTATGAAAAGATAAGGTGACAGGATATCACCTTGTCTTACACCAGTGGTGGTCCTGAACTCTTCTGACTTATGGTTTGCCATCCTCACATAATTTCTGCAAGACTTGTAGAAGCTATGAATAGAATGAATCAGAGGTGCTGGAATGTTCTTTCTTGCCAAACAGTCCCAAAGTTTGCTCCAGGGGACCTTGTCAAATGCTTTTTCCAGATCTAAGAAACAAAGATGAATCTCACTCTTATACTCAAGGGCCTTTTCACTCAGCTGTCTGACTGAAGATTAGGTCTTGAGTACTTCGATTTGCTCAGAAGCCACACTGGACTTCATCCATCTGTGGCTCAGCTAGGCATCAGAGTCTTTGTTCCAGAATTCTAGAGTAGATTTTACCAGAGACACTGAGAAGGGATGTGCCTCTAAGGTTTCCACATTGTCGGTTGTCACCCTTTTTGAAAATTGGTGTTATAATGGCAATCTCCCAATCCTTTGGTATGGTCTTGTTGTACCACGCTGCCTGTAGGACCCTTAGCTCTTACTATACGTGAGCTAAAACCGCGTTTTTACGCACTAGTTTAGCTATCGTTACCGTCGCGCGCCAGTTGAACTGGCGAGCCGTAAAATTGGTACTAAACCCGCGCCACTTCATGGGGCTTGCCGGATAGTAAGAGTTAAGAGTAATAGGTCGCCTGATGCTCCCATGCACTTAACCATTTCTGGTGTTATACCATCATGCCCTGCTGCTTTGCCCATCTTGATTTTCTCCAGTGCTGCCTTCAGTTCCTCCATTTTTATGCCATCTTCACCACCATTGGTTTCCTGTTCTGTGCTAGTGGTTATCATTTCTGATGCTTGACCTTGCTCACCATCAAGGAGTTCCGAGAAATATTCTTTCCGTCTTTCCATTACATCCTTTGGGGTAGTAAGCCATTTGCCTTGCTTGTTCTTTATAAATTTGAGAGGGCATTGTTTTTCCTTCCTCATGTTCTTTAGGGCCTTTTAGAACAATTTCTGGTTTTCTTGAGCATCTTTTTCTAGCTTTTCTCTAAATTCTTCCCAGGACTTCTGTTCTGCTGCTAGCACATTGTTCTTTCCTTCTGTTCTTAAACATTCTCTATATTTCTCTGTTTTTCCTGCTGTGTTTTTAGCTCCTAAGTATTGTTTCCATGCCTTTTTCTTCGCTCTTATTTTCTCTTTGACTTCCTCTGTCCACCAAGGTGTCCTCTTTCTCTTCTTCCCAAGTCGGACTTCACCACATGCTTCTGCTGCAGCTGTCTTTATAATGTCCTTGAATTTAAGCCAGAGGGTTTCCAGGTCATCAGGTTGTTCTTCTGTGTTTCTCACTGCTGTAGCAATAAGCCCCTGATATCTGGTCTTAACTTCTGGCTCTCTCAGCTTGTAGGTCTTAATGCTCATTTCTCCTGTTCATTTACTTAGCTTCTTGTGTGATGTTAGGCAATTCCTAGGTCGAGCAAGTCTTTCAGTTGTTCTTTTAATTGTTAGCTGGTAGTGATCGCTTTCAATCTCTGGCCCTCCTTCAGCCTTGCGAGGTTAAACAGTCAACCATCTGACCTACTATGAAGGCATATTCCTTCAGATGCATCTCTGAATGCATGTTTCAAGCGCAAGGCAAGGAAGATCCCGAAGAGGGTTGGAGCGATGACGCAGCCTTGTTTAACGCCACTGCGTATGTCAAAGGGCTGTGATGTGCTTCCGGCATACTGGACTATTCCCTTCATGTCTTCATTGAATGGCTTTATCATTTCCAGCAATTTTGTGAGGCAGCCTATTTTCAGGAGGATTCTGAAGAGTCCATCCCTGCTAACCAGGTCAAATGCCTTTATAAGGTCTATAAAGGCGACATAAAAGGCCTTTTCTGCTCTCTTGATTTTTCCTGAGTTGGTGGAGAGAAAAGATCATGTCTATTGTTGATCTACTAGTTTGGAATCCACACTGCAACTCTGGTTATATGCGCTCAGCTAACTTGTGTAGTCGCATTAAGATGGCTCTGGCAAAAACCTTACCAACAATACTAAGGAGAGAGATGCCTCTGTAGTTATTGCAATCACTTCTGTCTCCTTTATTTTTATACAGTGTTACAACCTTGGCATCTCTCATGTCTAGAGGGATAGTTACCTCTTCCCAGCATTGGCACAGCACCATATGCAGGGGATGTAATAGTGTGCTCTTTACAGCATTTGATTAAATCTGGAGGAATCCCATCGCTGCCTGGTGCTTTGCCAGAGGCCAAGCTTTCAATGGCCTCGCTGATTTCTTCCAGTATTGGTTCAGCATTCATCCAGCTCCTCCATAGTTGGCAGGTATATAACAGCGTCAAGGGATGCAGGCACGACAGTATTTTCTCTAGCGTAAAACTTAAGAGCAGTGCTAAATCTACCTCTCCCTGCATACTCTACAGATTATAACCTGAGAAATATTGTCGGGGGTTTCACCTTAAAAGTGCTGTTCATCCTTGATAATGCTCCTGGTCCCCTAAACCAACCCAGACACTCATGTGTTGTTCTTGCCCACCAACACAACTTCTCTAATCCAGCCACTTGTCCAGGGAGCCATTTCAACTTTCAAAGCATATTACCTGGCAAGGACTATGTCTCTGCTCCTTGGAGACACCAACAGTTTTAATAATCTAAAATGTGAGAGTGGTGGAAATGCTACAACATCAAGGGTGCTATCGATAATACTCAAGCATTATGGGAAGAAGTCAAGACGTCATTACTGAAAGCATCATGGAAGACTTGAAAGACATCATTAAGATTTCAAAAGTTTCCCTAGTTTCTCAGTGACAGTGCGTAACATTGTGGAGATCTAAAGAAAGATAGGTAGAGACCGCCCTCTCTGACACAGAAGAGGTTGATGCGATGGAACTGATTTATGCAGATGATGAAAGTAATGTTGCTGATCTGATGGATATGACCCATGACCAGAAGGAAGAAGAAGAGCAGCAGGGTGAAGTTCTTCAAACAAAAATATTTAATATGAAGAGACTGGCATCATTACTGCGCAGCTGGATAACATTGCACAAAGTGTTTAGATGAAGACCAATTTATGCATGTTCTTGACAATATCTTTAGGCCATACAAGGAAATCTACGCTCAGAAAGAAAAGCTGGTACGGTAGACCAGTATGATGCAATACCTCAGAATATGATCTGCCTCTCCTTTTCGAACTACTTCTGAACCAGGACCATTAACATCCTGGAAGTGAACCTGAGAAATCTTAAACACCTTCCCTTTTGTCACTGATGCTGTCCGCTGCTAACAGCCCCATGAAAGAAGTTTCTCCATAGATGTAACACTTTGGATGATTCTAACCCAGAACCCACCTCTTCCAATATGTAAACATTTACCATAACCACCACATCATCCCCGCAGCCAGTAAAATAAATAAAAGACTGGAAAATATCTTTAATATTTAGTAGGTGTGAAATATCAAACACTGTATGAAAGAATGTACCCTAAATATCAGCAAGTTAGCATTAAAATAAGTGAGCAGAATCTGATCATTACAAACACAAAGTTTCCCCATAAGCGCATACATGCATACACTAGATGTGAACCAACAAAGAATGAGAAGTCAGTGATCGACTATGCCATTGTTCGGAGAAGCTCATTCAAATATGTCCGAGATGCTAGAGTCTGGAGGGGGCCAGAGATTGGAAGTGATCACTACCTGCTAACAATCAAAAGAACAACTGAAAGAGTTGCTCAGCCTAGGAACTGCCCAACATCACGCAAGAAACCAAGTAAACGAGCAGGAGAAATGAGCATTAGGACCTACAAGCTGAGAGAGCCAGAAATTAAGACCAGATATCAGGGGCTTATTGCTGCAGCGGTGAGCAACACAGAAGAACGACCTGATGACTTGGAAACCCTCTGGATTAAATTCAAGGATATCATAAAGACAGCTGCTGCAGAAGCATGCGGTGAAGTCCGACTTGGGAACAAGAGAAAGAGGACACCTTGGTGGACAGAGGAAGTCAAAGAGAAAATAAGAGAGAAGAAAATGGCATGGAAACAATACTTAGGAGCTAAAAACACAACAGGACAAATGGAAAAATATAGAAAATATGTGACACTCAGAACAGAAGCAAAGAACAAAGTGCTAGCAGCAAAACAGAAGTCCTGGGAAGAATTTGGAGAAAAGCTAGAAAAAGATGCACAAGAAAACCAGAAATTGTTCTATAAGACCCTAAAGAACATGAGGAAGGAAAAACAATGCCCTCTCAAATTTATAAAGGACAAGCAAAGCAAATTGCTTACTGCCCCAAAGGAAGTAATGGGAAGATGGAAAGAATATTTCTCAGAACTCCTAGATGGTGAGCATGGTGAAGCATCAGAAATGATAAACACTAGCACAGAAGAGAAAACCAATGATGGTGAAGATGACATAAAGATGGAAGAACTGAAGGCAGCACTGGAGAAAATCAAGATGGGCAAAGCAGCAGGGCATGATGGTATAACACCAGAAATGGTTAAGTTCATGGGAGCATCAGGCGACCTATTACTCTTAAGGGTTTTACAGGCAGCGTGGTACAACAAGACCATACCAAAGGATTGGGAGATTGCCATCATAACACCAATTTTCAAAAAGGGTGACAATCGACAGTGTGGAAACCATAGAGGCATATCCCTTCTCAGTGTCCCTGGTAAAATCTACTCTAGAATCCTAGAGCAGAGACTCCGACGCCTAGCTGAGCCACAATTGGATGAGGTCCAGTGCGGATTCCGAGCAAACCGAAGTACTCAAGACCTAATCTTCACACTCAGACAGCTGAGTGAAAAGGCCCTTGAGTATAAGAGTGAGATGCATCTTTGTTTCATAGATCTGGAAAAGGCGTTTGACAGGGTCCCCTGGAGCAAACTTTGGGACTGTTTGGCAAGGAAGAATATTCCAGCACCTCTGATTCATGCTATACAGAGCTTCTACAAGTCTTGCAGAAATTATGTGAGGACAGCAAACCATAAGTCGGAAGAGTTCAGGACCACCACTGGTGTAAGACAAGGTGATATCCTATCACCTTACCTCTTCATACTCCTTATGGACGATGTCATCAAGGCATGTAAGGAGAGAACAAGAAAGTATTCAGTGGGTTACTGGAAGATGAGACAGGTCTATATTTCGGAGCTGGCATTTGCTGATGATGTTGCCCTGATTGCTAAATCAGAGGCACATCTCCAATCCAACCTGCAAGTCTGGAAGGAAGGGCTGGAGAAGAGAGGGATGGTCATAAGCAGCTCTAAAACAAAATCCATGGTGATATCACGAGAAGAAAGAAAACATCAGATTAAGCTGGGAGAACAGGTCCTGGAGCAGGTCGACCACTTTAAATACCTCGGAGCTATTATAGACCGAAAGGGAGGCATCAAAGAAGAGTTGGCCACTCGAAAAGCAGCAGCTGGGAGACTTTTTCAGGCCATAAATCGAGGATTCCTCAGCAAGAGAGAGGTTGGTAAGAAAACGAAGATGGCTGTATACCGCTCCACCTATGTCCCAGTCTTGACATACGGATGCGAGTCATGGGCAATGACTACAACCCATAAAAGCCAGATCCAAACCTCAGAAATGAGGTATCTGAGGAAGGTGGTTGAAGTAACAAGAAGAGACATGGTACGCAACTAGACGATACGTCAAGGCCTTAAATCCTACCCCCTGCAGACCCAAGTAGAACAGTCCCAATTAAGATGGTTTGGCCATGTCTGCAGAATGGGAGAAGATCGGATACCACGACAAGCATGGGAAACAAAGAGCCAAGGATTCAGACCCCGCGGACGACCCAGAGTCCGCTGGGAGGACAACATTAGACAATCTTTGAAGGACCGAGGACTAGAATGGAACCAGGCCAGGAGGAAGACAGCCGATAGGATAGTCTGGTGCTCTCTCTTCCAAACCTCTACACCTCACGGTAGAAGGGGAACGACTAAGTAAGTAAGTAAGCATTAAAATATTTGTTTCAACTCATTTGTTGAGATCTTCATTATAATATGTGATAAAATAGGACTATTAATAAAACCTTACAACAGTGTTAACCAATAAAAACTTGTTTAAACTTGTGATTAATGCCATCACCTTGATTATAACATTTCCCAATTGTTTCATCCGTAATTTAGACATTTCCATTTGGTCTTGATACATCGCCACAATTTTTTAACTAGTACCCTATAATATATCAATCAGTTAGCTCCATGAGAGGAGCAGGTTGGCAATGTGGCCTTCTCCAACCAAGTTGACGGAGAAACTGTATGGTGATGACAGAAGCCTGAGATGGACTGCCAGCTTTATAAGAGAGGTAGATGTGGTTATTTCAGAGCGAATGAAGAAGAAGAAATACTCAAATTGCATAACATAATCTTTCCGGTAATGTTTGTGATCATTTCTAATGCATTAATATGATTTCTATGTGGCTAAAATCCATTTCAGATATTACGTTTAACGTTTTTACATGCAACTCCTTTTGTCTGTTTGTTAATAAATTCGATACATGATTTTAATTTATGGAAGGTTTCCGCAGAATGTTATTTCACACGAACCATCGTAGCGGATAGACACTGGAATTGGGTTGGCCACATCCTCAGAAGGGATCCTGACACCATGTTACGACACGTTTAATGATGTTGGCCACTACAATTGTGAGCACTTTAAAGTTATGCGTTAATGTATTGGGATGCTATAAATATAAGATGTTTTGCGCTTAAAGATAATTTATTGAACGCGAATTTGTACGGTTGTCTAGGGTTAGACATGACGTGATTAGTTAAGCTACAGCATGGTAACGATCTATATACACCCTTCATCATCTGAACTTTGTTCAAGTCGGACGCGTTATGCTTTGCTCCCGAGATGTATAGTGTAGAGGTTCTCCTTAACTATAAGCCAAAGGGTCGGCTTTTATTATATATGGATGCAGGATTAAGTCATCCCATTTTGACGTGTAGTCTTCGTTTCAGAAGGAATACAGGGAGTATCGTAAATTAATTATCAGAATATTTATGTCGCCAAATCTATGGCTGTTCGTTACCGGATGACCGACATATGGGATCGCGTGTAAACAGTCAGACCTTTTGACGATAAAGGAATTAATATAGGAGACGATATTGGACTGCATGATGTACCATTTGAAATGCCATGATTGATTGTATGTATATGTAATAAATCGTATTGTTTTTGTGGACTCAAACCCACATAGCGTTGTCAACTTTATCAAGTTGGATTGGACCATATTACCCCACATTCGCACTTCACAAATATCAGCATGATTGCCCAATGATTAATGAACAAGACAATTATGAGCTTCAGAAAATAATACAATAATTTGCTCAACAAGGAAAGATTAAACCACGAACCAGTGGTTTAACACACCATCAATAGAACTGCCATGCTAAAGACTAGAAGGAATATGAAAGCAAGATCGGCCAAAAGCTACCTGGCAGAGAACTGTGGAGGCAGAGATGCAAAGCCTGAACCAGAGCTGGAGCACCATAAGAAGGTTGGCTGTTGACCGAGCAAAGTGGAGACATTTTGTTACTGCCCTACAAGACACCACCAGGCGTGATGGTCACTGTTTGCTTTGACAGTCATTGGCCAAGGACCAAAGAATAGAATCTTGCATAAATAATATATCCAAATTACAACCCACATGGAGTTGAATGGATTATTCCACGCAAAAGGATAGACATCATACTTTTTGTACATTGGCCAAAAATCAATCAATCATGAGGAAAAGTCATTCACAACTCCTAAATTCTTCTTCTTCTTCCTCGTTCGCCTTCAGACTTCCACATCTATGACTCTAACAAAGGCAATAGTCAACCCAAGGCTCCCGACATCTCCAAACAGCCTCCCGCTGACAGAAGTGGGCCGTTGCCACACGCCACTCCGTCCACCACTGCAGGTTGGGCAATACTGCAGGAGGCGCTCGACCGCCATCGGGCCGGCACCGCAGGCGCAGAGATCCGCTGCACCAATCCCGCATTTGTGGTATAGATGATATCCCAATCCGCCGTGTCCAGTGCGTAGCCGAAAAATGATGACCTGCCCCCTCCTGGACAGCCGATGACATGCACCATTTTTCAAATGGCCCAGGTGCTCTCCCTCCCACCCGGACCCGAATGCAGCCCCCACAGCAGTCTCCGCCGTTGCGCAAGCTGTCTCCATATTATTTTGCCGCAAGTCCGTCCGCCTCCCCATTTCCCGGCACGCCGCAATGGGCCGGCATCCACCAGACAGTGCACCCGTTGAAGCACCTGGCCAGTCCCCCAAGGGAGACCATCAGATCCCTCAATCCTCTAGTCTGGTGGCTCCCCAGCGCTGACATCACCGAGAGGGCATCTGTAAAGATCACCATCTGTCTCTCCGCCTGCGCCCTGCACCCAACAAGAGCCCCAGCTGCCCGTCCCAGGGCCCCCGCCCCAGCACCGAAGCCATTGCAGCACTTGCCAGTGGCAACCGCCACAAAGTGGACTCCACTCTTTAATTCCATGAGGATGCCGGCATCCCCATCCCCAACTGCACTCACCGCCGAACCATCAGCAAATGCACGCGTCCAAAGCCCCGCTGGGAACCCTTGGTCAACACACCTGGTCGCCACACACTTTCCCCGCGCCCCCGTCTGCGTTCCCCCGCTCCCAATGCCCGGAACATCAGACCTTAACTCAGGAAAGCATCCCATCTTCCACAGTGGGACAGCCGAGCTTGCTGGGATCTTCCCTGCAACCGAGCCCGCCAGCATGGCACCTTTGCCAATCTCTTCCCTTGCCCGGGCCACAAAGTCAGTTCGCCCGAGCCCGCCCCCCCCAGCCCACTCACCCCCTGGAACATGGGGTGTCCCCCGAGTCTCTCAAACCCTTCAGCTTGCCTTAGGACTCCGCTGTCACGCCTATCCTCCACCGACCGTAGCCCTATAATGCCCTCCATATGATCGATTTGTGTGGACTCCAGGGCCCCTGTTACAATACGTGCCGCTTGGTCCCGGAGTCTGTCCACTCTGTCAAAATTTGACCCCGCTGCCGTCGACCAAGCTGGGATGCCGCACTCCACAGCAGGTCTGACTCCGCCTGCACACAGCTCCCTGAGGACACTCTCATCAGCACCCCATGCGGCACCAGCCAACCCCTTCATGATGGCCATGCGAAGCCCTGCCCCTAGCTGTACTTTGTCCATCTGTGACCTCCACGCCATTCGGCGGTCCAGTGTGATTCCCAAGTATGCCGGTGCCCCATCCTCTCGCACTGCCCGCCCACTCAGCTGTAGCCCCGCCTGCTGTGGTCCATCTGACAAGGCAAAAATAGTGTGTGTAGTCTTTTGTTCATTCACTTTGAGCAACCACTCTCTGGACCAACCCCCAAGGGCCAGCAGCGAATCCCGCATGCGCACTCCCGCTGCGGTGATGTACCCCCCCGAAGTCCACATGGCCAGGCCATCAGCACAGAGAGAGCCGCGGACACTCCCGTGGATGTCCCCCGTTATATCATTTATATACATGAGGAAAAGCGCTGGGGAAAGGACCCCACCACGTGGAACTCCATGCTCCACCGTAGTCCCCCTGCTCAACTGTCCATGCACCTGCACTCCAGCTGCTCTGTCCGTCAGGCAGTGGCCGATCCAGCTATACACTCCCCCACAGACTCCATATCTAAGCATTCCAACCCCCAGCCTATCTCTCCAAACCCTATCAAATGCCCTCTCCATGTCCACCCAGACTGCCAAAGTGTGCCCTCCCTCCCGGAAAGCATCCCCGATCCCCTGTGCAATGCAGGTGACCCAGTCCCCTGCAGACCCATGCTGCCCGAAGCCCGCCCGCCGGCGCAGCAAAATTTGCCTCCCCCCGAGGTGCCAACCCAATCCGACATTGATCACTCTCCACAAGCCCTCCCGTGCAGCCTAGAAGGCCGATGGGCCTGCAGCCGCCGGGGCCCACTCGGTCCCTGTCCCCCTCGAGGATTGGAACTAGCACTGCCTCCCTCTAGGCCTGCGGCACAACTCCACGCCTCCAGCCACAGTTCACAATCCCGAGGAGGACCCTCTTGGCACCAGGCCCCAGCCCTAAAAGCATGTCATCTGCCACCCCGTCCCCCCCAGGCGACCCTCTTTGCCCAAGGGACACAATGGCTGTCTCCAGCTCTCTCACGGCGAGGCCCGCCACCATGTGCTCCCCTGGAACAGCTGGCATATTTTGGCAAATTTCTTGCTCTTTGGTAACCTCCTGTTCTCTGCCCAGTGGAAATCCATCTGGCTCTCAAGTGAGAATTCCTGAGCAAAAACATTAGCTGCCTCTTTCTCTGTGAGCATTCTCTCACCCTGCGGTATGGCTATTTCCCTACCTTTACACTCCCCATCACCCAAGGCCCCGGCAAGCCTCCACAACTCTCCTCCATCCCTGTCTAGGCCAAGACCCTCTGCCGCCTTGATCCAACCATCTCTGGCTGAACAGTTCAACGCTCTTCTGTACCCTGCAGAGACAGCTCTGCAAGTGACGCCCGCCCCAACTGTTCTGTCCTCCTCCACCACACATCTGGCCTCCGCCACCTGTTCTTCCAGATCTTTGAGCTCCCCTGTCCAGCATGGCCCACAATCCCCTCTCGCCCCTCACGGCATTGACCACAGGGCAGCCCCCAGAACTGCCCTATTAAATCCGTCAGCCATTTCTCCAACCCCCCTGTTTTGGGTGTTTATGAAACCACAGTATTCATCTGTCAGTGCTGAGAACTTGTTCCAGTTGGCATTTTTGTAGTTCCAGCGGGGTAATGGTTTATGGAAGTGGAGTGTATGTTCCATATTGATCATTAGTTTGATCGGTTTGTGGTCACTGCCTGCCAATTGGTTGAGCACAATGCGTTCAATCTTATGGTTGATGTCTCCTGTTGAGAAGGCAAGGTCGGGTGTCGAGGTCAATTGCCATCTTCTTGAGCAGAAGCTGGGTGTATCATCTGCTCTATTTATGAGTTGTAGATTTGAGTCAATCTCCCAGTCCTCTACCTCAATGCCACGGGTATCAGCCTCTGTGTAACCCCACCTTTCTGAATGGCTGTTGAAATCACCAACAACCAGGCAGTTGGTGCGCCTAATCTCCATTGTGGCTAGTGAAAGATCTCTATCTGGGGGGGGGGGGGGGTGGTGGGGGGCAAATATGTTGTACACTCTAACGGTCTGGTCATCTATAGTGATATCAGCTCCTATAATTTCTGCCTGACCGTTTGTAGCAACAGAAAGCTCTCTGCTAGGCAAGGAGTTTCTGATTAACATGAGTACTCCTCCCTTGTGTCCCTCTCTATCTAGCCGGAGGGTTTCATATCCTCTTACAGAAAATCTGTGGTTTGTGTTTAGTTGTGTTTCCTGAATGCAGGCTATGTCAATTTGCTCATCATGTAGTTTTTTAGTGAGCGGTAGTTTCTTCTTTAGGACACCTTCTGCATTCCATTGGAGTATATTTAGTGTTCTTTCCTGGGTGTTTTGGCCAGTCGCATTTACCCTATTATTCCGCGCCCTGGCTGCACGAAGCGGAGATAGGTGACCACCAGTAGCTTTGGTTGGACCCCTTCGAGGCAGGGGGTCCGGCACTCTTCCCACCTGGCGGGACTCCCTGGGTCGAGCACCATCTCGTTGAGTCACATTTGTGTCTGTCATCTCAAGGCGGTTTGCGTTGCACTATGTTGTGCGCCTTACGGCCCAGTGCATCCGTCTTCAGGATGCATTTGTTCGGGACTGCTTCCCTAGCCTCTGGTTTTCCGTGACCTTCCTGCAAGGCAGCAGTTGTTTTACATCGGAGTTGTCTCTCCTAGGAGAGCTGTCTTTCCGGACTAACGAGTCTTTCCTACCCGGGTTTGTGTGAAGTTGTCCTTCTCTTAGGTGGATTGTCAACCAAGACTATCGTGCTCCTCCTGCACTGATTTTTTTTCAGGGTTTACTCCCTGACTTTAAAGGATAGAGGACAAACAGTGAAGAATGAGGTAAGAAAGCATTTGTCCCATGAAGTGGGGGTGGATTGGTGCAGACCAGAGCATGTACCACTCGCCGGTGGGTTCTGCATCTACACCTATAGGGTTCCACCTACTCCTCAGCCCATTTAGCCTTACCCCTCAACAAGGACCTGTCCGGCTTGGGTGACCCTGCCAGGAGTAAAACTCCTGCCGGCATAGCTCCCGGGATCATTGGGGCACTCAAGCTCTCCAACCACGGCAAGGTAGGCTTACATGTGGAGAGAACTCCTAAATTATATTTAAGTCGGTTTTCAGGGACGCAAAATAGGAAAACGGCAAGGAATTAAAAAAAAAAAAATAATAATAATAATAATAAATGAATAAAAATTTACATACCTCTTCTTCCAATTTTGGCTTGATCTTCTCCTCCCATTCTGACACTCACCGAGACAGTTCTGTAATCTGTGCATACTCTGCTGCACTTGCAAGGAACTTTTCCTGTGGGATATTTTTAATTTTAGCATTACATGGCAGTCCTTGTCCTGGAATCCACATGGAATGAGAGGTAGGAAAAACACATTAGAGAAGAGAACTGGAGACACATATGAATGGGAAGAGAAAGACCGTGAGCTGATGGCACAGAACAGGAGGATTTGGCATGTGTTTGTTGAAAGCCTATGCTTCTTTGGGAGCTGATGGGCAATGATAATGATCTTTATTTTCTTAGTTTAATTCCCCTCTTCCTATCACATCTAATATATAACCAACAAAACTTATATCATCAGATTCATTTATTTATATACATTCCAAAAAATTATAGCAATTGACCAAGAAACAAAGAAACTATAGACGTTACAAGTCACCCACTATAAATAAAATGGGGCCTTGTGAAAAAGAATGCAGCAGCAGGGCAAATTTCCGCATTTTTAATGCAGTGTGCTAAAGGTTAAAAAAACTGCTGGGAGACTTTTTCAGACCATACATCGAGGATGGGACACCAAGAAGATAGCCATTAGGATAGTATGGCATTCTCTCTGGCAAACCTCTACACCCCAAATGGAAAGCCTGAAGATCATCTAAACAATTTCAGGCCAATCTCACTGACTTCCAACATCAGCAAACTGGCAGAATGAATGCTGAATAATAGACTGCACTGGTGGCTGGAATCTTCAGACTCTCTCAACCGCTTCCAAGCAGGCTTCTGAAAAGGATCAAGAACCGAAGACCAACTGTTCCTTCTTACCCAAAATGTGAAAGACAGTTTCCAGCAAGGAAAAAGTTCTGTTGCTGTCTTCATAGATTGCCAACAAGCATATAACAAAGGTTGGAGGAAAGGCCTACTTTTAAAGATGCCGAACATGGGCATACAGGGGAAAATGTACCAATGGATCAAGAGCTACCTGAGCGACAAACTATACAAACACAAGTAAATCAAAGACTGTCATCAAAACATACTCTTGAAGGAGGACTACCTCTAGGCTCAGCCCTTAGTTGCACATTGTTCCTGATCTTTATAAACGACCTACCAGACGAACCCACCTGATATCAGAGGTTCCCAACATCAGTGAGGCAAGGATGAGAAAGGAAAGATAGATAGCAGAGTAGATGTATTACTAGGACATTAAGCAAGGCATAGTTTGTCTACATTTGTCACCCTGAACTCAGGAACTATCGCTGATCATAAATTCTAACCATAATCATGTACCTAAAAGCGAGTGTGAAGGATAACAAAGCCCCTGTTGTCAACTCAGTCAATACTAAAGAAAGAGAAACTAACAGCAAGAAGAATGTGGTCAGTTAATCAAATAATGAAGGAAACCTGAATCCTGTGAAGAGTAAATAAATAATTTCACATTTACAAAGCTATAAACAGTTATTTAATGCAAGGGCACACACAAAAAAAAGACACGAATAATACACAAAAACTATTTTAAAATGTCCTAAATGGAACAGAAAAATAAATATGTACACAAAAGTGAAAACTCACATGTTTCAACACGAGATCTTCGTAACTCAACGTGATATCGTTGCTGAATGAAGTGTTGTAACCTGGTTAGATAGAAGAAAGCAAAATTTATTTCATCAGCTGTGATTCATCATCCCATAATCAAACTTATGTCACTAATCTGAGGCACTTGGATATGGGTAAGGGCCGTATCCCAGAATCTGACATGCTTGGGGACAGCCGTGTTTTGGAAATCAAAATTTTCCGGTATCCAGATATCGCCCAAAAGTAGCCCAAGTCACCCATAAAATCGGCTTGAAAATAAGCCCAAAAGTCAATCGAAAACACTTTTAATTTTCAGAATATTTCGGTTTTCAGATTCTGGGATATGGACCTGTATCAAAAATAAAGAAGTTCAAAGATCTTCACGCTAGTGAAAGTTACTACAAATTGATATTTCAGCAAAAGATATACATGTCCGAAAAGACTACAATGGGAATATTTATGAGAACCGGCAACTGCAGACTCAAATACCACCTGTTCACCAAAAGTTAACACCAGACAGGCAGGCTTGTGTCTGTGTAGGGAAGATAAACAACAGTAGATGATGTTCTCCAAGACAGTTGGCTCCACAAGAGGTGCATGTCCTTCACCAGCCCATTTGAGGGAGAAGTTGTATGGCGATGAGAGAAGTCTGATACAGTTCAGCAATTTTATGACAGAAGCAGATGTGGTTATATGACAGCAAATGAAAAAGAAGTCAGTCACTTTGCAGTTTTCGCCAACATGCACTGACCATTTCAGGTGTGACTGCATCATTATCCATTCAACATATATTTCAATTCCTGGTAAAAATCATTCAAGATTTCTACCAGGAGACCTCATGCAAAGTAGTGCACAAAGGAAAACTATCAGAGCCCTTCACAGTACACAGCGGGGTCAGACAGGGATGTCTGCCTTCACCAACAATTTTTCTCATGGTCATAGACTGGGTTATGAGACAAACAACAGAGGGAGAGAAAACTGGAATACAATGGACATATAACAAACAACTGGAGGATCTAGACTTTGCAGATGTGCCTTCTATCACATAGACAGCAAGATATGCAGGAGAAAACAAATAGATTAGTAACAGAAGCAGCAAAGATGGGACTACACATAAATGTAAATAAAACAAAGGAAATGAGAATAAATAATAGGCAGATGGGCTCGATGAAGATCAATGGTCATGTCATTGAAGAAGTAGAAAGCTTTACATATCTGGGGAGAAACATTGACAAAGGAGGGGGAACAGCTGGTGACATCTGCTCAAAGATAAATAAAGCCAGATGCGCTTTTAATGCCCTTCGACCAATATGGAACTCCTCAGCTATATCCAGAGAGAACAAAATTAGAATCTTTAACTCAAATGCGAAGTCAGTCTTGCTGTATGGCTCAGAGACATGGTATGTCTCAAAGAGTATCACCTCCAAGCTACAGACATTTGTAAACAGATGTCTCCGACGGATCTTCCTATAAGATGGCCAGATGTGATAACAAATACAGAGCTAACGAAAAGATGCGGGCAACAGCCAATACAAATAGAAATTCAGAAATTAAAGTAAGAAAGTGGGGATGGATAGGACATACACTTAGAAGAGAAAAATCAAGCATAGCCAGTATTGCCCTTGACTGGAACCCACAGTGGAAAAGAAGAAGGGGGAGGCCAAAGAGAACTTGAAGAAGAATTGTTGAAGAGGAGGTAAGGGAAATTGGAATGACTTGGGCACAGCTGAAAAAGACAGTGTAACAGTGTAGACTACTACGTCGCTACAACTGTTAGCCTTATAGTAAAGTATTTTATGAATGACTAGTTAGAGATAACCACTAGTCAAGAATCAATGACATCATCAGTCATGACACACATGAACCCATGATGTCATCAAACCTTGTGTGGCCTCCATACAAGTCAGACCGGAAAACATTTAGATTAGAGAGAACTTTGAACAATGGTTGGTCATCGTCACTTAGAAACAATAATTTTAGACTAGAGGTTTCGTAGTTAGTTAGGTTAAAGATTATTTCAACAGTCAACTAGCTCCCAAGACCAATCATTAGAAGGTTTCCGGTCTTAACTCCAATGAGAAATATTTCATCTGGCAAGCCATAGTACCAGACTAGTATAAAGACTGATGCATCATAGTAACCAGTCAGAGCTTGAGACAGTTATCTCAGAGCTAGTGTCCAACCGAAGGTGTTATCTTTACCCTTTTGAGACGTGAAGACGTGTTTTTACCTCCTGCTGTAACTTCTCAGGTTTGTGGTGTTAGCCTTAGCTGTTAGCTTAGGCTAGCCTTGTGACTTTGTTTAATCCAATTTGGTTTTAGTACCAAGAAAGATAGAAATAAGAATGTCCGCACCTATCGTGCCCGTGATTTTAATTGATCTAAACGAAGACTTAGAGGGAGGCATGCTACATAGACCAGGGACACTGGTAATTACGATCTCAGGGCCGCAGGCCAACAAGGCATCGTATTCTTTAATAGCCAGCATATTAGCTGGACCAGCCGGCGTCGGCCTGAGTGGCATCGCCACATTGTACCGCTTCGCGGGCCCTTATAAGTGGTATGCCACGTTAACAGCAGCAGCTCAGCTGAAGCACTACAAGGGCCTGCACGGAAAAAGATTGGAGTGGACCAACCCTCAGATGAGCATTCAGATTGAGCATCATGACAAGGAAAGATCCAAAGGCGTGCTGCATTGGATGCCGCCCACGATGAAACCCGAGGCAGTAAAAAGAATAGCGGCGGAAGTGTCGGGAGATAAAGACATAGAAGTGTACAGGATCAAAAATGCCCACGACATGTGGAATTTCCAATACCGACCATCCGAACATAGGATACCGCACTTTGTGCACTTGAAAGCAGCCGAGGACAAAGTACTAAGAATATGGGTGTCCTTGCCCGGAAGAAGAATACAGTGTGCGGTGTGTGGGCAGGATGACCACTGGGTCAGCCAATGCCCTAGGAAGCAAGCGCCACCCCACCAGGTCAAAAAAATGAGGGAGGAAGAAACAGCGGTCGAAAAAACACCAGCAGAGCAGAGCAGAGCAGACGAGCTCCCTACCCCGGATGGCCCAGATGCCAGTGAGGGTGATGAATATACAAAAGTTATAAATAACAAGAAGGAAAAAAAAGAAATCAATAGAAAAAGATTCCTGCTCCAGGCAACAGAGCCTGTGAGGTCAAAAGAAGTAAAACGTAGTGACAGCAAGTCGCCAAGCAAGCGCTCCCCTAGCCAAAGAGACTTGCCACCATCACCCAGGGCGCCTACGCCAGAGCCCTCCCCGAGAGAGAACTTGTCGACACCTGTCGCCGACGAGCATGTGATGTCAGCACCTAACAGCAGAAGATCATCACCAACAAGACATGAGGTTTTAGAGGCGCCGACGCCGTTCCATACGCAAACCTCCTCCTGTTGGGCGGCAACTACAGAAGAGGACGACATGGAGGCCATGTTGTCCCAAGCAGATATCTTCATAGATGGACAAGCCTTTTGAACATGTGAGTGAATGAGTTTACTACTAGAAGTTCTTTCCCCGTGCACTGAGGCCCAGTGCAGACAGACCTGTCCAGTTCCCAAGTATAGGAAAGCCTTGGTTGCACCTACAACAAGAACAGACAGTGAGCTGCCGGTGTCCGGAGAAATGAACTTTTTTCCTTTATTTCATAGTGATGTAATTTTAAAAGTAAAACGTGTAAACACTTATAGTTTAGAGAGTGTGTATTATTATTATTATTTAAGAGTTGTGCTTAATGTAAGTAGTTCTTTGATGTTTTTGCTTTTACACACAAACACACACTGCACGCACCCTTAAATGCGCACAATTGTAATTAAGCAGCCAACCCTCCCCCCCGTCAAGGCGGGAAGGTCTGACGGTGCGGCTTTGCCTGCACCTGGCCCGAACTATCAGGGCAATTTGACGAATAGCCAGTCCTCAGTCACTATCCAGTCTAGCAACCAAGAATTTAGGTTAATCGGTCAGCCCTCATGCACTGATTGATCTAACAATGTAAACACGAATGTGTCGAGCGGCCTATTTAAGACAGAAGGCGGTCAGCCCACAGTCACCCCTCTGGTGTGTAAACCATGTGCAAAAAGTGACCAGCCTATCACTTTGCCTATTACAACCCCTAAAACACATGATAAACCATCAACTAGCGCTTTGTTGAATATTTCACCTGTAGCGGGTAGCCAGCCTCAGACCACTACTCTGCTTTGTAATTCAAAAAAGACGAACGGTCCAGTCCCCGTTTTGTCAAATATTTTAGATATGGCAAGTGGCCACTCTGCCACTTTGCCAGGTAGACAGTTTGCAACAAGTGGCCAACCCTCAGATACCACTTTGTCAAGCAGCCTAGTTCTAATATCCCTCAATATCAACGGTTTGAGGAATAAGCTAGAGCACATTATGAAACTGATTAAAAAAGATAAACCTGATTTTTTGTTCTTGCAACAGACAGGGATCACGTCCGACTCTTCTGCCAGTCGGATCGTAACTAGATTAGGACTTAAACACGGCTGGTTCGCCCTAGGCCCCAGGCATAGCAGTGTCGCCATCTTACAAATTAACGAAGATTGGGACACAGTACATTATAGGACAGACGGTTGTGGCAGAACCGTCACAATTCAAATACAGAGCAAACACAATAAACATGACACGCACACGCTCATTAATATATACGCACCCGCAGTAGACACTGACCAACCCAAATTTTACGACGGACTGTATGACACTATAGATAAGCACTACAAAGGAACTAGAATAGTGTTAGGGGGAGATTTTAACTGTGTTTTGGCCAACTTAGACAGTAGTTCCTTAAGCCCCGTATCTCAGAGAAAGAAAATTCAAATACCCCTATCAATACGACATTTACAACCCATTCTTGACAAACATGACCTAGTAGACGTTTACAGAAAACTACAACCGAACACACAAGCTTTCACATTTCACGACAAGACAAACCCATATTTTAGACAGGCCTCAAGACTGGACAGGTTCTACGCATCCAATAATTACAATATACACAAAACTTACCATATAAAAAACACGCTTAAATTTACAGATCACCAAGCAGTATACATAGTTCTAAGTACGGGACACACATATACAAAATTAAAGAGATCCCCGCATTGGAAATTCAACAATAACTTGCTAACAAATACCTTCTTTACAGATACAATAACACAACTCATTCAGGGTTACACACAGGATATCCCCAATAACAACATTGCAGAATATTGGGACCTGCTGAAAAACACAATAAGGGACAGAACACAGACTTTAGCAACAACAATACACAGGGCTTTTAAGAGGGAACAAAATATATTGGAAGACGCAATAAGTTTAACTAAACAGATAGACAAATCCAACCCACACATTCATACTTTAGAAGAGAAATTAGACCTGTACAAACAACACACATACCAAGGGGCTCTCCTTAGGTCAAAATTAAATACTATTACACAAGAAACACCCAGTAGACAATATTTAGCGATTGAACAAAATGTACAACACAGTAGGCAGATTCAGGAAATATTTGACATGAATGGGAAACAACAGACAGAAAACATTAATATTAGACACGCTTTTTTTGAATATTACACAAAATTATACGCTAAAGAACCAACTAACGTAAACATACAGGATAAATTTCTACACTACACAAAACGTTTAAGTGATGATGAGAGCAAGAAATTAGACGAAACTTTAACTTTAGAAAACTTAAGGGAAGCAATCAGTACTTTCCAGAAAAATAAATCACCCGGCCCAGATGGGTTAACGGCAGAATTTTACTTTTTCTTTTTCCCAATTTTAGGCCCCCTTTTAATTAAAGTATTTGAGGAAGCCTTCCAGAAAGGAGAGCTTCCGAATAGTTTAAATGAATCCTTTATTACTTTAATACCTAAAGATAATGCTGACAAAAAGTCAATCAAAAATTACAGGCCTATTTCGCTTTTAAATACTGATTATAAAATCTTGGCCAAAGCTCTCACTCTGTAACTTAAATTATTCATGCAGAACTTGATACACGCTGACCAACAAAGCAGTGTACATGGTAGGAACATTTGTAGACATACACACTTCATAAGGGATTTGATTACATACACGCACGATAGACAGTGTCAAAGTGCAATACTATCATTAGATCAGGAAAAGGCCTTTGACAGAGTATCACATTCCTTCTTACATAAAACGTTACAAGCAAACAACATAGGGGAATACTTTAGAACATGGATAGAAATCTTATACAAAAAACCCCATAGTAGAATATTAATTAATCACAGTTTAAGTGATCCAGTTAGGCTGACAAGATCAGTGAGACAGGGGTGCCCTTTGTCTCCCCTGTTATACGTTTTAACACTAGAGCCAGTGCTGGAAAAAATAAGACAAGATGTAAACATCACGGGGACTTTTATACCCGGGAAAGGGGAAAGAAAATCATTAGCGTATGCTGATGATACTTTATTCCTCCCAGCAACTGTAGATTCCATAAGAAAGATATTAGAAACCTTTACAGAGTTTGGATACGCTAATGAATCCAAACTAAATATTCAAAAATCTAGTTTAATGGGATTAGGTAAATGGGCAAACAAGACGGATTTCCCCTTTCAGTTAACGCAAGTTAATAGAATCAAAATATATGGGATAAATTATTCCTGCAACCCTTATGACCCCAATACAGAGACATGGGTAAAGTTAGTAGATAAAATTCAAAACATGATAGAGAAATATAAATACAAGACAGCTACTATTTTTGGGAGAAGCATCATAGTAAACTGTTTCATTATGTCTAAAATTATATATACAGCAAATATCCAAATTATGCCAAAGTCAGTGGTAACTAAAATAAATGTTTTGATTAGGAACTTCATTCTTAGGGGTACTTTTAAAAGTATTAAACACTTAACCCTCATACAGCCCAAACATAAAGGGGGGATAGCCTTACAATACATCAACACTAAAATTAAAGCTTTAAGGATTAAATATATAGGGGAGATAATTAAAAACCCAAATTTGTACCCCTTAGCACATTATTATATCGGACTTAGGCTAATTAAGTTACACAAACTAGAAAACAACCAACTACATTCCTTTGACACCCCACCACCTTTTTATAAGATATGCATAGAAAATCGAAAAGGGAATGAACAGTTAATAAAACAAGACACTAAACTCATATACAAACTTTTAGTAGGAGCACAGGAACCCCACTTAGGTACACGAATAAAACGGGGGTACAATATCACAATGGATTACACACAGAGTTTCGCAAACATTCACGCAATAGACGTCAAGCCACAAGCTAAACAAGTTACATTTAGATTACTGTACAGTCTAACACCCATCATGAGCAAGCATTCAGCAATGAAAGCAGGCAAGGCGCAACCAAGGTGTAAACTGTGTAGTAACAATGCAATAGAAACAGAAGACCACTTGTTTTATATATGTAGAACAGTGGTCCCTACAATAAACAAACTAAGAACACTAATAACTTCCAAAACACCGCATTCGCTCAGCATGTACCAAGTGGTCATGTTGAATATTTTACCTAAGTTACCGAGACAAACAGAGCTTAAACTCTTAACTTTATTAGCAGAATTTAGATACTTAGTGTGGATATGTAGAAATAGGGCAGTACATGACGGCATACTTTACGACAGTAGAATATTTTCACAGATATACGAACAAATAACACAAAACATAATAGAACAGATTTGAAACTTTTGTGTTGTTGTTGAAATACTTAAACCTTTATTGACCTTTCATTTGTCATGCAAAGCAAGGTAGCTTTGCTTGTAAATATTTCACGTCATGTAAAAATCATACTTGAGGCCTTTGGATCATCATGCAAAGCAGGTTGCTTTGACTGTAATTAACCTTTATTATATACGTCTTCATTAATCATCTCATAGTAGGGTGTCGATGTTCATAGCCTCATTTGTTTCACCATCTATAATAATTTTGGTACTCACTATGATATTGTTTGGGATATTGCTTGGGATATGGTTGGGATGTTTTGGGTTTTGATATGGCTTTTGTTATGTATCCTTTTGTTATAATATTGCTGACTTGTTGTTATTACTTACTTGGGAATAGGGAGAGAGGGGAGGGAGGGGTAGTAGTTCACACTATGTACTATTTAGAATGTATATGAATTTTAACTCTTGTAAATACTATGGATGTTGTAAAATATTGACCCAATAAAGGTTTTAAAAAAAAAAAAAAAAGTTCTTTAGTCGAGGTGTGGAGCAACCTGGCGCGTCCCCTACTACTGAACAACAAGCCTTTGACTCATACGGTTAGGATAAGAAAATAACCGTCTAGAGATCTCCTACCAACCAGGGTAATTAGTGACCCAGCACTAACCCCTGCTACGATTATATTGTGGTTTACTCCACTACTAGTAAGCTCGACTTAGTTTTAATCAAAGTCTCGTTTGGATTTTTATTTCGCTAGGATTTCCACAGATGCCACAAAACAACTACAGTATTAAGGAACCGTAAGCCTTTCGCCTTCGAGGCTAAAGCTGGCAGTTTTCATTTGCTCCCCACCAGAAATTTCTCTCGAACTGCCACTATTTGCTTTGGATACGAAAGGATGTTGTTGTTGTTTTGATGCGTTGATGGGTGGAGAGCGGGCTCTTATCATCTTTCCATTCTTGCCTCTTCTCATTCCATCTTGGTCTACCCTGTTCAACCTGAAAGTTGGTTATAATTGGGGTATTTAGTGTCATTTTATTTTCTAATTTTGTATTCAATTTAAATATCTATTGTCTTATGCGGTTGCTGATTTTTATTTATATTAGTATTTGTCCATTTTATTTTCTCTTTTGTGTTGTTTATAGATAACTATTGTCCTTGACACTTGGTTTTAATTTGTATTGGCATTTGTTCTTTTTGAATTGTTGCCATATTTTTTTCTATACCTCGTTGTCTTTCCTTGTCCTATGAGTAGTTAGTTTTTTGTTAATGCTTTGTTAGTTCTTGCTGTTTAATTTTTATTTAGTTGGATGTTTTTCCTGAAAAGTACTAACCTTATATGTTTTTCTTTGTTTTATGTATATATCTTTTAAGTATTGATTGGGCATCTCTTGGGGCATCTATACTTAAAACTTTATCACCTGTTAAGTCTATATTGTGATTTCTATAGTAAGTTTTTAATTCAAGTCTTTGTTGGTCATACTTTTTACAGTGGATCAGGTAGTGGTCTATGTCATTCTCTTCCTGGCATTCTTGGCAGTGTGGTTCTTCTATCATAAAGTATGCTGCACCGAGACGGAGACGCCACAGTTTTTTGTTCGAAGGTATCTTTAATTCTTCTCTGACCTGGCACGTCCTTGTTGGTTCATTCAGCAGTTTGAACGCGTGTCTGCCTTTTCTACTTTCCTTCCATGTTGTCTTCCATTCTTCGTTTATAGTTTCCTTCACTTGGCTCTTGATCTCCGACCTTCCCAGTCCTGCTTTTATATTGTTTTTACTTGTTCTTCCATTCTTGGCGTTCTGGTCTGCCAACTCGTTGCCAGCAATACCTATGTGTGCTGAAACCCACACTAGCCTCACACTACATCCTCTGTTCCCTAGTGATGTATTAATTGCTAGAATTTCTTCCTTTATGTCTGGCCGGCTACATTTACCTGGGTGTTCTAGTGCTTGTAGTGATGATAGTGAGTCTGTAAATATCGTAACAGCTTCTGGTGGATTATCTTCGATTATTTCTAGACTTTTAAGAATTGCTACCATCTCTGCGGTAAAAATCGATGCTCCTTCCGTTACACTGTAGCTCTTTTTTATTCCCCATTGTGGTATTACAACTCCAGCCCCTAGTTGCCCACTATCACCCTTGGATCCATTAGTGTAGACGGCCAGACTTTGTTTAGTTAGTTGATCTATGAACTTTCTACTTATCATTTTGGCTTCCTTATCTTCTATGTTTTGTTTGATCTTTTCAGTGAGTGAGTAGTCTATGATTGGTGTTTTTAGTTCCCAGGGTGGTATTTTGCTTCTGTATTTATTACTATTTTCAATTGTGTTTGATAGTTCTTTGAACTGCGTTAGGTCTTCTATAGTTCTCCACCCTGTTGGATATCTATCTTTATTTAAGGGGGCGTCCCATACACTTGGTTGGTTTTTGACAAATGCTTTATGTGCTGGGTGGGTCACTTCTTGTGCTACTTTACTCCAATAATTTAATCTCAGTTCTTTCCGTCTTATACCAAGGGGAGGTATGCCGAGAGCTACTTCTAGAGCTTCTACTGGTGTTGATATAAATGCACCTGCAATGGTTATCATGGCTGCATTTTGAATCCTGTCCAGTTTTGCTTTGTTAGAAGCTGCAGCTGAGTCATAGACTATGCTGGCATAATCCAGTTTCCCCCTGATGAAAGACTTGTAGAACATAAGCATTATTTTATTGCTGGCCCCCCATCCATTACCTTTTACAATCCTTAGTATATTTAGGGGTCCCCTACAGCTTTTTACCAATTTGTCTATATGTTTATTATAATTTAGTTGTTTATCTAAAGTTATGCCCAGAAATCTTGTTGTTGAGGAGGTACATATTTTCTGTCCCTTAATGGTTATATTGATTTTGTTATTTTTTTTTTTTAATTTCCTTTGCTGAAAATCATACCTACTGTTTTGTTTACATTAATTTGGAAGCCCCAACTTTTCATCCACTCTGAAACTTTGTCTATTTGATTTTGAAGTTTTTTGTAAACATGGTCCAAGTTTTTTCCAGATCGCCAAATGGCACAGTCATCTGCAAATTGTGATACTGCATTCTTTATGTCATTAAATTCATCTGCTAAATCATTTACAGCTATAGTGAAAATTGAAGGAGAAATCACTGATCCTTGAGGAATCCCATTCTGTTGTTCATATATTGCTTTTTAGGACGAGACACATTGGAGACATCCTTCGAACTACCCAAGTTCTCAGATAAGTTGATATTTTTTAATCCATTTTCAGTGTTAGCTTATTGCAGTTAATTTTAGAAATTAAAAATAATAGAAATTAAATAGCGCCACGTGGCAATTGCTTGAGTGAGATCAGGCAGCCATCTTGAAAGACATTTTAAGTGGTGATTTAATTTATATTTTTGTTGTTAGTATTAGAGTAGGCCTATTGTAATTAAGTATTAGGGGACCATTTAATTTAAGAATCGTAGTGGGGAAAAGATATATATAACAAAATAAGCCAAAAGCCAAAGATTACAAATAATAATATTCAATCATCAAAATATAATTCAAAGACAACAAATAGTAGCATACTAAAAGACAGGGAAAATAACCAATGGCAGTATTCACCAGAAAACAGTCCAGGGAAGGAAAAGCGATGGCCAAAACTCCAGAAAAAGACAAAACTTCAAACCTGACAGTAAGAAACAGGACCACGAACCCTGAAAGCAGAAAAACAGAAACAAAGGACACGATTGAAACAATAATGGAAAATCAGGAAGGAAGCGCGGAAGGAAAAACAACAAAAAGCAGAATCAATAAAGGGGAAAGCTCAGGAAACAGGACAGCGAACAAAAAGATAGGACCAAGGAAAGATGACACTCAGGAAAACACAACAAAAAGAAGTCATGGAAACAGAGGAGAGAATGAAGAACACTCCAACCGAAAGGAAACCCCCCAAAAAGTCAAAATAACACAAATAGCTGGAACAGAAGCCACGCTTCGATCCCTCCCGGACGACAAAATCTTGGTGATCCTGGAAAAAATCATTGACAAAAAAGCCATTGCCAAAATACAAAAACACAAGAGTGGAATAATACTAACACTAAATGTAACAGGAAAAACAAAAAATTTACTACAAGAACTTCAGGACAAACCAAAAATGATCCAACTGGCCCACAACATCCAAATAGAAATAAACATTGCAAAAGAAACTAGAAAATGTGTTGTTAAAGGGGTAAACACAGCCCTTTCAGATGAGGACGTTCTAAAGAACCTGGCCAAACAGAATCCAGAGTTTAAGCTGGTGCACGTAGAACGAATAAAAGTGAAAGGGAGTATCGTAACCCCAGTGGTAGTGATAACAACAGAAGGTAGGGAACCCCCCAAGACGGTACTATTTGGGAAAACACAAAAAAACACAGAAGCCTTCATTCCCCCAGTGTTGCAGTGCTCCAACTGCATGAAGTTTGGCCATGGTCGCCACACTTGCAGGGGGAAGGCAGTATGTAGGTTTTGTGCGGGGGCACACCCTTTCACGCAATGCGAAAAGGCAAAGTCAGATACTGACTATAAAAAGGATAATGCAAACAGAAAATGCATTAATTGCAAAGGAAACCATAGCGCCAGATTCCAGGGCTGCCCAGTATATCAGCAGACCAAAAAAGCACTAAGGGAAGCTATAACAACCCAAACCCCTTTAAAAACGGTCATTAAAGAAAAATGATAATTATACGAGCAATAAAGTGATAACAGAAATTAAGAGTGTGCAAGAAGATGTCAAAATGATTAAGTCACAGATGGCAAAAGAAAGTACGAACAAGTTAGAAAGTAATAAAATAGTACCAAAAAACCAGTCAACAACTACATCCTCAAACGACACAAGTGCACTGAAAAGTGCAGAGGCAGTGCTTCAAGAAGTGAAAGCCATATAGCACCAAATTTCCCAGGATATAGCTAAACTGACTGTACTGAAAGAAGAAAATGAAATAATACTAGTCAAACTGTCTGAACTAAAAGAAGGAAGTGAAATAATACTAAAAAGAATGGAAAGTGAAAGACAGGAGATTAACATAGGGAGAGAAGGGAATGTAGCATTGGATGAAAATAGGAAAGTGGTCAAAAAGAACAAAAGGCAACAGGAAAACAAAAGCAACCTAGAAGAAACTATCAAAGAACGATTTGAGGCACTTTTACCACACTTAGCGGAAAAAGTTAGGGATAAAATGACAAGTATAAATGAGGATTTTCTTGAGAACTTGATTGACAATGGGTCCACAAGTACAGGAAATGCAGAATAAGAGCAAGTTTGATAGCTAACCAAAATAAAAGGTATACTAGATGATGTTAAAATTCAATTTAGAAAGATTTAGAATCATACAGTGGAATTGTAGGGGTATCAAAAAGAATTTTGCACCTCTACTATCAGAGACAGGATTAACTACTGATATATATGCTCTTCAAGAGACCCATTTAAACCCAAATAGTAGATATAGTTGTAAGGGCTTTAAGATACTTAGACACAATAGGAAAGAAGGTAGAGGAGGTGGTGTCGCAGTCTTAGTTAGCGAAAAATGTAAAATCATAGACTGGGAAGTATTTAATACAACCAATATAGAAGGTATCCAGGTTACTATAGCAGCTGAACCAAACAATCTAACAATTCTAAATGTATATGCTAAAGATGGCACAATTAAAGATGAAGAAATACTAGCCATAAGCACCAGACTAGGCCCCAAAACAATCATAGTAGGCGACTTTAATTCCCATCATTATGCTTGGGGTGGACAACATGCAGATAATGCAGGAAAATGCCTACTTGACTTCATAGAAAACAATGAACTACTAATACTAAATGATGGATCTGCAACTAGAATTAATCCACAAGCTAATAGGGCAGACTCAGCAATAGACATAAGCATAGCAACTAACAACCTAGCGAATGTAAATTGGGAAGTGTTACAAGACACAAACTCAGATCATCTGCCCATTATAATAACCATGCATGAAAATGTCATCCCAAACCTAGAACCAGAGAAACCTACCTTCAACTATAAAAAAGCAAACTGGGAAGCTTTCCAATCAGAGCTGGAGGTGATGGAATATAAAGACATGGAATCAGATGATACTGACTTGTGGGCAGAAACACTGACCAATGAAATTCTGAAAATAGCAATAAAATATATACCAAATAAAAATGTGCCACAGCACCTTAGACCAATAAATAACATTAATAAGAAAAGAGAAACTCAATGGAATAAAGAACCAGTTGCCTGGTGGAATAAAAGCTGTACAGAAATTCATGAGAGAAGAAAAAGGGCCTTACAAAAATATAGAAATAACAGAACAGAAGAAAACTATGATGAGTATAAACTTATTAGGAATGAATCTAACAGAATAATTTTTAAAGCTAAAGAAACTAACTGGAAGGAGTTTTGTCAGTCACTTAAACCTAGCACTCAAATTAGAGAAGTATGGAAAAAGCTTAAGGCAATCAAAGGGAACAATAAGAAAACAATAATGCCAACAATCAAACTACCAAAGAGAGCAGAAACAGATAAAGAAAAAGCTAATGCCCTTGCCGAGTATTTCTATAAAGTCAGTGCAAAAAGTAGTCTTGGACAGGAAGAAAATGAGAGAAGAGAAAGACTTAGGATACAGTTTTCAAAAGAACTACCAGACCAGATAGATGAAACAAACTATTTAGATGCTGATATAACAGAGGAAGAGGTAACTAATGCAATAAAAGATAAATCTAATACTGCCTCAGGGCAAGATATACTTAGCTATGAAATCCTTAAGAAAGTACCCAGAAGAACTATAAACAGAATAACTTCCCTTTATAACAAAATCTGGAGCTTAGGAAAGATACCAAAAGCATGGAAAATAGCGATGATAGTACCCATCCTAAAACCCAATAAGGAAGCCCATGATGTAAGTTCATATAGGCCTATCTCCTTAACATCACAACTAGGTAAAATACTGGAAACTGTTGTGAATAAAAGAGTTAAATTCTACCTAGAAAAAAACCAGTTATATAGCCCAAACCAGTCAGGGTTTAGAGCAGACAGAAGTACAGTAGACCAGCTTGTAAGATTAGAACATGATGTAAAGCTAGGGTTCAAGAGGAAAGAGAAAACAGTGGCAGTCTTTCTAGATGTCGCAAGAGCATATGATGAATGCTGGCGAGACGGAGCTCTTTACAAAATGAAAAAGATTGGCATTACTGGTAAAACATATAGGTATCTAGAAAACTTTTTACAGGACAGGTATTTTTTTTTTCCCCATCATTTTTCTCTTTTTCCATTTTTCTACTAATCTTTATTCATTCTGCATTTCTCAAAGTGTCTCGAATAAAACCTTCATATGTTGTATGTTGTAAATGTCTTATCGTACTTGGGAGGTCACTGAAAATGCATAGAAGAAAATATGGTCTGCTTCTCCTCGGCATGTCGTACCAGGTGACTAATGGTGATTTCATTTGAAGTAACTTCAGTGGACAGCCTGGCCAACAGTACAAAGGCCACTGGAAATTTTGTCTGGGCGAGATACGAGAAACCCCAGGGTTGAAGGTATAGTGGCCCATTGTGTGTTGCGTTACGCTTTACTGCTTGGCAAGTTTCAACTACCAAGTTGAGCACACAGCCTTGGGCAGTCATAAAAGCGGCTAGGCACACCGGTACTTCCATAAAGATATAAGGGGTAGTTTATAATCATGTTCCCTAACGCATATCCATTTTGAAATTCTCAAACATGTTCATTTTACAGCATACAATAAAATACATTTATAAACTGTAGGTACAATATGGGAAAGGTAAAATATCAAAGTTGGACATTTTTGTACAGTCAAGTAAGATTTGATTGTGTACATTCATAAAACAATAAGTACCAAGTAGAAAAAATTTTTTTTTCTAAAAATTGAAACTTATGTATGTTTATGCAAAATTAGATTGTGTACATAGAACAGGTTTTTCCCCCACCCAGTCTTTATTCATATAAATTCAATAATTTTATTCTCAAGGTATCAAAATCAATAGTCACATACAAGTATATTCACAAAACCAGTGTTGTACCCTTGCATTCGAGCATTTATACTGAAATGAAAGCATGAATACACACACTCACGGTTATGCAGCAATACATTTTGCTAAAGGACATACTGTATAGATGTGATCAAGGATTTGAAAAACAGGAACAAATGTGAATGTAATAACCGATGTGGTCTATTTTACATATAGGAAAAAACTCTTCATCATTTTAAATAAAAAACATACATGGTCTGGTACTACAAGTAATTTCATAGTAAAAATTCATCGCACACACACACTCACAAATAAAATCATAGATATGAAAGATTCCGTTCCGAAGATGTAAGGCAATCTGAAACGTAGGCGCCCGGAGATAAGATAGGTGGAATGGGACGAGAGGCACTACTGAAAGCCCCAGGTAAGAGAGTGGTCGGTACGTGTTACGGACTGCTTTGTGCGTGCTCAATTTAAGGAGATGAGCACACCCCTGAGTCGCCTTTCAAGAGGCAAGCACGCCCTGGTATGAAAGAAAGATAGAAGTAAAAGTGGCAGTAAATTTGTTTCCATCTCAATTTAAAAAAAAAAAACATGTACATTTTCCAAACAATTTATAATAAAAGTGCATGGTATATAGAAAAAAGAAAAACTTGCGCGCATTCACTAGTAATTTTTTACACATGCATTCACAAATTAAATTCACTTCCAGAAACTTCATATTGCAAGGGGTTTATAGTGGTTCAAATTTTCGGGCTCTTTTGGATTCTGAAATAAAAAACCCCGCCGCTCTCCCCCCATCCTTCCCGGATTTGAGGGATAGTGTCCATTGTGCGCAGCGTAACGCTTTTCTCTTGGCTGTGTACAGGTGAATAATGATAGGTCAGAAATACGAAAGGAAATAAAGAATATCTTTTATAATCATTTGGACTTACCAAATACACTGCACTATTGAAATTTCCTTTGACTGTTAAAGTTGCTGTTTATAGTCAACCCTTCAAGTTCAGTTTTAAAACCACAAAGGCACTTACGAGTACTCCTGATTACCTGGGTTGTTCCTCTCTTCTGGAAGCAACATCTCTGGTGTATAACCAGTCTTCCCCAGAAGAACCACCATAAAGAAAGTCTTGTGATTATTTCCCTTAGCACAAGCGATCTACAGATTTTCCTCCCTTTCTACAAAGTCAAACTGTCACACTAGACTTGATTTTTGGTGCCGTTCCTTACCTCCTCCCACGGTCACAGCAGCCCAGAATAGAAATTGATGGAGAGCAACTGTTTCTGCCCTATGTTCCACAGGGAACAAAAAGGAATAATGGTGATGATATATTTCAACTGGCAATGTTGCAAAACTTGGCACATATCAAGACTAGAATCCTCAACGACTGCAGTACATGTGCATTAACCACGTGTATATGCTCTTGAAACAGTGCATCATGCCTTGGTTGAGAAGCTGGATGTGATGCTTGGGCTGGGAGAAGATGAGTTCAACACTGTGATGTGCAGTCAAGCTATAAATGGCAGCTCAACACTGTGATGTGCAGTCAAGCTATAAATGGCAGCTCAACACTGTGATGTGCAGTCAAGCTATAAATGGCAGCTCAACACTGTGATGTGCAGTCAAGCTATAAATGGCAGCTCAACACTGTGATGTGCAGTCAAGCTATAAATGGCAGCTCAACACTGTGATGTGCAGTCAAGCTATAAATGGCAGCTCAACACTGTGATGTGCAGTCAAGCTATAAATGGCAGCTCAACACTGTGATGTGCAGTCAAGCTATAAATGGCAGCTCAACACTGTGATGTGCAGTCAAGCTATAAACGGCAGCTCAACACTGTGATGTGCAGTCAAGCTATAAATGGCAGCTCAACACTGTGATGTGCAGTCAAGCTATAAATGGCAGCTCAACACTGTGTGATGTATAGTAAACACCTTTACACTGTACAAACACAAGCAGGAACTTAGCTGCCAGGGATGTGTTTCTCACTGACAGCATAACTTTATTTTATAATTTTTCTATTGTTCTACCCTTTTCATGCAAGCACATACAGTTGAATTCACTAAGTTAAATGTGCCCAATATGTGACACAGCTATATCTAGGCAGTAGGGGACTGTGAAATGGCACCGACTTTCATTATGTCACAAAGATCTTTCTTGCATGTACATGCACAGATTCAAGACAAAAGAAGGGTACTTGATAAGAGGTTACAGACATTGGGTTTGAAAATACACAGAGAAAAGACAAAGTTTATGAGAAGATACATCTCTACAAGATGTGGAATCATACACATATCTTGGCAGCAATACAAAGTTGGAAGAACAGACAATGATATTAAAATAATAATCCAAAAAGCAAAAGGAGTTTTCAGTGCACTGGGAAATGTATGGAGCACGAGCTGAGGAGAAGACACTGGGACTGAAAAGGTCATATATTTAAAAAAAAAAAAAAAACTAGCTGATAGCATTACAAGACAGTCCCTGTTTTGGAATCCCCAGGGTAAGAAAAATAAAGGGAGACAAAAATAAACACACACGGAAATAGAACTGGAGACAGACGGCACAGGACAGAATGGCTTGGCATGTTTTTGATGAGTATCTGTGCTGCATGGGGAGCTTATAGGTATTGACATATCTCATATACACATACACGCACAAATGTCAAGGTACTGCAACACGCTGGTCTTCAAAGCATGTATACACTGCTTAGACAGCGCAGACTATGCTGGCTTGGCCATGTCTGCTGCATGCAAGATGGTCACATCTCCAAAGATATTTTCTACAGACAACTGGCAGAAGAACAGCTAGGTGACCGCAGCTGAGGTTCAAAGATGTGTGCACGAGAGATATGAAAGCACTGAATCCAGCGACTTTGGAGGACAAAGCTGCAGATCGCACCAAATGGCTATGCTCCCTTCGGCTCCACCTCAGACTGCATGAAAAGCTCTTACAACAAGCAGAGGAGAAAAAACACACTGAAAGGAACACTGGACAAAAAAAGAAAGAGCAGCTGAGAGCTATTATCCCAAGGGTGCATCATCCAGTTATGACTGAAGCAGGATACTAGCTAATTAACTAACGCACACATATGTACTAATGAAATCTACCTGCGTTGGCAACACCTGTCCATCTATTATTGCTGTGGTCATTAAACAACTCAGCATCAAGCTGTAAAGGTGGAATATCATCTTCCTCAGCATCCCCTAAGAATACACAAGAAAAATTACATCTAAGGACACACTTTTATACACAATATATGCCTGGAGGGATACCTGGAGTCATCCTTATATGACCACCAGCTAAGCACAATGCTATAGTTTACATATGTGGAAGGGAACCTCTGTCTGTGAGGCTAACTGCATCCTCATTGACATGATCCATTCAATCATCCCTGTGGTGAAACATGTTGAGAACCCAGGCTTGCACACTAAGCATGGAGGAGTAACTATGGCTTTCACCTGGTTGGCTACATGCAGGAGGATCTCACTATGGACCCATGATAGGCAGGAGGAGCTGAGAAGTGGCTCAGAACCAGAGCACAGTATTTTTGCTCTGCATATTTGGAGAGCCCCCTAGGGTGGCGGGGAATGCACACTATGCCATGTGCTTCATCCTCCTAGCTTGGGACCAGATGTGATGATCCTTTAAATGCAAGCGTTGCTGGCGAAACTAGAGCTCATGACTTCAATTCAACATGTTTTGGAATGGCAGAAAAGCCACAGGAATAGCCATGACCTACAGTGTAGATAATACCGAGGAGTCTTCAGCTTGGTATTAGCCACAAAAGCGCGAGAAGCTCAGAAGCCCTAGTTAAACAACCACAACAACACACAATAAATGTTAAATTATTGTAACATTATGTACACAATAAAAATAACATATGTAAAGAACACTATATACACATTAAAAAAAAAAACACGAGTCAATATTGTTATTTACACAGAAACTGCGCTCTAAAATCACCACTGAAATGGCATAGTATTACATGGTGCAGGTTTCCTGCAAGGTGAACAATTACAGGGGTGGCTCCATGCTCCATTAGGAGCAAACAGAGAAGAAAACAAACATACACATACAATACACACAAAAAAGATGACATAAGACAATACCATACACACTAAAGTTGACACAAGACAATATTACACAAAAATGACAACATGCACAATAAAGATGACACTAGAAAATGCAATACGTTATTAAGATGACAAGACAACACTAAACATAATAAAGATGACATAAGACATTATTATACACAATAAAAATGACACAAGACAATATTATACACAGTAAAAATGACACAAGACAAAGCAATATGTTATTAATTAGACAAGACAACACTATACATAATAAAGATGACATAAGACAATATTATACACAATAAAAATGACACAAGACAATATTATACACAATAAAAATGACACAAGACAAAGCAATACGTTATTAATTAGACAAGACAACACTATACGTAATAAAGATGACATAAGACAATATTATACACAATAAAAATGACACAAGACAATGCAATACACAATAAAAATGACACAAGACAATGCAATACGTTATTAATTAGACAAGACAACACTATACATAATAAAGATGACATAAGACAATATTATACACAATAAAAATGACACAAGACAATGCAATACACACACAAAATGACACAAGACAATACTATACGTTATAAAGATGACACAAGACAAAGCTATACATAATAAAGATGACAAGACAATATCATACACAATAAAAATAACACACACACACACGTTATTAATTAGACAAGACAACACTATACATAATAAAGATGACATAAGACAATATTATACATAATAAAGATGACATAAGACAATATTATACACAATAAAAATGGCACAAGAAATATAACTAACACACACACACATGCCTGGAATGGAAACCCATCAACAACAGACTGATACGATTGAGATTGAGAGGGAGATTCACCAACACTACAATAATACAATGCTACGCACCAACAAATGATAGTGATGAGGAGGTCAAGGATGAATTCTATCAACAACTGCAGAAAGAAATGGAAGACACACCTAGATATGATCTTGTTATAGTAATGGGAGACCTCAATGCGAAAGTTGGCACACACAATACATATAATGAAAGAACAATGGGAAAATGCGGCAGCGGAACAGCAAACAAAAATGGGGATAAGCTAATAAGTTTCTGTAGCATTAACAACCTGGTCATTGGAGGAACACTTTTCCCACATAAGGAAATTCACAAGTTAACATGGGAATCACCAAATGGTCGGGACAGAAACCAGATAGACCACATCATGGTTAACGGCAGATGGAGACATGCATTACAAGATGTGAAGGTAAGAAGAGGTGCAGATGTGGGAAGTGATCACCATTTAGTAGTAGCAAAACTGAAAGTGAAACTAAGAAGGGCTGGACCAACTGTAACTACACAGAAAAGGTTTGACATCAGCAAATTGAAGGACCCCCTTACCAGAAAAGCTTTTGCGGCCGACATTAAGAAACGATATCAATTTGTCAAAAGCCAGGAAAAGACATTGACTGATGATATAGACCAGAATTTCAGCACCATTTCAACAATATATAAGGAAAGTAGCAAATCATACTTGGGATTCCAGGAAAGGAAGAAGCAAGACTGGATAACACCAGAAACACTAAACACCATAAAGATGAGAAAGGAAATGAAAAGAAAGAAAACAAAAGCGAAGTCCCCCAGGTTAAAGCAACTATATAGCGAACAGTACAGCCAGCTGGACAGGGAAGTTAAACGCCAAACCCGAGCCAACAAAAGGAATTTCCTAGACGATCTTGCAAAACAGGCAGAAGAGGCAGCACTGAGAAATGAACAAAGCACAGTATACAAAATAACTAAATTCATCAGCGGAAAACAAGGTGCAAACAATATTACATTAGTAAGAGATAAGCAAGGAAATCTCATCAAGACAGCAGAGGGACAGGAAACAAGATGGGCAGAGCACTTCAGAGAAACTCTGAACAAGGAAATACCAGAGACACAATTGAATGTTCCTGAGGCTGAAAACGATCTAGATGTAAATACAGACATTCCACGAAAAGAAGAAATCATCACAGCAATCAAAGGGTTAAAGAACGGTAAAGCTCCGGGCCATGATAACTTAAATGCAGAGCTATTTAAGACAGACCCTGAGCTAGCAGCAGAACTATTAGAACCACTATTTGCACAAGTGTGGAAAACAGGGACAACACCATCAGAGTGGAACAAAGGAATAATTGTCAAATTGCCCAAGAAGGGAGATCTTGCAGACTGCAATAATTGGAGAGGAATCACTCTTCTCTCAGTTCCCAGCAAAATACTAGGCAGGATAATTATACAGAGAATTTCAAAGGCAGTAGACTACAAACTGAGGAAAGAACAAGCAGGATTTAGAAAGAACAGAAGATGTGTAGACCATATATTCACTCTCAGGAACATTATAGAGCAGTGCTCAGAATGGCAAAGACAGCTTTACATAAATTTTGTTGATTTTGAAAAGGCTTTTGACAGCATACATAGGGACAGTTTATGGAAAATACTGAGGGCTTATGGAATTCCAAGCTGCATAGTGTCAATCATAAAAAACCTCTATGCCAACTTTACGTGTAGTGTTGGGCAGAGCAACCTAACCTTCGAGGTGAAGACAGGAGTACGACAGGGATGCCCCTTATCAACCACTCTATTTTTAACAGTCATAGACTGGGTGATGCGCCAGACAACAGAGGGCAGTCAAAGAGGAATAAGATGGACTACATTTTCTACATTGGAAGATCTGGAATATGCAGATGACATTGCACTGCTGGCACATTCACATCAACACATCCAGGAAAAAAACGGATAGACTTAATAAAATTAGCCAGCAGGTGGGCTTGAACATCAATTTAAAGAAGTCTGAGGTCATGACGCTCAATGTGAGCAACCCTGAGCCCATATCAGTAAGGAATCAGCAACTGGTACAGACAGATACCTTCACATACCTAGGAAGCATAGTAACACCAGACGGTGGGGCAGGCAAAGACATCAACATCAGAATGAATAAGGCAAGAACAGCCTTCTTTAGCCTAAATAACATCTGGAAGTCCTCCCAATACAGCACAAGCACAAAATTAAGATTATACCAGAGTTGCGTGCTTTCTGTGCTTCTCTATGGTGCGGAATGCTGGAGAGTCACAGAGAAGGAAATGTCAAAATTGTCCTCTTTTCACACAACATGCCTAAGAAAAATTCACCGCATCTTTTGGCCGAATACCATCACCAACCAAGATCTGCTTACTCGTAGCAAGCAAGAGGACATGCACACCATCATAGCTGGCAGACGCTGGAGCTGGGTTGGTCATGTCCTCAGAAGAGACCCCGATGCCATCACAAGAACAGCTATGTTTTGGACCCCTGAAGGAAAGCGAAGGAGAGGCCGACCAAAAACAACTTGGCGGAGGACTGTGGAGGCTGAGATGCAAAGAATGAATCAGAGTTGGGGCACTGTACGAAGGATGGCCACCGACCGTGCAAAGTGGAATCAATTTGTTGTTGCCCTACAGGACGCCACTAGGCGTGATGGCCACTGACTGCTTTGACGGTCGGTGGTTAAGGATCGAAGAAGAAGAAGAAGAAGACACACACATGCACGCACGCGCACACACACACACAAGAACAGTTGGGCACGACTGCAGCTGAGATTCAAAGATGTGTGTAAGAGAGACAAGAGGGCACTGGACATAAATCCAGCAACCTGGGAGGATGAAGCTGCCAATCGCACCAAGTGACAATGCTATCTGTGGCGCCACCTCAGTTTGGGCAAAAAGAAGCTCACACAACAAGCAGAAGAGAGGAGAAAACATCGAAAGGAACACCAGGAAAATAAGCAGCTGAGGGCTGTCACCCTATTATTATTATTATTATTATAATATATATATATATATATATATATATATATATATATATATATATATATATATATATATATATATATATATATATATACTAGCGGTGATACCCGGTCCAGCCCGGGTCCATGTCGGACTGAGTGCAAGTCGGGTTTGGTGCGAATCGTTTTAGGAAGGTTTAACTTTTTTGGGTTTTAATTGTACTGTTGCATTGAGGTGTGCTTCTAAGGGAAAAAATTTAAGTAAGGGCTTCTTTGTAGACGACATTGGTATTACAGTCACTTGATGTGTAAGTGTTCCGACGCAGGCCAATCATCGGGATTCTTGGTATGCGGACTTTCTCCCCGCTACCACAACCTGTTAGAATGGTGGCCTCTACAATGTAGTTCTTCAAAGATGTTATTTGGAGTCTAGTGCCAATACACAGTTTAGGTGGGCTAAGATTGCGGAGTAAAATGACTTGATGTTGGTGTGATTGTAAATAAGCTAAACGCTCAGTTTCAATTTTGGCATACTGGTCAACCCAGAACTGACTGAGAAGCGTCTTAAATCTGTGTAAAGTGTTGACATGACCCTAGCGAACCATCATTCGATATGAATAGAAATTCATACACGACACTGTCTTATTAGGAAGTTTTTCTCCAGTTTGTGGATTGATTTAAGGTATAGAAATGTAATATCCATCTTCACCACGGTACAGCATTAATGGGTATTGTAGAGCGCCATAAGCTCTATGGGTTTCAGATACTCTGTGTAATGAATTATCAAGTCTGTGCAAAACTATGTCCCTTCGTTCAAATTGTTAGCCGTCAATTAAAGTAGCTACCTCATTAGTGGTTGGGGCATTATACCTGCCCTGATGTTCACCATCCGGTCGCCTATCCGCATGGATAATTAGATGGAAGTCCTCAACATTGGATGGAACATTCTCTAAGGCTGTTTTAAATGACGAAATATAGTTATTGGTGCGATGTAACATGTCTTGCAAAACAGAAATCACTTCCAATTTCAGATTTTGAAAGTTGTTATAACGTGTAGAAGCCTGAGACACATGATCAGCAATAACATATATTTGAAGAAATTTAGGGTCATATTTTTCGCTGGGAAGTAAGCTACCAAGCAAATGATACACCTGCCCTTGAACTTTGAATGTCGGCATATAACCTGTTTCAGACACTACCTTGGCTCCAAAAGACGTCATTTGGAACACATTATTGTAGCTGCGGATGTTTCCTAGAAATTCTGTAAACAGAGGATGTTGGCCTGTTAACAACGACAACAGCAGTTCCGGCGGTGCTTGAAGTTCTTCCAATTTAACCTTACCGTGTTGGCAACAAGTGCCTTTTGGCTCGTTTTTCCATTTAAGTGCCGAGCGCATGTTGCACATTTTTTGGAAAGGACCTAGACTTATAGACATTGTTGTAATTTATATGAGGGTCATAACGTAGAGCAGAACGTTCTTTGTTTAACCAGAGTTTCAGCTGACTGGACAACCTGAACTACATTAGGGTTTAGAGGAAGCACTCTTTCAATCCTCAAGTCTATGTGATGCAACCGATTGCGCTGCAGGCGGGCCAATCTCCTAGGCAAAGACTGAGCATGTCTTTAGATAATATGGCGCGTTCTATCTTGAGATAGATGATCCTCTCTTCCTGCAGGGGTCAGAGGCCCTTGTTTGTAGCATGACGCTGATGATCTCTTAAGAGATGGGCCTTCCTTTCTGTGCTTGTTTCAGCTTCCTTTCTCATTCTCAATCTCTTTGCTCTGTTGCAAAGTCTCCCAAGTGATGAAGTTCTGTTGGACGATGTGATAGGCGTAGAGTAAACCAAAAATAAAATAAAATAAAAGTACCTAACTAAGAATTAATACACCTATGTGTTAAAATAAAAACTAAGAAAAGGAAACCTACTATTTCAGAGAAGTGGGATTATAATGCCTAAAAATTATACCAAAATAACATTAAAACCTAAGTGTTTTTAAAAGAGGCACACAAACCTTGTCTACGATTTAATTAAAGACAAAAACATAACAAAGAAATGAAAGGAAAACTGAAAATAATTAAGTAGTAAACTTATTAAGTAGTAAATAAACTTAATAATGAACTGTGAAAATGATTATGTAGCTAATATTCCCCAGCAGAATAGTAACTGAAAAAAAAAAAAAAAGCTACTTGCCTTTTCTCCATATCCAAATGAATCGCTAACAAATTATTATGTCAGAACATACACAAATCTTCTAGAACATATACAAATCTTCTAGCACAAATAATTTAAATGAAGGCTTCTGTGTAGATGAAATTGGTAGTAACAACTCTACATTGCTAAGAATTAAACTTTCCTTGTCAGGAATCCTGATTTAGAAAATTTGCGTAACAGTTGCAACACAATTGTTTATTTAAGTAAGAACTCTACATAGCTGAGTATTATTCAAAGTTTCCTTGTCAGAAATCCTGGTTTAGAAAACTTGCATAACAGAAACCAACGCACTTCTTCTAAATTTAACGAAAAAGGATAACATTTATGACTTATATAGTTTGTAAGCTAAGGCCGTTAACCCAAGAAACGGTAAAGTTTTTAGGTCCCTTGATATAAGAATGAATGGAGTGAAGAAAAATTCACTGCTCAGCCTTGATGATGTATAGCTTAAAACCTTTCCGGAGAAATGTCCAATATGCTGAAGCAAACCACATCAAAATTGGTTCAGGGGTTCTCGAGTTATGAGGTAACAGACAGACAGACGTTTGATTTTATATATAAAGATATATATATATTTATAAAATCCATATGCTTTGAAACTTTTTCGTGCAAACTGGCAGTTACTCCTTAGGTGCTCCTGGGTAATGCCATGAAGTTATATTTTAGCAAAACGTTTAGTTGTGACAGAAAAAATTATTAAAAATACTAAAATTATATTCATTTGCACTAGAGACCATAATTAAGGTTAATAAATTAAATTCATGCTGCTATTGGATGCAAGGGAAATAATCTAAATGATAAAAACATTTCTTAATATATGTAAACCTATTTTTCTTTTTTAACAATACAAATTAAAAGTATTCTTCTTCTTCTTGCGATCGCATCTTTGATGTTTACACCGTCAGAGGAGTTCTCATGATGAATTTGACTGTTGTTTGAAGTTCCTCTTTAGCTCCATATAGCTTTGAGTTTAGTGTTGAGTCATTGGGCCAGTATATCTTTCTTAACTGGTCATACAGAGGACAATCCTGTAGAACATGCTCAGCAGTTTGTTCGTTTAATCCACATGTGCACAGTGGTGAAGCAGACAATCGTAGCTTGTGCATGTGTTTATTCAGTTTGTTATGCCCTGTCATGAGGCGAAAAATAGTTATCTGTCCCTGCCGGTCGAGAGTGTGATAGTCGTCTTTGGGTTGGTTCTGTTCTCTTCTGATAGTCTGGATAGCTCTCTTTTTCTCAAAGTATGTGACTTATTATCTTCTTGTTCACATTCTCCTCCCTTTTTTTGCAAGTTTATCTGCCTTTTCATTTCCGGGTACACCACAATGAGATGGTACCCACTGAAGTATGGTTCTCTTTTTGGCAGCTACCTTGTTTAGTTCATTTCTCAGATGCGGGAGTTTACCACCCTTGAGAGCTTGCAGGACAGACAGTGCATCTGCGAGGATGACTACCTGGTGGCAGTCAGAGTTGGTGTTATAAATCATATTTGCAGCTTGCTCTAGAGCTTGAACCTCAGCTGTATAGTTGGAACAGAATTTACCAGTGGGAATGTGCCTAGTCTCATAGTGGTTGTCAGGATATGAGATAAAGATACCAGCACCTCCATTCCTAACAGCATTAGTTGCTGATCCATCTGTATAGGCATGTATCCATGATTCATCGGGATAGCTTTCTTGGATCATACTCAATGTAGCAGTTCGTTTTTGCAGATCATTATACTCACATCGGGAAATGAAAAAGGTTAAGAAAGAGGTTCCTGAAGCAGCATGGCAATACAGTATGGTGAATAAAAATATTAGACAGAAAATGAAACAGGCCAAAGAAAAATGGGTAGCTGATCAATGTGAGTCCATTAATACGGGGCCAATAAAAGGTAACAGCAAGGCAGCTTTTGACACATTAAGAAGACTATCAAAACCCCAACAGCCCAGGGTAACTGTCATAGAAGATAGCAATGGGGCTCTGCTCAATGAAAAAACAGCTGTAATGAGAAGGTGGACAGAATATTGTAAAGAATTATATAACTGTAAACTTGACACTGACTTAGGTATATTAAACAACATTAAGTGCGAAAACAGAGAACTCGGAAATGCAGCAATACTACGGGAAGAAGTGGAAGAGGCTATATGTTCGATGAAAGGAGGGAAGTCACCGGGTGTGGATAATATACCAGCAGAGCTCTTGAAATATGGAGGACCAGATATAGTAAAAATCATGACAACAATTTGCCAGAAGATATGGAGTACAAAAAAATGGCCAAAAGAATGGACGCAGTCATTAATAATACCGCTTCCAAAGAAAGGAAATCTAAAAATGTGCAAGAACTACAGAACCATTAGCCTTATTAGTCATCCAAGTAAGGTGATGTTAAGGATACTTTTGAACAGAATAAAACAGAAATCAGAAGAAATCTTGTCAGAGGAACAGGCTGGCTTTAGACCAAAAAGAAGTACCTCAGAACAAATCTTCAATATTAGATTACTGATCGAAAAACATCTCCAGCATCAACATGATTTATACCATAACTTCATTGATTTCACAAAAGCCTTCGATCGAGTCTGGCATGAAGGCTTATGGCAAATAATGAGAAAATTCAATTTTGATACCAACATCATAGATATCATTGAAGCACTATACAAGGACGCAAGCAGTGCTGTTTTTGCAAGCAACGACATTGGAGAATTTTTCAAAACAACTGTAGGAGTTCGCCAGGGATGTATCCTGTCACCAGTGCTCTTTAATATATATCTAGAACATATTATGCAGGAGGCTCTCTACGATTATAAATCAACCATATCGATTGGAGGCCGACCTCTGTGTAATCTACGTTTTGCTGATGATATTGATCTGATAGCTGGAACAGAATCAGAACTTCAAGACCTTACCTCTAGACTGGAGAAAGTAACAAGAACATATGGGATGGAAATTAATATAGAAAAAAGCAAGATATTGGTGAATAGCCATAAGAAACATGTTCCGACCAACATTACGTTAAATGGGCAAACGTTAGAAGAAGTTAACACCTTTAAATATCTCGGGTCCACTATATGTAGTGATGGAAGATCAAATAAAGAAATCAAGACAAGACTTGAGATGGCCTCAGCTGCCATGACAAGGTTGAATGTGATCTGGAAAAGTAACATCAGTTTTCCTGTGAAGATCAAATTATACAAATCACTTGTATTATCTATTCTCTTGTATGGGTGTGAGGGCTGGACACTCACTGCAGATACGGAGCGAAGGATTCAGGCTTTCGAGCATAAATGTTATAGAAGAATTTTGCGCATTTGCTATAAAGAGCACAAAACAAATGTCTATGTTAGAGAGAAGATAAACATCTATGCAGGCCACCAAGAACCACTTTTGTCAATAGTGAAACGTCGAAAGCTTGCCTGGTTTGGGCATGTAACTCGTCATGACTCCCTTTCGAAAACGATCCTCCAGGGAACAGTCGAAGGTAAACGGAGAAGAGGAAGGCAAAGAAAATCCTGGGCTGATAACATCAAAGAATGGGCAGGACACGGTTTCTCCACACTTGTACGCATTGCTGAGAATAGAGAGCAGTGGAGGACCCTGTCTGCTGATGCTTCCACCATGGCACCCCTACGACCCATGACGGGTTATGGGTTGAAATGATGATACTCACATCCACTTGTGAGACCACTGACTGATGTATTAATTTGGAGGGCATTGCTGGCCTGTTCCCATGGTACAGGGTATAGGGTGGGTTTCAGTGGTGTTGTCTTCATGGATAGGTCTTCTTGATGCTGTCTTTTAAGTCTTTTTCCCCGATGCACAAAGCTGCTACGCTTTAGACGTCCCAATGCCAGATCATCTAGTCTTGCCTTCATTGGGTGCGTTGGCATACTGTTGTACTTTTCCATCTAGATCATGGTTTTTGTGTCTCTTCTATGGGACAATGTCTGTAATCCAGCAACCTTCTGCATCTCTGATATTGGTGTAGTTTTCATGGCTCCTGTAATGAGCCTGAGAGCTTGATTTTGCACCTTGTCCAAAGACTGCAGATGTGAGTTAGCAGCTGATGACCATGCTGCTGAGCTAAACTCTAAGTGTGGTCTTATTACTCCATTATAAATCTTCTTTAGATTTCGTTCATTTGCTCCCCAGTTGGTACCTGCTAATTTTCTGAGTATGCCTAGTCGTCTTCGGGCCTTTCCTTCTGCATTTTCAATATGCTTATTCCATGTAAGCCTTTGGTCAAATGTCACCCCAAGATAGGTGGGGTAGCTTTCTTCCTTGATCACGGTTGTCCCTAGGTGTATGTTAGCTGATTTGTCCTTGGGGGCAAGGGAGAACAGTGTTGTGGAGGTTTTGTCTGTGTTTATTGTGATAAGCCATTTCTCTGCCCATGACACTAGCATGTCTGCTGCCCGCTGCATTCTATAATTTGCTGTGGTGACGTTTTCATCAGCGCACCAGAGTACTAGGTCATCTGCATATAAGGCAGCTTTAACTCCTGCAGGGAGATCTTTCACCAGGTCATTGATGTAAACAAGGAAGAGTGTTGGGGAAATTACTCCTCCTTGAGGTACCCCCTGATGGAGCAACACTTTTCTGCTCTGCAGACCGTCAAGAGTGACTCTAGTTCTCCTGTTATGCAAGTATGACTGGATCCATTTCATCATGTTGCCTTGGATTCCACTTCTCCTAAGTTTTGCAATGAGGCCATCTTTCCACACCTTGTCAAAGGCCTGCTTGAAGTCGACCCAGATCGTTAGGACCTTTTTCTTCTCCTGGAAGGCATCTTCTATTGCTTGAGACAAGTAAGTAACTTGGTCTTCTATACTGTAGCATTCTCTAAATCCAGCTTGTTCCGGCACCAGGATCTGCTCAGACTCTAAATACCATTTCAATCTGTGGTTGACTATTCGCTCCATAGTCTTCCCAACACAGCTTGTGAGACTGATTGGCCGGTAACTTGCAGCCTCGGTCTTACATTTCCCTTTCTTTAGTATGGGTATTGTGATGGCTTCTCTCCATACTTGGGGTACCGTTCCTTTCAACCAGCTGTGGTTGAATATCTCAAGCAGTTTTGTCTTTGCTGCTGAGCTCAGATTTACTAGCATTTCGTTGCTGATTTTGTCTGGGCCGGGTGACTTTTGAAACTTAAGCTTGGAAATAGCCTTCTGTAGTTCTCCTAGTGTGATGGGTTCCCTCATTGGGGCAGGAGTATCTGTCTGTCCCATGGTTGCCAGTATTTCTTTTCTTATCTCTCTCTGATGGTCTATGTTAATGGGTAAGTTGCTTTCTGAACTGTATCTTCTAGCAAACAAGTCTGCAGCTTGTTTTCCTCTGAAAAGTTTGCCACCTTCATCCAATGTGATAGTCTGCCTAGGTGAGGAACGCTCTTCATTTAGAGACTTGACTAATCTCCAAAGTTTCCTGCCGTCTTTCTCAAGGTTCAGCGATGCCGTTTTAGTTCTCCAGCTTTTCCGTTTTTCTTCTAGCTTTGTTCTCTGAAACTCTGCTACAGCCTTTTTCCATTTGTTGTGAGTTTCAAGTGAAGGCTGAGACTCTGCGTCCTTTCTAGCCCTGTCCATAGCTTCCTGACGTTCTTGGAGTGTGCTGGACCAGTATGGTATGTAGTTACGCCGGCATCCTTTGGGAATGGTTTCTTTTGCAGCTTGTAGTATGCATCTGTTGAAGTCTTTTACCACTTCATTAATGTCTCTGTTCTGTACCTTGAGGGTAGACAGCAGCGTGTTCACCTGATGCCTGAATAAACCCCAGTTGGCTTTTTTGTAGTTCCATCTTGTAATGGCTGGGCCTGTACTGAGAGTTGCACTCTGGACAGTAAGAAAGATTGGGCGATGGTCGCTTCCCCCTAGTTGGTCTCCTACTTCTCTACTAATAGATCCAGCTATATCTGGTGTGGAGAAGGCAAGATCTGGTGTTGAAGTTGTGTGCCATCCTCTGGAGTAGAAGGTAGGAGTATCTGTGGCATTATTGACTAGGATTAGGGAGTGATCATCTTGCCAAGTTTCAACCTCTTCACCTCTGTGATCCAGATGGTTATAGCCCCAGCTCTGGGAGTGGCTATTAAAGTCTCCAACTGCTATAAAGTTGGTGGCTCGTACCTGTATAGAGCTGAGACTCAGGGGTTTGTTGTTCGGACAGTAATAGTTCAGGAGTTCTATTTCCATCTTGTCTACCTTTATCTGCAACAGCTGATATTCTGCTCCATCCATGAAGGTTTTCCTTTCGTGTGCATGAATGTTATTCCTTACAAGAGTAAGTACTCCTCCTTTTCGTCTATCTTGTCTGTCGGATCTGAAGCATTGATATCCCCTTATTTTAAAGGTTTGATCTGCTTTCAAGTGAGTCTCTTGGATACAGCAAACACTGACTTGCTTCTCATACAAGATGTTTTCCAGCTCTGTCTTTTTGCTGTATCCAGCCTGCTTGCTGTTCACTCCCTCTGCATTCCAGTGCATCATGACAAGTGGCACTCTGGGTTTCTCTTTTTCTGTTTTGTTTTGGTCAGTAGTTCTCCTCCGCCGTCTGCTGACTCCACAAGACGGTCTAGAGGGTCCTCCAGTAGCTGAGGGTGGGCTCTGTCGAGGCTCAGAGCCCGGCACTGCACCTGCCTGGTGGAGCTCCACAGGGCGAGCACCAGTACGAGATTTATTTGACGGTGTACTCATCCATAAAAAAAAAAGCGAGTTGCGTGATACTGTGGTTTCCGGTGCGCCTTCTGGCCCAGTATCTACGACTTTAGCACCTGTTCAACGGGAGAGTGGGCTCATCCCTAATCTGTTTATGTTCCCAGTAGTAGACTATTCGCAAGCAGCCTGGGGGTGTCACTGCTCTGCGCGGACCTTGTTTACCGAGGCGGCGTCCGAGCTCGTATGGTGAAAATATGGTTGCATTATCTTCAAAATAGACCTGTCTTTCCCGTGGCTTTTCTGCCATCCTGCAACTTTGAGTTAGGGAGTTCTGAGCTCCAGTCCCTTTCCCAGGCATTTTATCCTGGCCTGGCACGCATACAGAGGACCCCACTTCTGGTTCTAAGTTAGCAGTTGGGGATAGGTGGGGTGGCACACTGTGCATTCCCCGTCATCCAGGGGGGCTCTCCAACTATGCAGAGCTTGCACAATGCTGTGCTCTGGTTCTGGGCTCTCCCAAGGAATCCTCACGTCCTGCACAGAGCCACTTCCAGATACCCACCACCTGCCATCCCTCCATTGTAGAAATCTCCTGCATGCGGCCATCCAGTCAAGAGCCAGTATTAAGTCTGGTGCCCAAGTGATCCCCCCAAGCTCAGTGTGCAATGCTGGATTCTCATCATGCTGCAACACAGGTGGGATTGTGATGCTCAGCCATCTCTCTCAACTCTGCACCGATAAGTGACATCGGGGACTTAACTGTGCCTCAGTACTGGGAGGCCCCGTTTCCGGGTACACCACACACAGCCAATTGAGGCAACGGTCGTCGTGGGCGTCTTCAGTGGGGAAGTTGTGGATTCTTCCTGTCCATGTTCTTGCACATCCTAACACTGCCCGCAAGACATTGGAGGTTTGGAGAGTGGCCTTCTCTGCTTTTTTTGAGCCAGGGTGGGCTCCCCGGGCAAGTCTCGATGGGGATCGGGACGTGTCCACGCGCCAGTGGGCCCAGCATCGGCCGCATCTGATGGAGGACTTGCTCTGCCAGGTTTGAGTTAGTAAATTCCAACTTTGTCATCTTCATGGCATTGTGATGCTGGGGTGCCTGTGGATTTCCTACCGCCCCGGGTAGGAGCCAGAAGTGTACTGTGCCAGCTCTGGGGGAGATAAAGGGGGTGTTTCTGCATCTCCTTGTGATACGTAGCCAAGGTAGGGCTCACAGTGCTCTTTCCCCGCCACCAAATTGCCTGCTGGTTACGCCGAGTTCTCTGAGGCTCTAGGCATGTGACCAAGAGTTGAAGACAATAGGATCGTCACGTCCTGAGTCTCTGTGCCTGTACGATGGGTTCCGATCTTCAGGGAGCAGTCCACACTCATTCCCACTCCCAAGACTTGTTCAGTATCTATCTGTCTCCTTCCCACCCACAGAGGGCGTGTACGGTGTAGTGCACCGGTTTTATTATCGAGGTTTGCTCCTCTAGATCCGTTGTGTTTAGCCTGAGGATTCGCACCCTCAGTTACCAGGACTACCTCGAGGAGGGTGTGGCTCTTCACCACGCACAACGATCTTGGGGTATGAGAGGTTTTGCTAGGCCAAGAGACTAACACCGCAATGGTCGCTCCTTTCATGAACAAGAATTCACTAGGCCTAGGGTGAAGCAAGGGGGGAAACCCACTACCCACAACACCAACACATCATACCCCCTGTCTGTAAAAGACTTTGCCCCATTAAAAGTATTAACTACACACTTTTAATTCAAGAGAAAATTTAAACAACTTTAGTTTTTTGTAGTATTCAAGTTATTGTTACTTTGTGTATCAAACGTACTAATTTTACAATGCTGTTTCTAACTGCTGGGAACTGGTACATAGTTGTAGAAGAAACTAAATAAAATATATAATTATTACAGATCAAAGGATCTTATATTTTTGCACATGTACCCTAATCTAATCGACGGACCCAGTATCTAGGTTTAATGGTTCATGCTTTTATCAAATGAGGCAAAAATTATTTTGTTTTTAAATAAAATAAAATTTACTTATTCCTCACCACAAGGTCTTTAATATTTGAACATGTACCCTAATATAACCGATGAACCCAGTGTCTAGGTTGAACGGAGCAAGACTTCCCAAAAGTAGGCAAAATTTAATTTTGAAGATACATAAAATTTACTTACTCAAACCGCAGGGTCTTTTATATTTCAACATGTGCCCTAATCTAACCAACAGTGTCTAGGTTGAACTAGGCCAAAACGAAGCAAAATTTTATTTTTAAAAAAAGAAGACAAAAATATCAACTGTACACACTCCAGACCAATGGGTGCACTAAGTCACACAAGACAGCTCTTGGTCTGACTCTGTAAGATATTAGAGGAGGGGTATTGAGAAGTCAAATATTATCAGTTATTTCATGATCAACACTGGCAGACAAACTAAATGCTTGCCTCAGAGCATCACACCTTTGGAGACACATTCAGAAAATGGGCCTGATCACCAATGTACAAGTTCAGTTACTTGGAGATACAACTGCATACAACTTTGCTTATCAACTGCTGTGCCTTGGTGATGGAAAATTTCCTATGAATCCTACAATTAATCTGATTTTGATTCCATTGGATTTTTGCAATGTGGTCATGTCAGTTCAAGAATTACAAAACAACGTTTTTTTTTCAAAACATTCACAACAACTTTAGAAACCATAAATGGCTTTGGGAGTGAGCGATTCAGGTACCTGAAAATGATAGCATTAGTAATATTAATTTCCAAATACAGAATCAGCTGCCAGGCATTGCCACAACTTAGAAATCCACTTACACTATTATCATCATCAGCTGCCATCTCCACAATAAGGTCGACTACAATGGATCTCCAACATTTTCTGTCTCATGTCTTGATGGTGCACTCTGATATACTCTTTCCTGTCCATTTCTCGATGTTATCTTTTCACTTATAGTGCTCTCTTCCCTCTGCAAGTTTGCCTTAAACTCTTCGTTCTATAATGATCTTCTGCAAGGTGTTATTTCTTTTTATATGGCCAAAATATTTTAGTTGCCTAATTGACGTCTTTCATTAATTTACCCTTCAATAATTGACACTATCATAGATTAGGTAGCCAACAGGCCGTATTTTATCTGACCGAGTCCCTCAACTCATTGGAACCAACTGGAATGCCACTGCAGAATTTAATTTTTAAAATCGGAGCACCGATAATGTTGATGCGAAATCTTGATCCGTCTAAATTGTATAGTGGAGCCAGAATATGTGTTAAAAACCTCATGCCAAACGTGATAATAATATTAACCCTTTTCACAGCAACAATAGTAACAGGATGTGCCAGAGGAGAAGATGCATTAATTCCATGCATTCCTCTGATCCCCACTGACATGCCTTTTGATTTTAAGAGACCGCAATATCCTGTGCATTTTGATTTGCAATGACAATAAACAAGGCCCAACGACAGTTACTTAAGACAGCAGGCAACAACTTTGAAAATCCTGTGCTTTTCACATGGACAGCCGCATGTTGCTTGCTCCAGAGTGGGCACACCAAAGAATTTATTCATTTTTGCCCCAGACAGCAACAATAAACATATTATTTATCAAAAAGCACTGGAATAGTGTTGCAATAATAAATGTAGAAAATAATGATAAGTAAATAAGATATCAAAATATCAGTTTGATGTGTAAATTCTCAGAAGTTTCATAAGCCACTGCTAGATAACCCGGGCAAAGCCGGGTACCTACAGTGAGTATACGAAATAATCATGACACAAGAAATACTATACACAATAAAAAATGGCATAATAAATACTATACATAATAAAATGGCACAAGAAATACTATGCACAATATAGTGACACAAGAAATACTGTGCACCATAAAAATGACAAAAGAAATACTATAAACAATATTAAAATGACCACAAAAAAAATACTATACACAATAAAAATGACACAAGACAATTCGATAAACAGATAAAAAATTCACAAGTTCTTCAATGTTATACAGAACGAAAACAGACAAATAGAAGTGAGAGACATGGGCAATTAATAAACAAGTAGGAAAAGCCGTAGAGATGTGGTTTTACAGATGAATGTTAAAAATGCCATGGACAGCTAAAAAAAATGTAATGACAATGTCCTGAAAGAGTATGCTGTGGTCCTGAAAGAGTATGCTGCGGTCCTGAAAGAGTATGCTGTGCAAAGGAAGCTTATTCCTCATGTTAGAAGGAAGGAATCCACTTTCTTTGAGCATGTCACAAGAAGAAGAAAGATGTATTATGTCGTGATAACAGGAAAGATAAAAGAATTAGAGGACAACAAAGAGAAAAGCGACTGGACAGTTTGACATCATGGCATGGAAAGAAGTCAACAATATAACTGACAGACAGTACTGGAGACAGAAAGTTGTGGGGAGACATGATCGCCTACCCCACCAGGCATGGTACTACAAGAAGATGAAGATACTTTATGTGTGACCAGAGAGGAAGATATGACTATAAAGAGATTTTGGCTTTACGTGTCATCTTCAAAATGTAACCCCCAGTTTAAGATGTGTCACAACTTTATTATGTAGCTAGAAAATTTACCTGGATCATCTAGAAGTTCAACACCATCACAGTCAGCCTCTTCATCATCCTGAATGACCTCAAACTTCTCTATATCTTCTTTCTTCATCTGTTCATCATCATAAAAAAAACTGCTGTCAGTATCTAAGCTCACGTCTATGAAACATTACCTTAACATTTAATACAGATTTTTAAAAAAAAGGGTTTACAGTAAAGGATACAGCAGTAGGGGGAATAAAGTGTTAGAGACTTCACAATACTAGATCTCAGCTTCATGAGGTGGGGTGACCAGTTCTATTCCTCATTGCTTTTGCCTTCCCTATCTCAAGAGCAGAGTTCATGCACCCTTTTTTATAGCTGACTAAAGTGTGATGTGAGCTGGTTTTGAACCTGGTCTTTTTGCTACTCAGGCTAATATTTTTGCTTTTTTTTTTACATTCTGTCAATATTGTTTTCAATCATTTTCTGTAACTTTTTTATTTTTTTTGCTATTTAGACTGTTTTATCAACACATATTGAATTGTTCATATGTTGTCCACCAAATGATACTCCTGGCATATCCTCTATAGATCTCATTATATTTTCAGTATACAGAGAAAACAGATCAGGTGACAGCACACATCCCTGCCTAACGTCCTCTTGTAAGGATCCCGTTACACGCCCATTGAGGCATATTGGGAATATGGTGTTAGGCCCATATTTTCTTGACCATTGGCACACTAGGGGTGACATGGTCAACATCACGCCGGCCGCCTTAACCTTCCCAGAGGTGCTCTGGTACCCAGTTGGAGTGGGTCGACCCAGGAGTTGTTTGCGGCCTAAAAAAAAATCCCACCTCATCTGGGGATCGAACCATAGACCACTGAGCTAGGAAGCCACTGCACTAACCACTATGCTACCGCGGCTCCCAATGCTCTCTTGTACTTACTGAAAACATACTGCTTGCTTATAACAACAAAATAAAAAAGTTAAAAATAAAAAGGTAATCCCATGGCAGACACTGCTGTAGGGGAGAGAAGTGTTAAACACTCCACTTATACTAGGTCTCAGATTTATAAAGTGGGGATGACAAATTCCCTTCCTCCCTACCTTTGCCTTCCCTAACTAAACAACAGAGTCAAGTACCCATTTTCATCTGGGTAGACTTGAGTGTGACGCCTCCAGGTCTCCAAATACACTGCCTCAAAAAAGCTAGAACTTTAACCCTCTGCCATCTGATATATGATCTTTACTATTCTCAGGTCTTTGCCATCGATGTTTGTGCTTTCTAACATTTTGATAACTGCCTTATGTTTCACCTTATCAAATGCTTTAACTTTGTCTAGAAAACACAAGGACTGATCTGATGTGGTGCAGGACTAACCAAAATGTTAACACAGCATGTACATATAACCAAAATGATAACATAGCCTGTAAATATAACCAAAATGTTAACACAAAATGTACATGTCACAGTATAATATCTACACTTTCATGACATTGTCCTCTAAGCTCGTATCAAACTGCGAGAGGTCACACAATCAACATACTTGTAAACGCCATTCACAAAGCGTACACGAAGGCGTGCTGACAATCTCCCTTTTTAATCATAACAATGAAACACGTAGGAATTCAATAATAATAGCAATACATTGTCGGCAATAACCATGTGACTGGATCAACAAGTCCTACTACCACTGGACTATACAACAATGCTGTACAAAACCCAGCAACCATAAAGAGAGCACGATTAATATGCAATGCGGCTTCTAAAGCCGGCCAACTGACATCTTTCTCTGTCAGGCTTCCTGTTCACTCCATTCCATTGCACCCCTTTGCACCATTTTCTTTAAAGCTGACGTGCGCACCAAAATATATGTTTATTCCACCAAAGTCCATGTGCGCAACAAAAGATATTATGTGACAGTACATATAACCAAAATGTTAACACAGCATGTACATATAACCAAAATGTTAACACAATATGTACATATAACCAAAATGTTAACACAGCATGTACTTATAACCAAAATGTAAACATAATATGTACATATAACCAAAATGTTAAAACAAATAGAATTTTCCGACTACCCAAAAAAAAAAAAAAAAAAATTAAAAAAAGAGACTGCATAGACACATGATTTGAGTACACAACACTGAAGACTAAAATAAACAAATATAAATAAACGGAAAAGAATAACTTTTTAATTCTCTCCTTCTTAATCTCCTCTCTATGTTTGTATTCCTGCCAGAAAGCTTCCTCTAGCTCAGGGAAATCTAGCACTTTCAAAGGATTCTTGGGAAACTTCAGTCGATGGGAAAACACTGTTGTGATAGTAATACTAAAGTTCTTATTCTGACTTGGATTCAGTCTAAACTTTCCTATATGCTGTTCACTGCCTGGTCATGGTAAATTCTTTTAAAATTCACTATTTTTAACTCTTTGGCTCCCGAGCAATGAGTGTTGCTCTGTTTTAATGTCACTGGTGAAGCAAGGCTGACAGCCTCGATTTAGATTTGTCGATAATAAACCCAGAAATTCACCTGTTTTATCTAGTCTACGTTTAAAAACCACCTGCGTGTTATTGGGGCCTGAAAGGAGAACGAAGAACAGTAACACTGTGACCTATTACACATGTCATAAAAAGTGACTAAGGAGGGTTGGGCATGGGCCCAGTTACCCTATCCTGTCGAAATTTTAAAACCACAAAAACTTCAACAAACAGCATGTACGGGACAACTAAAGAAAATAGCATGGAACAGGAAGACCTGGCATAAGTTTGTTGAAGGTCTATGCTCCCTGGGGAGCTAAGGGGTGACTAATGAATGAATGAACATTTAAAAACTGTAAACTGACTTCCGTTACTATTTCATCTATTTTATAGTTGAGCGGCGTGTGTACACATTTTCATATAAGACTTTTAAGCTAATTATTGTGTCACGGTCATATAGAAACATCACTAACAATAACTATGATTCATTTGATAGTCATGGTTTGTTGTAAAATTATGGCTGTGATGCAGGAATGTAAGATAAAGTAGATTTAGCTGATGAGTGGGCGCAAGCACCCATTTATAAAAGTCTTAACTTCATGACTGTTGTTTTTGTTGTCCACTGAACTCCATTTTCATTAGCATAGAACTTGGGGCAATGGGAAAGCAGAACTGGAAATTAATCAACTGATACATGATCATGCCAGGGATAATGATGCCACTGTGTATACAGATGGGTCTGTGATCCATGGTGAGAAATCAGGTTGGCGCTTCTCTTCTAGGGTAAAATGCAGAATCGTCACCAAATGTTAATATTAATGTTAATGAGAATCGATCTCACTGCACTCCGGGCAAACCCATAGGTGCTCAGTCTCCCTCAGCAAATGTCGAAGAGTATGAATGGTAATTGTACCTGTAGCACGCTGGTTGTACATATGACATATGCATCCTCTCTCACTTCAATTTCTGCTGGTCCCACATTTGATGCCAAACTCCAACAGCCTCAGCCTTGTTGATTCATCCATTGCAGGTCATTATCCAGAAGGCGATTATTAATAGCCCTTAGTATCTCTCCCTTATCCATGTCCAGTGTCCCCACTATGGGTGCTCTCGAGGCCAGTCTGTCAGCTCTCTCATTGCCACGTACCCCTGTATGACCAGGACAGTAGATCCACACCAGTTCTTCAAGACTTGAGGATTCTATTGATGTTTTCCATTCCTGCCGCAGCCATCCATTCTGAACTTTCCGAAGCATGGCTTGAGAGTCTGACAATATAACTGCCCTTGTTGATGGAGTTTCAGACAGCCACCTCAGTGCTGCTGTAACTGCCTCTACCTCCATTCTCATGCTGGAAGTTGTTATGTAGGCTCCACTCTGTTCAGCGACGACCCTGCCCTTTATTCTCGCGGAGAAGCCCAATTCTGATTTCTCACCACGCACTACAGACCCATCAGTGTACACAATGGCGTCATCATCCCCAGAATGATCACTTATCAGCTAATTAATCTCCAGCTCTGCTTTTCCGCTGCCCCAAGATCTGCACTCTCTGCCAAGGCTAATGATGACCTGCTGGTAGTTTATTCCAATTCTCCCCTGACTTATTCCACTCTTCCCCTTTGGATACATTTTCAACCCTGCCTGAGCCATCCATGACATCCCTGTTGCGTGAGAAATTCTCGCAACATCGTTTTATTACAATATCTATTTTATAACGCAAGGGCAACAACTGCTTGAAATTTATAGTCACTTTTCTCGGTAAGCATTTGTCTTCTCGCGTTGGTATTGAATGCAGTTAAGTTTTGAGCTGTGGTCATTTTGCGCTGGACTGCGCATGACTGGTCTTGCTTCTTGGTCGATCGATTTCCGCCCACCAGGGGAGTGAGCGATTTGAATGGCGAGAAAGATGCCTCGCTGAAAGAGGATCTCCGCTATTTTTTGTTCTGTCAGGAATGTGAAAGTCCTCTTATGGATATTTCGTTTATTCGAGATAATACCTCTAGTGTATTTGCACATGCCGGGAGGCATAATATTTCTGTGTATTTCCTGAAGGCAAGGTAAATTGACTTTTCATTAACTCTATCGATTTTTGGTCGTGAGCGATTTCGATTCATAGCCTGTCTTCGAAAGTCGTCGTCACGAGATGTTTTCCCAGCTCACATGTCGCTGTATTGTACTGCATCGGTTGATGCATGTCCCAAGGACCATTACTTGCTACTTTGTTAAATGAACTAGGTTTGGAAAACCTTTGTTATCTAGAGGATATTTTTGAGGACATTATTTATACTTCGGCAGACGTGTCTGTCTTGCTGAAGTCAGATTAAGGAGAGTGAACTGATCTCATACATCTGGTTATCTCCTGGCTGTTATAGAAAAGGATGGAGTTTTCCCCCTGACTACATTTACAGCACTATGAAATATAACATGCATCTGACTCATCATTGTAATGCTGTCTACCGTCTATTGCTGTATTGAATGTTGCTGTGATAATGACTGTTTGATGTGCCTACACATTTGCGTAACCATTTTGTCACTGTGGCGTCCACAATAAATAATGAAGAAAAACGTCAACGGCTGTTACAAGAATCATTGACTTTATACGTCGTGAGTTTACTGACGTCCTATGTGGATTGCCCTGTTATTTTGTATGAACATTGTTTTGACTGAACACATCTGCACACTACACAAAACCAGACATGCGGATACCATCCATCATCATATGGCATCACGCATCATTTGGTGGCCATAAGCTGGTTTGATTCTGGTACCAGCAAACACGGGGTCCCTTACCCACTTCATTTTCAACAAGAATTCATCAGCATCCTTCAAGAAATTAACATTCTTCAATACAGTCAACATCTTCAAAATTTTCAAAGTACTCGGCGTTGCCCGGTAAAAGTCAAAATTTCAACTTTTTGACGGAAACAAGAATTTGACAGTACCCGGCGTTGTTACATGTTGCCGGATAACTCGGACTGCTGTTATCTTTTACGCAAGTCAAGCAAGTTGCTGCTGTCAAGGTTCCAGTGCTGTCGTTTTTTGTGAAGGTCAAGTGCCGGTTGAAACGGGTTGTTTTCTGAAGAAGGCCAAGTACCGATTTCCATCAACTTACTTTTGGATTAGAAGGTCAAGTGCCGAAACAACTCAACACACAGTATTTCAGAAGCTCTTGTACCATCGTGTTAGCAGTTCAGATGTGCCATCATCGTTGGAGCTTCGCTCTTTAGGACGTTGATTGACATCCGTTTTTTCTGCTGTTCTACGATTGGAAGCCTATAAGTTAAGTGGCCTGTTTGTATGTAAACTGTGCCCTTATACTTCTGCTGAGTCTTCTGTGTATCATCTCATTCTATATGTTATATGTTTATATGTTATTTGTATATTTATATGTTTATATTTCAGCGGGTTCTCGGTTGGGTGGTGTCTCCGTTAGATTATGCCACGTCATAGAGGTCGTCTATTGTGAGCGTTTTCTGTAGGGTTTGCAAATTTCCGATACTGGAATTTGCTAAGCGACTTCTGTTGCTATTTATGTTAGCTGTGATGACATGTTTTAATATTGTTTTCGTTATTATTTCGCATTCTTTAGTTTTGTTTTGATTTGTTTGTATTTGTTAGCCTACTCTTGTCTATAATTTAGTTTCATACAACATTTTTGTTTATACACTGTGGTGTCATGTATTTTGTTTAATTCTATCGCAGATATCGTCACATTTTTTGTGATATTTCATTAATTTCTGCTTTATTTTTAGTTGATTTCTGCGAACGTTTTTGTATTGTTGCTGATCTTTGTTATTGTTTACATTGTTTGCATTGTTTACATTTTCAATGTTTACATTCTGCATGTGTTTACATAGTCATTGTTTACAGTTATAGTAATTAGTTAATGGGCTATGCTAATGCACTGTTACTACTACACTGATGATAAATGAATGATGAATAGTGTCGTGCACTATTGAATGAGAAGTGCACTTATGATCAAGAATTGATTGTTGATATTTCATATACAAGTTCTTTGATTGGAGACTTGTTTCCCACAGAGACTGGGATAATATAAGGTGATGTGAATATACAAGTGCTTAATTAAGACTTGTTACACTTAGGTTTGAAATAAATTAGTTAATTATTTCAGGTTTTGGACTCATATGTTAGACAACATGTCTACATTTGAGCACTTTATTGAGCAGGGTAAATTGCTTGGGAAGACTGGTGATAAGTTAGAAGAATTTGCAACTGCTCGATATGATAAAGCAATGGAAGCTGAACAAAAGAAACTGCATATGGAAGCTGAACAAAAGAAACTGCAGATGCAGGTGGATGAAAAAAGATTCCAAATGGAAATGGAAAAACAAAAAAGGGAATCAGAAGCTGAGGAAAGAAAACTCCAGCTAGAAGCTGAAAGATTTCAAAAAGAGGCTGAGAATAAAAGACTTGAAAAAGAAGCTGAGAATAAAAGACTTGAAAAAGAAGCTGAGAATAAAAGACTTGAAAAAGAAGCTGAGAATAAAAGACTTGAGAAAGAAGCTGAAAGACTTCAAATAGAGGCTCAGGCTGAGGAAAGAAGATTACAGAGAGAGTCTGATGAGAGGAAAGAGAAAGCAAAAATGGAACATGAAGAAAAGGTCTTAGCTTTAGAGTTGGAAAAATTGAAATTGATGAACATGAGTAATGGTAATGATTCAAACAAGGGTTCATCTTCTGGTAAGGCTAATAATGATACTTTTAAGATTAAGTTACCAACATTTAGTCCTTCCAGTGATGACATAATGTTCTATCTGGACAGATTTGAACAAGCATGTACAGCTCATAACATAGACAAAGCAAAATATGTTTATCAGTTATCAGGGATACTGACAGGTAAAGCTCTAAGTATATTAAATATGGTGGATGAACCTGACAAGAACAATTATGAGGTTGTCAGGGCCGCTTTGTTAAAGAAATATCAGCTTAACGAAGACGGCTATCGTCTACAATTTAAAAACATGTTACCTGAAAATGGAGTTGAATTCTCCGAGTTTATTGCAAGAATACGCATTACTTTCTCACGATGGGTTGAACTATCTAAGACGGAAAAAACTTATGAAGGACTTATGGACTTAATACTTAGAGACAAAGTCATGTCGTCTGTCAATGAGTCTTTCCTTGCTTTCCTTCATGAACGTAAACCTAAAACAATAAAAGAAATGGAAGATTTCTGTTGCCAATACGTAACTGCGCACCCACACATAACCATGGGTAACTCTAAGGTGAAAGAAGGTTTACCAGTTGCTTCGGCAGCTCCGTATGGTCAAAACTTTGCTCGTAGATCCCAACAAAATTTTGATAGAAAGAGTAGCGGTAATTTCTGTCAAAATCATGGAAATCAATTTCATGGTGATTCTTCTTCGAAGAATTGGAGACAACCTGATAGTACTCGTTACTATCACCCTAATAATTATAGGCATTTCAAAAGAGGATATGGTAATAGAGGTTATTCCTGCCGAAGACCTCAGAACCAAACAAATAGATGTTCGCATCAATGTGAACATGATAGTAATCGTGGAAACTGGAATTCGAACCAGGATAACAATTACAATAGAGACAATAATAACTGCAGAGATAATAATAACTCTGATAACTTCAGAGGTAATAATAGTCGGGGTAGATCTCAACACAAAAAAAAGAGATATCAGCAGGCTAATGCTGTACAACAGGAAACTGAGGGAGCCTGTAATCATGTTGTTGATAGTAAAAACTTTGACGCTGTCACTGGTTCTGCTTTTGACTTTGAGAGAGCAAACAAATGCCCCCAATGCAGTACTTTATTCGAACCGGGTACCATAACTACTTTGAGTTGTGGTCACCCACTTCCCGCTCTTCCTGCTGCTGTTGCGCATGACGGGAGGGGTTCTTTAATTCTACATAAGGGTCTTGTTAATGATACTCCGGTCTCACTACTTTTCGATTCCGGATGCACCACTATTGGTGTTAGACAATCGCTTGTAGATCCATCTTGTGCTACAGGAAGGGTTATTAAATGTGTCACATTTGGCGGCACTCTAGAAAAATATCCTACTGCTGTAATTCGCATTGCCACTCCTTTCTTTACTGGAGATGTGCATGCTTGTCTCTTACCTAATCCTATTGCGGACCTTATTATTGGTCGTATTCACGGAGTTAGGGAGTGTACCCCACAGCAGATTGCTGCTTGGGAAGATAATAACATGCAAGCTACAAATGCAGTAGTTACAAGAGCACAAGCTCTACAAACACCCGAAACTTCACTGAATAGTGATAATGAAGTTGATAGCCAAGATAGTCACTTAGTAATCACTCGTGACTCTTTCATAAAATTGCAAGAAGAAGATCCTTCTTTAAAAAAATTCTTCGTTCTTGCGAAGAAAGGTGATCCGAATCAGGATACAAATAGAAAATCTTGGATTGCAATGAGAAACGGCGTACTTGTACGTATGGTACAAGATTCGACTACGTCGGCACATTCGCAAATTCTTGTTCCCAAGAGCATGAGAGTGCAAATATTACAACATGCTCATGACTCGCAATGTGCTGGACATATGGGTTTTGCCCGTACGAAGTCGAGAGTCCTTGCGGCTTTCTTTTGGCCTTTTGTCAATAAGGACATTCGTATTTACTGCCAATCATGCAAGGTATGTCAGGAGGTCAAATCTAGAGGACCACGACATGCTGCGCCTATCCAGGCTGCTGACATTCCTATTCGGCCGTTTCAGAAAATGGCCATAGATATTATTGGCCCTTTTAAGGTCAAGTCGGCCAGAGGACATCAGTTTATCCTTACATGTGTCGATATGTGCACACGTTGGCCAGAGGCTATTCCTCTTAAGAGCATATCTACTACAGATATCGCAGATGCTCTTTGGTTGATATTTTCTCGCTTGGGGTTCCCCAGAGAAATATTGTCAGACCATGGCACTCAACTCATATCTGACACTATGTCACAGGTAATGTCTACCTTACATATTGAACGATCTCTCAGTAGTATCTACCATCCTATGTCTAATGGGTTAGTTGAGCGTCTGAATAGAACGCTCAAGACTTTGCTTGGTAAGATAACTGAAGATCATCCTCAAGATTGGGACAGGGTTTTACCCGCGGCTCTCTTTGCCTATAGAGAAGTCCCTAATGAACACACAGGATTTTCTCCCTTCGAACTTGTCTTTGGCGCGCGTCCACGCGGCCCTATGTCTTTATTACACGATCTCATCACTGCCGATGATATTAGCGATGAAACTCAATCCTCATATGAGTATGTCATTGCTCTTAGACAAAAGATCATTGAGGCATGTAAGCTAGCAACTGCTTCATCAGAAATTGCTAAAGAGAAGGCAAGGCAGTTTGCTAACAAGAATAGATGTCTACGACAACTTTGTCCAGGTGACAAAGCATTCGTCCTACTCCCCAGTAGGGAAAATAGACTTCTTATTGCATGGAAAGGTCCGTATGCAATAGTCTCTCGGATTTCCGATGTTGACTATGTGGTCGATATTGATGGAAAGCATAAAACTTTCCACATAAACATGCTTTCGGAATTTCACGAACGTCCGGACTATTTGCTGCCTATTTTCCAGGCAACGGATGATGCTCCTGCACCTCACGGTCATTATTCATCCCTGTCTGTCATACAGGATGAGGAAGCTACCTTCTCTGATGTCAACCTTCCCCTTCCAGTGGTTCCATTACATTCCACGGAATCTTGGAAAAACGTTTCTGTTTCTCCTAATCTTTCTGGTGACGAACATCGACAAGTCTCGTCGATGTTACAAACATTTCAGGATGTTCTCACTGACATTCCTGGACACACAGATGTCATAGAACATGACATAATTCTTACCGACAATAATCCAATTAGGGTTAGGCCGTATCCTATTCCTATACACTTTCAGTCGCAAGTGGAAAAGGAATTGGATGAAATGATTCAATTAAATATAATTGAACCATCGACTTCACCATATTCTTCTTCCATGGTTATTGTCCGGAAGAAGGATAAGAACATACGAATTTGCGTTGATTATCGCAAATTGAATCAGGTCACAAAGTTCGACGCTGAACCGATGCCTTTGTTAGAAGATCTACTGATTAGACTTTCTAATTCTAGATTCTTCACTAAACTTGACTTGTCTAAAGGTTATTGGCAAGTGCCTTTAGCAGAGCATGCCAAACCTCTTACTGCTTTTTCTACACCTAGGGGTCTATTTCAATGGAATGTTATGCCTTTTGGTCTCATGAACGCCCCTGCCACTTTCGTTCGCATGATGCGTCGAATTCTGTCACATCGTTCGGATGTCATCGCATACTTAGATGACATCTGTCTCTTCAGTGATACCTGGGAAGATCACTATTTAGGGTTATATGACTTACTGTCCACTCTACGTGAGAATAATTTGACAGCAAAACCTTCTAAAGCTTTTGTTGGTTTTGGTGAAATCTCTTTCCTGGGTCATCGTGTTGGTCATGGTCTCTTGAAGACAGAAGACCACAATACTTCCAAAATACTGAACATCTCTGTTCCTAAAACGAAGAAACAAGTTAGGAGTCTCTTAGGTTTAATTCAATTTTATGGGAGATTTATTCCAAATTTATCTTCGATCATGGCACCTCTCTCAACATTGTTGAAGAAAGGTTCGCCTAATCTGGTCCGTTGGTCTGAAGAATGCCAATCTTCACTAGACCAAATCAAGAATATATTTTCTTCTCCTCCCATCTTAAGATTACCTACTCTTGATAGGACTTTTGTTCTTCGGAGTGATGCTTCATCCACTGGGATTGGAGCAGCACTGATGCAAGAATATGCAAATACTCTGCATCCTGTTATGTACATTTCTAGAAAACTAAATGCGGCAGAGAGGAACTACTCGGTTTTAGACCGTGAGTTGTTAGCGATGGTTTGGTCAATTCTAAAACTACAAAGATTCCTCCTGGGCGCACATTTCATTCTAGAGACTGATCAGAAAGCTCTTACAGCTATTCAGACTAAGAATTTGAAGAGTTCGAGATCCACTCGATATGCTATAGCTCTTCAACCTTTTCACTTCACGGTACGAGCTATCCGTGGTGCGGATAATGTGATGGCTGACATTTTGTCTAGATGCCCACATGACTCCAACTAATACTTCTGTCCTATATTCCTATATATTACAGAGTCATAACACACCTATATTACTACAATAGATTAGCACATCTGTACTCACTTTATATGTACACACTATCGTGCTTTGTTGTCATCTTCTTCTGTTCGTTTTTTAAGATGATAGAGGAGGACTGAGTAGTTAATATAAGGGCCGTTAGTTTACTAAACAGCCACAATTATTAATAATGTATTGTACCTTATGAAGCATATTAGTTATTAATTAGCATTATATTGCTTGTACTTTCTCAGAATGTCATTGTTGAGCTGAGGACTTACCTTACTAGTATCAAGCATGACGAGTTCTAGATTGTGTACTTACCCTCGGAATACCAGAGCATATGTCCTGGATCGTCATGTAGTTTAACTTTACTATGTACTTATGTCATTACATGTCAAATAATGTACTATTTAAATTTTCCTATCAGATTTGTACATCCATTTTTAAAGACAATATTAGAGTATGCTGTTTAATGATGATTATGGTAACTTGCATACGTATATTGTGTTTACATGCTAACGTGATGTGTGTTGGTGACACCTCCCCGATGTGAATATTTTTTGAGACATATTTATTTTTCTGTTGAGGTATATCCTCACCAGACACTCTATATTTAGCCTCATGTTAGGCAATTTAATTAATTATCAGCGCATAATTCGTGCGTTTTGAGCCGCTTATCGCATGCTCTTTGATATTTAAAAAAAAAATATGTTCCACATTTTTTTTTATCGGGAGGAGGTGGTGATATGTTGCGTGATAAATTCTCGCAACATCGTTTTATTACAATATCTATTTTATAACGCAAGGGCAACAACTGCTTGAAATTTATAGTCACTTTTCTCGGTAAGCATTTGTCTTCTCGCGTTGGTATTGAATGCAGTTAAGTTTTGAGCTGTGGTCATTTTGCGCTGGACTGCGCATGACTGGTCTTGCTTCTTGGTCGATCGATTTCCGCCCACCAGGGGAGTGAGCGATTTGAATGGAGAAAGAGATGCCTCGTTGAAGAGGGGATCTCCGCTATTTTTTGTTCTGTCAGGGATGTGTAGTCCTCTTAATGGATATTTCGTTTATTCGAGATAATACCTCTAGTGTTTCCCACATGTCGGGAGGCGTGATATTTCTGTGTATTTCCTGAAGGCAAGGTAAATTGACTTTTCATTAACTCTATCGATTTTTGGTCGTGAGCGATTTCGATTCATAGCCTGTCTTCGAAAGTCGTCGTCACGAGATGTTTTCCCAGCTCACATGTCGCTGTATTGTACTGCATCGGTTGATGCATGTCCCAAGGACCATTACTTGCTACTTTGTTAAATGAACTAGGTTTGGAAAACCTTTATTATCTAGAGGATATTTTTGAGGACATTATTTATACTTCGGCAGACGTGTCTGTCTTGCTGAAGTCAGATTAAGGAGAGTGAACTGATCTCATACATCTGGTTATCTTCTGGCTAAGATAGAAAGGGATGGAGAATTTTCCCGACTACATTACAGCCTTATAATGTATTGACATGTCTGTGAATCACCTTTGTTATGATGCTGTCTACCGTCCATTGCTATACTGACATTGTTGCTGTGATAATGACTGTCTGATGTACCTACATATTCGCGTATACATTTTGTCACTGTGGCGTCCACAATAAATGATACAGAAAAACGTCTAGCTGTTACAAGCATCATTGACTTTATACGTCGTGAGTTTACTGACGTCCTATGTGGATTGCCCTGTTATTTTGTATGAACATTGTTTGACTGAACACATCTGCACACTACACAAAACCAGACATGCGGATACCATCCATCATCATATGGCATCACGCATCAATCCCCCTCTTGATTCTTGTTCCTTTGATGTCAGCTACATTCTCATGTATGGGGTGTGTTTTGTCGGTGGTTACCTGCATATATGCTTTTGCCAGGGCCATCGCATATTTAGATCTAATCAACAGCAATCCAAGCATGTATCTCATTGTCACAATGGGGGTATCACGCGTACAGCCCAAAACTAGTCACATCCCTTCATTTTGAATGCATTCCAGTCGTTCACATTTTGACATTGACAGTGTGAGTATTCCTCGCCCGTAATCGATTACTGAAATCACGAGCTGATGATACAAGAGAAACAATAGTCTCTGTTCCAAGCACGCAGCAGCCATTGTTTTTAAGGCTGCTGGTCCTCGCTTGCACTTCTGTATGATCAGTTCGACATGATACTTGAATGATAGCCCACGATCAAACGTTACTCCTAGATACTTCAGCCCGTCTTGCCTTTCAATGTTCTGCCCATTGAAAGTGATGTCAGGAAGGTCTACTTTCACTATGGAATTGTTCAAAGAACACCACATCACACAGGCCTTGTTGGGATTGACCTTTCATCCACTTTCCTCACACCATTTAGAAACTGCCTGTAGTGTCTCTTGTATGCCTTGGACCATTTCCTGTCTGTCTGAGCCAGTTCTGTACATGAGTATGTCATCTGTGAAAGTTAATGTTCATCCCAGTTCTGTTGGTTGAAAGGTTGCTACTTTGCTGTGTAGATGTTAAACAGCACTGGTGATAGTGGAGAACCCTGGGGTAATCCCAGGCTAATGCGCATTGGTTCTGATGTCCATGTTCCCAAGCGAAATGCAACTGATCTCTCAGTTAAGGCAGCTGCTATCCATCTTGTTAGCCATGGGTTAAAACTGCAAGCCATTACACATTACATTAAGGTTTCAAAGTTCACACCGTTATAACTATCCTCTAGGTCGATTGCTACAGCAGCCATTTCTCATTTACCCTGGAACCCCTCTTACACATCATAAGCAAATGTTCCAGCGTTACCCCATGTTACTTTCATGGGCCTATAGCTTCCACATCATAAGCAAACGTTCCAACTTTACCCCATGGGCCTATAACTTCCAAGAGTATCAATGAGGATTTGTGCATTTTTGAGGTGGTTCATCATTTTTCTCATGACGATCTTTTCTAGTAATTTATTGTAGACATTCTGCAGTGTGATAATTCTATAGCTGCTGAGAAGTGTGGGGTCTTTACCAGGTTTAGGAAGTGGTCGTAGGTAACTATGTAGCCAGTCTTCAGGCATGGAGCCACCACTGTAGTTGGTCCCCTTGCAGGAATCCTGCATCAAAGTATTCATGTGTTGAATGGTGGCCTACAGGACTGGCTCTGAACAGGAAATGGTCATTAGCATACACGAGACACTACACTACATGAAGTATTTAAATGGTGCAAGGAAACTGACTCTAAAGTCAATCTCAACAAGGCCTGCATGATGTAGTGCTCCTTGAACAACTCTGTAGTGAAAGCAGACCTTCCAGATATTACTCTCAATGGGCAGAAAATTTAAAGGCAAGACAAGCTGAAGTACCTCAGAGTAACATTTGATCACGAGCTATCGTATAAGCACCATGTTGATCACATCATACAGAAATTCAGGAGAGGTTTGGCAGCTATAAAAACAATGGCCACAGCGCACCTGGAGCCCACGCAAAAGCTTATATGTGAGTAACCACAGACAAAAGGCACCCCCTGCGTAGAAAACATAGCTGACATCAAAGGAGCAAGAATAAAGAGGGGAATGTCATTGATGGCACAGGCAATTTTTAGACAGGTGACAACAGTTGAAAATATATTCAAGGGAGAAGAGTGGAGTAAGTCAGGGGAGAATTGGAATAAACTACCAGCAGGTCATCATTAGCCTTGGTAGAGAGTGCAGATCTTGGAGCAGCGGAAAAGCAGAGCTGGAGATTAATCAGCTGATAAGTGATCATGCTGGGGATGATGATGCCATTGTGTACACTGATGGGTCTGTAGTGCGTGGTGAGAAATCAGGATGGGGCTTCTCCGTGAGAATAAAGGGCAGGGTCGTTGCTGAACAGAGTGGAGCCTACATGACAACAACTTCCAGCATGAGAATGGAGGTAGAGGCAGTTACTGCAGCACTGAGGTGGCTGTCTGAAACTTCATTAACAAGGGCAGTTATTGTGTCAGACTCATAATCCATGCTTTGGAAGGTCCAAAGTGGATGGCTCCGGCATGAATGGAAATCTTCCATTCAAGCCTTGATTATCTTCATGTATACAACCAGCGCACAACAGGAACAATTAGCATTCATACCCTTCAACATTTGCTGAGGGAGACTGAGCACCTATGGGTTTGTCCAGAGTGCAATGACAGCAATTCTGATCAATAATAACAACAGTAAAGGCATAAAGACAAAACTTCTGTTTAACTCTTTCAGTCCCAAGCAAAAAAGTGGGTTTGGCCCAAGCAAAAATGGCCACCCCAGTGCATTTTTATTGTTGTTGTTCGGAAATAGTTTTTTTAAATGTTCATATGCATAAATAACTTTGTTGTTGTATATGAAACTGAAGGTAATTGGATGTACTTTACTCTTGTGCTACAAGTATAAAAGCTTTCAATGAAAAATGATTAGTTATTCAAGGTAAAATGGAGGATATGCGCTTAAAAAAAATGATTAGTTATTCAAGGTAAAATGGAGGATATGAGCTTAAAAAAATTGCTTTAAAAATCTAAAATAAATATCTCAAAACAGAAACACGTTCACTCTTAAACACGTGCGGTATTTAAAAGAATGTTCTTGCAGTCGGAAATGACTTTGTGGGTAGTTATAATTAGAAACAGTCTCAAACAGAGGCACATATACTAAAGGCTTTTTTAAGTCGATTGGGCCAAGCGCGTCTAACCCCTGAGCCTTTATAAAGTCGATTGGGACTCAAAGAGTTAAGCAAGACAAAGTTAGAGCTGGGACTGAAAATTTCTTTGACTTATCTGAAAATTCTAGTTATCAGAATTCGACTTAATCATTTTTTTAACAAAGTCAAAGAATACTTAAGGCCAGGACCTTCAGAAATGCTTCTACTTAAGCGAAATTCAATTTAAGCAAATTCCGCTTAAGTTGACTGCACTGTATATATATATTTTGTGATTTTTGTAAGTGACCATAGTAAAACATGGTGTGAATTCTGTACATATGGTCATATTCAATGTTTTATTACTTCATAACTGGATTATCATAATTTTTGAAGACAAAAAGAAAGTTTTATTGTCTGCCCTCGGTAGGTTTGTACTTGTGTTGCTGAAGATCTTGAACACTTGGACTTTCTATCCATTTCCCTTCAGTGTGATATGTGCATGTTCAAAAATAATTCAGGCACAGGGTGGAAAATAATTAGGGAATCAATGAGTTAATACACAATTCCTTCCCCTGACCCTTAAAACACTACCTACATTTTTCTACTACTTCCATCTATAGGCGGCAGTTCTATCTTGACCTTGACCTTCTTTCTTTTTCTAATGGTGTCATCAAATCCAGGAGGGATCTTGAAAGGTTTCTCTGTTAGAAAAAAAGGAAAAGAACTGTCTTGTGACAATAAATTACATGCAATAAAAACAATATGCATTAAAACTTTACATTTAACCGGACCTGGGGTCAAGCATAGTAGACTCCTAATGTGAGCAGTCACATATTGTACAATTTTGGAATAATTATATTATGTGTCTGAAGCTTCAAAAAGTACACTATATGCTTGTGTGGGATCCTGTTACACGCCCACTGAGAATATGGTGTTAGGCCCATATTTTCTTGACCATCGGCACACTAGGGGTGATGTGGTCAGCATCACGCCGGCCGCCTTAACCTTCCCAGAGTTGCTCTGGTACCCAATTCATGAGGCTGGGTCGACTCCAGAGCCGTTTGCGGTCGAAAAAAATCCCACCTCAACTGGGAATCGAACCATGGACCGCCGAGCATATGCTCGTAAAAAAGATTTTAAAATGTTTAAAAACTTACTGCTAACTCAAGATACTAAAAGATAACAGTATATGATATTTTTCCTCATAGATTGCCTTTAAAAAAAACCTATATATTAATGAAGACAAACATCCTGTTCAACATGTAATTGGTTATAAGTAGGACATACTGTGTCTTTAATTTAAGATTAGTTATGTTCAACTGTCGCTATATGTTTATGGCATTATCCTACCTGGTCAGTTTCTGAAATGAGGGTAAATAAACATTTACAAAATGTGTGTGTGTGTTTTTTCTTTTATCCTAAAATACAGGTCTATATACCCTTTTATTTGAACACCAGAAAATCAAAATATTTTAAAAACTGAAAGTTTCTTTGGACTATTTTGAAAAATCACAATTTGGGTAATATTTTTTAATCACAATTTGAGCTATTTTAAATCAAATTTTGACTTTTTTTTTTTAAATCACAATTTGGGCTATTTTTTTTAACCACAACTTGGGCTATTTCTTTAATCACAATTTTGGATATTTTTTTTAAAACCACATTTTGGGCTATTTTTTTAAATCACAAGTTGGTCTATTTCTTTAATCTTTTAAATCACAATTTGGGCTATTTTTCAGAGCACATTCTACGTGGGCTACTTTTCCAATGTGATTTGTGTGGCATCAGAAAACTCAAAACAAAAATCTGGTTTCCAACACCAAGCTATCCCTGGGCATTTCAGATAAAAGAATACAGACCTTTAGTAGATTCTTCACATTTGTTGTGTAACAGAGAAAGAGAGGTGAGTGTGTGAAAGCTATGTGAGTTAATGACACTTACTCTTAATTTGACATTAGTAATAAATATCTTCTTCTTCTGCGTTCGTCCTGAAAAGGATGTTTGTTACGTCGTGTCGCTGTTTACAGCAAAGCTGCGATATTTGCGCCTTTCGGCCCGACACATCCGGTTTCAGCATGGCATTTTTGGGATTGGGTTAGCCTTCCCTCTTCCATCCCTGCTCACTCCATTTAGTTCCCATGAGACAAAGAAACTGCCATCAATGGTACCTATACCTTGTAGCGGTATGGCAGCTTGCGTACCCTGACAATCCCCAGAGCTATGCCAGTGGGAGTTTTACTCCTGGTAGGTTCAACCAAGCTGGACTGGTCTGTGTGGGTAGGGGTCAGACAAAAGCTGGTACCCTGGTCCTCCAGGTTGGGGGTTTTAGCATAGGGCTGACACCCCTGTCTATGTAAAAAAAATAATGAAGTTACAGAAACAACATCAAATGAACAAACTTTGCTGCGGGATGGACATTCGGAGTCTGTGGCTCGTATGACTGTCAGTGGTGAAAGCCGAAAGGAAGCCACTGACATGAAAACGGATGTCCTGACCGCAAAACAGGATACAAGAATAGGATTTTGGAATGTCAGGACAATGTACGAGACGGGTAAATTAAAACAGGTCACGGCAGAAATGAGAAACTATAGGTTACACATCCTGGGGATAAGTGAGAGCAGATGGACAGGGGCAGGAAAAGTTAAAACAGCAACAGGAGAAACAGTACTTTACTCTGGAAGAGAGGATGGACAGCACAGTGAAGGCGTAGCCATTATTCTACAGAAAGGGATAGAAAGGACATTACTGGAATGGAAACCCATCAACAACAGACTGATACGATTGAGATTGAGAGGGAGATTCACCAACACTACAATAATACAATGCTACGCACCAACGAATGATAGCGATGAGGAGGTCAAGGATGAATTCTATCAACAACTGCAGAAAGAAATGGAAGACACACCTAGATATGATCTTGTTATAGTAATGGGAGACCTCAATGCGAAAGTTGGTACACACAATACATATAATGAAAGAACAATGGGGAAATGCGGCAGCGGAACAGCAAACGAAAATGGGGATAAGCTAATAAGTTTCTGTAGCATTAACAACCTGGTCATTGGAGGAACACTCTTCCCACATAAGGAAATTCACAAGTTAACATGGGAATCACCAAATGGTCGGGACAGAAACCAGATAGACCACATCATGGTTAACGGTAGATGGAGACACGCATTACAAGATGTGAAGGTAAGAAGAGGTGCAGATGTGGGAAGTGATCACCATTTAGTAGTAGCAAAACTGAAAGTGAAACTAAGAAGGGCTGGACCAACTGTAACTACACAGAAAAGGTTTGACATCAGCAAATTGAAGGACTCCCTTACCAGAAAAGCTTTTGCGGCCGACATTAAGAAACGATATCAATTTGCCAAAAGCCAGGAAAAGACATTGACTGATGATATAGACCAGAATTTCAACACCATTTCAACAATATATAAGGAAAGTAGCAAATCATGCTTAGGATTCCAGGAAAGGAAGAAGCAAGACTGGATAACACCAGAAACACTAAACACCATAAAGATGAGAAAGGAAATGAAAAGAAAGAAAACAGAAGCGAAGTCCCCCAGGTTAAAGCAACTATATAGCGAACAGTATTTTGCTGGGAACTGAGAGAAGAGTGATTCCTCTCCAATTATTGCAGTCTGCAAGATCTCCCTTTTTGGGCAATTTGACAATTATTCCTTTGTTCCACTCTGATGGTGTTGTCCCCGTTTTCCACACTTGTGCAAATAGTGGTTCTAATAGTTCTGCTGCTAGCTCAGGGTCTGTCTTAAATAGCTCTGCATTTAAGTTATCATGGCCCGGAGCTTTACCGTTCTTTAACCCTTTAATTGCTGTGATGATTTCTTCTTTTCGTGGAATGTCTGTATTTACATCTAGATCGTTTTCAGCCTCAGGAACATTCAATTGTGTCTCTGGTATTTCCTTGTTCAGAGTTTCTCTGAAGTGCTCTGCCCATCTTGTTTCCTGTCCCTCTGCTGTCTTGATGAGATTTCCTTGCTTATCTCTTACTAATGTAATATTGTTTGCACCTTGTTTTCCGCTGATGAATTTAGTTATTTTGTATACTGTGCTTTGTTCATTTCTCAGTGCTGCCTCTTCTGCCTGTTTTGCAAGATCGTCTAGGAAATTCCTTTTGTTGGCTCGGGTTTGGCGTTTAACTTCCCTGTCCAGCTGGCTGTACTGTTCGCTATCTTCTTCTTTGATCCTTAACCACCGACCATCAAAGCAGTCAGTGGCCATCACGCCTAGTGGCGTCTTGTAGAGCAACAACAAATTGATTCCACTTTGCACGGTCGGTGGCCATCCTTCGTACAGTGCAGAGCTATTTAAGACAGACCCTGAGCTAGCAGCAGAACTATTAGAACCACTATTTGCACAAGTGTGGAAAACGGGGACAACACCATCAGAGTGGAACAAAGGAATAATTGTCAAATTGCCCAAAAAGGGAGATCTTGCAGACTGCAATAATTGGAGAGGAATCACTCTTCTCTCAGTTCCCAGCAAAATACTAGGCAGGATAATTATACAGAGAATTTCAAAGGCAGTAGACTACAAACTGAGGAAAGAACAAGCAGGATTTAGAAAGAACAGAAGATGTGTAGACCATATATTCACTCTCAGGAACATTATAGAGCAGTGCTCAGAATGGCAAAGACAGCTTTACATAAATTTTGTTGATTTTGAAAAGGCTTTTGACAGCATACATAGGGACAGTTTATGGAAAATACTGAGGGCTTATGGAATTCCAAGCTGCATAGTGTCAATCATAAAAAGCCTCTATGCCAACTTTACGTGTAGTGTTGGGCAGAGCAACCTAACCTTCGAGGTGAAGACAGGAGTACGACAGGGATGCCCCTTATCAACCACTCTTTTTTTAACAGTCATAGACTGGGTGATGCGCCAGACAACAGAGGGCAGTCCAAGAGGAATAAGATGGACAACATTTTCTACATTGGAAGATCTGGAATATGCAGATGACATTGCACTGCTGGCACATTCACATCAACACATCCAGGAAAAAACGGTTAGACTTAATAAATTTAGCCAGCAGGTGGGCTTGAACATCAATTTAAAGAAGTCTGAGGTCATGACGCTCAATTTGAGCAACCCTGAGCCCATATCAGTAAGGAATCAGCAACTGGTACAGACAGATACCTTCACATACCTAGGAAGCATAGTAACACCAGACGGTGGGGCAGGCAAAGACATCAACATCAGAATGAATAAGGCAAGAACAGCCTTCTTTAGCCTAAATAACATCTGGAAGTCCTCCCAATACAGCACAAGCACAAAATTAAGATTATACCAGAGTTGCGTGCTTTCTGTGCTTCTCTATGGTGCGGAATGCTGAAGAGTCACAGAGAAGGAAATGTCAAAATTGTCCTCTTTTCACACAACATGCCTAAGAAAAATTCACCGCATCTTTTGGCCGAATACCATCACCAACCAAGATCTGCTTACTCGTAGCAAGCAAGAGGACATGCACACCATCATAGCTGGCAGACGCTGGAGCTGGGTTGGTCATGTCCTCAGAAGAGACCCCGATGCCATCACAAGAACAGCTATGCTTTGGACCCCTGAAGGAAAGTGAAAGAGAGGCCAACCAAAAACAACTTGGCGGAGGACTGTGGAGGCTGAGATGCAAAGAATGAATCAGAGTTGGGGCACTGTACGAAGGATAGCCACCGACCGTGCAAAGTGGAATCAATTTGTTGTTGCCCTACAAGACGCCACTAGCATTTATTACAAATAAGGGAGGGAAACCTGAGGCCTGTAAACAGTAAATTAATATGAAATAAATATAAAGGTATGTTATCAGGCACTCATAGGAAATAAAGAAGTAGAACACCAGACAACAGAAAAACAACAGACATGAGTACTTTATATTTATTTCATATTAATTTACTGTTTACAGGCCTCAGGTTTCCCTCCCTTATTTGTAATAAATGTTTGTACAATACCAAACCTACCCACTATTCTGTTCTCACTGTTCTAGTCTACTATCATTTACTGGACACAGTATTAAGGTCCTAAGGGTCTTGTTGGATTCGGCCTATACTGCTTGATAGAAATACAACAGAAGTGATTGCGTCATTAATAGGCTGAACTGCCCATGGAGGACTTCTGGTGTCGTGTATTGTGGTTCGCACTATTGACCTGCCATTGAAACATCATTTTTTGATGATGCGTAGATGGCAGAGCGGATAGTGTGATTCGCTTGCATGGCTAGGCGGGGTTGTCGCACGGAAGGTCCAGTGTTCAAATCCTGGGTAAGCCACTCATGTCTGTTGTTTTTCTGTTGTCTGGTGTTCTACTTCTTTATTTCCTATGAGTGCCTGATAACATACCTTTATATTTATTTCATATTAAGACGCCACTAGGCGCGATGGCCACTGACTGCTTTGACGGTCGGTGGTTAAGGATCGAAGAAGAAGAAGAGACAAAGAAAGCAATGCCGCTCCCTCAGGCACGTTGTACAAGGCCATTAATATGAGGTTGTGCATGGGGCTGGCAACTTCATCACATGAAAAAGATTGCCATGGAAACCACTGCTGCATTGGTGATTCAATGCCTCTAACAGGAGTGACAAGTAAAAATAAAATATGTCTTACTAAATCTGTATAGACTGCATCAGTATTCACTAAACAGTAAATTACTACCAAAAATGCCCTGTTTTAAAAGCATATTTATATGGTGAATTTAATTATAAAGTGATTATTTTACAGTGATAAAAGATAAGATATTCATTTTCTAAATGGCTTCTGTGAGAACAGCAGCAGCTAGTGCAAGTTTTGTTCCTAAGGGAAGATTGTAGGAAGTGACTAAGGAGGATTGGGCATCAGGGTCAGCTATCCCATCCCCTAGAATACTTTTTAACCTTTTAAATTTCGGTCCGTGCGTAAATAATCCATTCCCCGAGCGACCGTAATCTCGGCCTGACACACCTAGCTTAGCAAAATGGGGTGGGAATGGAAATGTGTGAAAAATAATGACGTCAGGAAGTACACATGTCTTGTGGAATGTTACTCTAAAATGGCGGCACCCACGAAGTGATAATATTTTGCAATTTTTTAATTGTTTTCACAATGAAAAGGTGTGTTGAAAATCCAGGAAATAGCCGTTCTAAAAGGCTAACAACGGAACAAACTGTTGAACTTGTGCTAAATGATTCAGAGGACGAATAATTAGATTTAGAAGGTGATTATTCTGAAAGTGACATCGAAATTGAATCGAGTGACGGAACGTGTGAATCAGATTATGAGCAAGCTAGTTCTAACAGACCATTCAAAAAAGTGAAGACTAAATTCTGGTGCAAATATTGTGAAAGCTATCTGTGCCTAAAGGAAGGGTCTACATGCTGGGAGGACTGGCACACTAAGCAGGAATATTGGAGATGATCAGGTCAATTTGAGATAGAATAGTTAAAACTGACCACATAGTTGTGTCGCAGTAACTAGTTTTGCTTATGTGTCTTTTTTGTGCGTATTTTGCTCAGGAGCCCAGGGGAATGGGGTTTTACGGGCTGGGTGGCCAGGGTTCAAAGAGTTAAAAAAAAAACTTCAACAAAAATATGGTTGTCAATCAAAGTATATAATTTAAATAAGTATAATTCAACTCAGTCATGCCTGTTAGAGAATAACACTGCAACTGATGAATCATCAAGGTTAAAACTGTTGGAATTTGGCATCAAACGTAAAGCTAGCAGAGATGGACGTATGAGAGGATGCATCCGTCGTGTATACAACCAGGGAGCTACAGGAACAGTTAGCATTCACACTCTTTAACATATACTAAGGGAGAATGAGCACCTGTGGGTTTGCTCGGAGTGCAATGATGTCTTTTCTGTTCAACAATAACAACAATCAGTCATTCAATGGTAGAAGGTCCTCTGTTAAGAAGGTTCACGGTAGCCTACAGAAAGCCAAAAGGAGTCTAGGCTGCTGAAGATAACATGGAAAGACCTTTAATGGACGGCACAGGACACGAAGGTTTGACATGAAATTAAGACCTTTGCTTCTTAGGGAACTGAAGGGTCATGTTGGTAATGATAGTCAGCCATACAGGAATTAAAAAGTCACTCCCATGCTACTCCATGATGGAGAGAATGAACACAATATGAAGATAATACAGAGAAAAGTAAGTAAAATATTAGCAGCCAAAATAATGCATTACAAAAATTCAAACCAGAATTTCTGAAGCCACTAGAAAAATAAAGACAATTTGATCTACCAGTGAGTACAAACCAGAACTTCCAATGTTTAAAGTAAAAGTTTTAAGCATTTAAACTAGCAGACAATTAACTTGGAAATGTGAATATAATTTCTAAGAGACCAATCCCCTTACTTTTCTTCAAAGGTTTTTCCACAGCCTTGCTCTTCTCATATGGGTCCAACATTGCCCAGGGATCTAGTTCCTGTGAATGATAAAAGGTAGAAGGATATGAAAAAAATCGAAAATAGGTGATGCATCTTACTGGGACAAAAGATAAGGAAAGTAGCCAACATTGAGGCCTCAAGGACTTGGTCAGGGAAAGAAAGAAAGTCAGAGCTAAGAAGGAAATGTGAGAAAAATAAATTAGAATGGATATTGCCCGTAAAATCGACTGCAAGCTAATGTGTCCAGTGATAAGAAAGCCTTAAAGAAAGATAAAACAACGTTTTTGCTGTTGTTTAATTAACTAGGGCTGCTGAGCTTCTCGCTCTTTTGCAGTCAATACCAAGTTGAAGACTCCTTGATTTTATCTACATTGTAGATCTAGGCTTTTCCTGTGGCTTTTCTGCCATTCCGAAATGTGCTGAGCTGAAGTCATGAGCTCCAGTTTCTCCCGCTTGGCTTGCATTTAAAGGATCATCACATCTGATCCCAAGCTAGTAGTAAGAAGCGCATGGCATACTGTGCATTCCCTGCCATATGTCACAAGATGGATTTTGGGGCGACCTCTCTTTCACTACGGCAGTAGTCAGTTACATTTTTTAAAAACTGCTTTTATTTGCGTGATTTTCCATGGTCGCACCCTTTTTTTATCTGTTTGCTATGTAGCAGAGAGTTTGTTTGTTCAAACATTTGACACTCCTTGTTGATGATAAACACATCACATTTGCAAAGAGCGGCGCAAGTAATATTGAACGTCGGGCAAGTTGGTAATTCTTGTGTACCAAAGCTTGGCAGCTACAGATTAGCCCTACAATCATCAGCATGTTTGCTTAAATCGCTGATAAAGGCCAGAGGCGGGACAGATAACGAGATTACCCGTCTGCGAATAGATTACTTTCTGATAAAGTAATACATTTGTTACACCTGAAACACATTTGTCGTATGAGTTTACAGATGTGTTGGTGAGTTCGCCTGCCAGGGCATCAGATGTTTTCAGACCATATACGGAACCTCTACATTATGTTAAAAATTTTTCCATGTCAGGAATATTTTGAAATCGCCCCCACCCCACATTTTGTTTGAAACAATTGGCGCTTTCTTAGCTTCGTCATAAACAGATGCGGGAGCAGGACAGTGAATATAACCTGACGCTTCAGTCAGTCAAATCTACTGTGAAGATGGCTTGCCAAGACACCAGACTTGCCAAAAGTTAGAATTCAGAATTCCATTTTATAAGACCGGAGACCTTTTATTGGAGAATCTTGATGGACTTACAAAAACAGCCCAGGAAATCTCTATCACTTTAATAAGGAAAGCCGCTGTCTGAGGAAACTGAAGGAAACACACGGAGTCAGAGAGGGAATTAAAGATAGAATTAATGACCCCAAGTACACGTGAAATAAGGCATCTGCCAGTGCCTTTTATTTCTCTGAGCAAAAGTCTGTGAGCCAGGATTGATGATTTCATGAACCACCACTGCCAAGGGCTGGTGATTGCTTTATTGCTAGTTTCTTAAGGAGAACTTAACGCATCAGTAGACCCAAGTTCATATGGAGCAGGGAGGGAAAGATGAAAGAGATGATGTACATTCTAAGTATAATACTTACAGTTTCAAACCAGTGTAAATGTCGATGTTAACATATTCACTTTAAAATTAAATGAAGTTTCAAACTTTTCAAACCAGTGTAAACATAAATGAAAACATATTCAATTTATAATGTGAACACTTTTCAATCAGTGAAAATGTAAATGTAAACATATTCTATCTATACTATTAACCTTTTCATTTAAATGTAATGTAAAGCTAAAGCTAATCTATTTAAATGTAAAGAAAGTTTTATCCCGAGGGATTAAATTTAATTCTCATCGAGGGTAAATTCTGAGTTAAATGGGATGGTGGAATAGAAGAGGGGGGTACATAACTATGTGTCAGAAAACGCAATACTCAGGAGAGTGTTTCGTTTCTATTCTTTACCATAGTTATTGGTGGTACCAGCAGAAAGTACTATCTCTGGAACAAGAAAGGACAAGAGGCCTACGCATTAAGACGAGGGACCAGCTTTCGTAGACTCTCCCTGACACTTCTGGGAGACAAGCTACACCCAACAACCTTGACTGGCGATGAGCATGTGCAGTGTCTTCTTCTTCTTCTTCTTCCATCTTCGTCCTGAAAAGGACGTTGGTTGCGTTGTGTCTGTTTACACCGGAGCTGCGATATCTGTGCCTTTCGGCCGACACATCCAACTTCAGCACAGCATTTTTTGGGACTGGGTTTGCTTTCCTTTTTCGATCCCTACTCTCTCAGCCAGACTGCAGTGATGCAGCCTGTTTCCAGGACCACCATGTGGAGGTGGAGTAGGGTCTTGGTCAGCTCTGGGTCGCTGACCCTGACGCAAGCAGTCAAGCTATGGGTCGCTGACTGCATTCTTTATTGCTGCATCTTTGGGTCCCTTGTGCAGTGTAAAAAGAACCAACCCATCAGAAGGAGCAGAACCGACATTGGCAGCTAAGTTCAATATATACTGTTCAAAAAAAGAAACGTATAGCTATCCGAGGGCGCGTTTTTATGAGTTTGTAAGTAAAATTTGGTGCTAGGGTATATAAAAACCAGCCTCAAATGTTCTTTACAGTGTCAAATGCACGTGTTGACCTGAATTGCGTTCGTTTTTGTAATCGTTACAACGCAGTGGTCAATAGTGTTTATGACACAATTTTTGACCACAGCTCATGTTGCGCGCACGTGAAAGCAACAAAATTTGGGGTGAACACTATTCACTGACTACGCAACTGAAACCCTATAAAAGGATAACGCTAGACAAAAATAATTCAGTTCATTTTCAAGCAGACATTTATGGCGTCTCTATCGATAAATTTAAGGAACATTGCTATTGACCGACTGCATGCAGGCGAAAGTCAAAGTCAGGTTGCCAGGCATCTAGACGTGCATCAGAGTACCATCAGTCGACTTTGGCACCAGTTCCAAGCCACTGGCTCCGTTGAAGACCGTCATCGCAGTGGACGACCCAGAGTGACAACAGCAGCGGAGGATCGCTTTATTCGGCTTCGTCACCTCAGAGACAGGTTTACAACAGCTTCCTCAACTGCCCAGTCATTGCCTGCAGGACGTCATGTGTCTGATCACTGTCCGGAATAGACTGCATGACGCTGGACTTTGGGCACAACGACCTCACCGAGGGCCTGTCCTTACGCGCCGCCATCGCCAAAATCGACTTCTTTGGGCCAACCAGCATCGTCCCTGGGCAGCTGACAATCAATGGAGACGTGTCTGGTTTAGTGACGAATCTTTCTTTTTGTTGCAGCGTCATGATAGACGGCGTAGGGTCTACCGTAGGCGAAATGAACGTTTTGCCCAAAATTGCGTTGATTAAGCTCCGCCGCACGGTGGTGGAGGTGCAATGGTGTAGGGAATGATCAGTTACAACGGAAGGAGTCAATTGGTGCACATTGAAGGAGGCTTGAATGCGCAACAATACGTCAATGAAATTCTTCGACCCCATTTCCTTCCACTTTTGGCTGCCCAAAGGTCTGTGTTTCAACAGGACAACGCCAGAACCCATTGTGCACGGTTGACCATGCAGTTCCTGACTGCCAACAACATTCTCACCCTTCCCTGGCCATCCCTGTCTCCAGACATGAGTTCGATTGAGCACCTGTGGGATGAGCTGCATAGACGTGTTTGTCGCCGAGACGTTGCTCCAGCCAATCGTCATGATCTGTTCCAGGCACTCCAGGAAGAGTGGGCAGCCATCCCACAGGCCCACATCAGACGTCTGATCGCATCCATGCCCAGGAGATGCCAGTCGCTGATCGATGCAAGAGGAGGCCACACACCATACTAACGGGAAAGCCCGTATGCCAAAAAACTCCCGTGACCCATATGTAAAACAACTGTCAATTGATTGGTTGAACCCTAAGGTATTCTTGTGTGCAATTTGAACAATTAACTCATTAAATTAAACAAGTTATTGAATATCAAAATTATGGCTATGTGTGTGCCTTCAGTAGCTATGCGTTTCTTTTTTTGAACAGTATATATGCTGCCAATTGAACTTCTTGTAAAAATTTACATCCCATCACGACCGGGACAATAACTTTTTCTTGATCTGTAACTATTCAATTATATTCAAACTGTTAAAACTTAAGTGATTATTAAATTTTATTTGTAATTTTTCAAATTTAACTTCGATTTAATCATTTTGAATGTACTGCATGTTTGTCTCAGTCAATTTACTACACACACTCTAAATAGAGCTGTACCAGAATAAGAATTCCACTGAGGAAATCAGAGAGGGGGTGGGGGGGGGGGGGGGACTTAACGAGCTAAAATTAATCATTGCTTAAGTTGTTGGCAGATTCTAGAATTAACGTGCTCAGCCAAAGCAGCATTGTTTTCGCTTATCTGAATATCTTGTGAACACTACCTTGTGATAGAAGTGTCATTACCCTTCTATCTACATCTCTGCCAAGAGTAATTTTGTGCAAAGGTAACACTTTTGAAGGCCCATATTAGATACTCTTGAGTTTTGGCCACTGCTGGACCACTACTGCAAAGCAGGGGAGGCAATACCGTCACACCATCCAAGGGGGCTCTCCAACAATGCAGAGCTAAAATACTGTGCTCTGGTTCTGGGCTCTCACAAGGAATTGTCACGTACTGCACAGAGCCACTTCTCAGCTCCCCATGCCTACTACTGGGTCCATAGTGAGATCCTCCTGCATGCAGTCAACCAGGTAAAAGCCAAAGAATTGCATCTGGGGCTCAAGTGACTTCTCCAAGCTTAGTGTGCAATGCTGGGTTCTCAACAAGATTCACCACAGGGGAAATCCCTGGAAGTGTGTGGATGATTTCAAGAGTCAATGAGGGTGTAATTAGCCTCACAGACAGAGGTTCACTTCCACATGTTTATTGTAGCATTCTGCATAGCCGGTCGTCATATAAGGATGACTCCAGATATGCCTCCATGCATATATAACAAAGTAAATGGTCATAATAAGGTAATTACCGCAACTCATCATCATCATCATCAGTTGCCATCTCCACAACGAAGGTTGGCTGTAATGGATCTCCAACGTCTTCTGTCTCTTGTCTTGATGGTGCACTCTGATAGACTCTTTCCTGTCCATCTCTTGATGTTGTCTTCCCACTTATAGCGCTGTTTTCCCCTTGCTTGTTTGCCTTCAACTCTCCCTTCTGTTATGGTCTTCTGCAAGGTGTTATGCCTTTTTATGTGGCCAAAGTATTTTAGCTGTTGAACTTTGACCTCCCTCATTAGTTCTCTTTTCATACCTAGATTTTCTAGGACCTCCTTATTTGTTTTCATCTCTTTCCATGAGATACGCCCCATTCTTCTATATATCCACATTTCAAGAGCCTCAATTCTTTCTTCCAGCTGCTTATTCATCGTCCATGTTTCTGCACCATACAGAAATGCAGAATATATATAACACTTTATGATTCTCAGTTTTAATTTGTGAGATAACTGTTTGGATGTCAGTATATGTTTCATGTTGAATGTAGCTTTGGCCATTCCTATTCTCTTCTTGATTTCTGTTTCACATCTGCCATCTTCTGTTATTATATGACCGAGATATACGTAGCTCTTGACTTGTTCCAGGATTTCCCCATTTACGCTTATCTTTAATGTGGGTTTATCGTCTGTTTTGCTAATTATCATAGTTTTTGTTTTCTCAATATTAATGTCGAGTCCATATTCATGACTTATACTGTTCACTTGCTTCACTAGTTCTTGTAACTCCTGTTCGCTTTCAGCTAACAACACGGTATCATCTGCATATCTAAGGTTGTTTATTGACCTTCCACTGATGTTCAGTCCTGGTATTTCCTGTATCTGTTTGAAAATTTTTTCGGTGTATAAATTAAATAGGCAGGGGGACAGCACACAACCTTGTCTGACACCTCTTTTTATGTCTATGTATGGTGAATAATTCCTTCCAGATCTTACTGTGGCAGTTTGCTCCCAATAAAGGTTACTGAGTATTCTTATATCTTTTCCATCAATACCTATGTCTTCGAGGCATTCAATTATTTTCTCATGATGGACTCTGTCAAAAGCCTTCTTATAGTCAATGAAGCACATATACATACTTTTTTGGACCTCTGTATATTTTTCTGCTAATATTCTTAGGCAAAATATTGCCTCTCTTGTTCCACTGTTCCGTCTAAAACCAAACTGTTCTTCTTGGAGTTCGCTGTCTACTTTACTTTTTATTCTTTCCTGTATGATTTTGAGCAGTATCTTAATTGCATGACTCATCAGGCTGATTGTTCTGAAGTCTGAACATTCTGTTGCATTTGGTTTTTTGGGCAATGTTATAAAAACTGATGTCTTCATGTCGTGTGGTATATATCCTGTATTGTATATATCGTTGCATATTTCTGTGATTGTATCTATACCAAAGCTCTCCAGAGCTTCTATCATTTCAATTTTTATGTTATCCATGCCTGCTGATTTTCCTTTTTGTATCATATGAATGGCATTCTCTACTTCTGATCTGAGAATGTTTGGGCCTTCATTAGAATCTGGTGATGGTTTTTTACCTCTGTTGTCCTCGAATAATTCTTTTACGTATTCTGCCCATCTGTTTGATATGTCTTTCTCATCAAGTAATATTACACCATTTTTGTTCTTGATACAGCTTCCTCCTTGTGCAAACCGCGACCGATTTGATAATTTCTTTATTTCTTCATGCATATCTCTTGTCATGTGCTTTGCTTCCAAGTCTTCTATTTCCTTGCATTTTGTTTCTATCCACCGTTCTTTTGCTTCTCTACACATAGTACGTATGTCATTGTCTATTGTTTTATATTCTGGAGTGTTTTTTGCTTTCTTTCTTTCTGCCATTTTATTCAAGATGTCATCTGTCATCCAAATTTGATTTTTCTTAGACTCCTTTTTAGGTAAATTTGCATTTGCTGATTGTATGCTTGTTTTTAAGCATTCCCATTTTGCGGTTGCTTTTTCTTCTGGGTTTTCTCTTCTATACTGCTCCATGCTTTCTGTCAATAACTGTTGATATTTATTTTTGACGTCGATTAAATATTTCTGTTTTATATCTGGTTGTTTCAGCGCTGATATTTCTATCTGGGGTTCCTCCTGTCTTCTGTTTCCTGCTCTTTTCAGCTTTATATTTACTTTGATGACGACTGGATTGTGATCTGAATTTATGTCGGCGCCAGGATGTGTCTTTGCACTTGTGACACTGTTCTTAAATCTATGTTTTATCATGATATAGTCGATTTGATTTCGTGTTATATCTCCTGGGTTTTTCCATGTGTATAATTTCCTTGGGTGGTGTTCAAAAAAGGTGTTACATATGACCAGCTGGTTTTCTTCACAGAACTGGATAAGTCTGTCTCCTCTATCATTTCTTGTCCCTAATCCATACTGTCCTACTATTTTCTTGTATTTTCCTTTTCCTACTTTTGCATTCATATCACCCATTACTATCAACACATCTGTTGATTTGACTGGTTTAAGTGTGTGTTGTAGCTCTTCATAGTATTCTTCTATTTCTTTCTCGCTGTGATCTTTAGTTGGTGCATAAGTTTGTAAGATTGATATGTCGAATGGCTTTGCTCTCATTTTTAGTAACATCATTCTGTCATTGTGTGTCCAGTATCCACATACGTATTTTTCTAACTCCTTCTTTATCAACATTCCTACCCCTCTTTCATGTTTTTCTCCACCTGAGTGTATAAGCGTGTACTGGTCTCTTTTTATGTAGCCTGTATCCAAAAGTCTTGCCTCTGCAACTCCCAGTATATCGAGTTTCATGTCTGTTGCTTCTAATATAAGATTGTCAAGCTTTATTTCTCCGTTCAGAGTTCTAACATTCCATGTTCCTATTTTTAGGCTTCTCCTACTAGTTTTTAGGTGGTCTTTCTCAGAATGCTCCCTTTCAACAGAATTTAAGGAACACTCGTCATTATGTACTTCCTTACTCATTAGAGGAGTTGCCTCTTCCCTGTTAATTTGTACAGTAGATTCTTCCCCAGGGGACAGAGAGTTCACTACATATCGTTTCTTATCTTGTTGTTGTGATCCCATTACGTTCTGTAGGAAGTACGTGGTAAGGCCCCAATCTCTTCCACGGTGGCTAGCCATTGTCTTTTTCTATGTCCGACACGGTTGTGCACTAAGGCGTATAGGGGGTTATGCAGACCGCACGTGTATCTAGACAGTCAGTCTACGTCATAGCTGGGGTTGAGAAGTTTAGTGCCCAAGAATCAGTCCATTGATTCGTGGCGTTCGAACCCGTGTTGCGGGTATATTTTTATTGTGTATGACCGTCCGTCTGTTAAGAAGATGAGGACTCGGGTCAACAGTATTCTAGTGATATTTCTTGGGAAGAGAAGCAAGTATGATTTTAGATAACAATGTATTTTGTTCTCATGTAGACGTCTAGTTGTACCAATGATGTATTGGTTCAAAATGGAGTCCTACTTGAAACTTATTATATGAATTTTAAAGCCGACGGATTCCGACGTTAGGATCATCCAGGATTGGCTTGATATATATTTTTATGATATAAATCAGTATTGGGGTTTTACGAATACGTACCCCGCAAAGCAGAGGTGACTCAAGTATTTGCTATATCAAAGCTATGATGCCACGAAGGTCGTGGGCAGAAAAGTATATTATTGTTATTTTTCATTGATTGAAAATAAGAGGCCAGTACTAAAAGGAGATACGTAGTATCGGAACATTATATGATATAAAAGACCTGACAAGGTTCTCCGTCATTGCCAAGGTCATAGGACAGCGGAAGATTGACATATCTTATATAACTGCCTCATTTGTTTACTTGGATGCCATGTTATGAACACTGTATAACTAGTCTGACGTTACCTAAGAGATTATCTTAAGGAACGAATTAACTGTAATTTAAAATATGAAACTTACGTTGTGTGCTGTCCAGTGAACGTCAACCATCCGTCGTCAACATTAAATGTTCGTCTAGTCAACCGTACGATGTCAAATAAATTGAATGAACTATACACCTTCTTGGCATTAGTTGATATGCCCATGGTTGGAAGTTCAAGTTGACTTTTTACTACTTTGTTCAGAAATTGAATCCATTCGCGTTATGTCAAGTAGACAGATTCAACAAACCCATTTTCACGCTTTCAAATAACAACAAACTAACCCAACAGTATGGCGGCCAAGTGTGGTTTGAAAAAATAGCCAGTTTTCAATAGCGGAAGAGAACTCCAGTCTACAATCAAAACTCGGTTGAAAAGAAATATGGTATCTTTCAAGGCGACAACATCCTGGACCTTGCAGCAATTCTAACGGTCATTACAGTACTTTAAGTAGATGTCTCATACATGCAGTCCCGGATGCGAGGGATATTTTTTTTTGTTAGCCGGTTGAGATAAGTAAAAACGTCGTGTTGTTATTACACCGTTTTACGTTTAGCTGCATCTTATCTCGTAATATGTCCACTGTTTCTTTATTCATGTTGCATGTTCTATGTTCAATGTTTTTTGTGGGAGGTAGGGAGGTCGATCTGACAAACGAGGTTCATCTCGAAGCCGATTCGGGCTCTTTGTCAGATGTTCTGTAGGTTTTGAATTATAAGTTTCAATTGAGCGATAATTCCGGTTCAAGGCTAGAAACCTTGCTGTAGTTCCGATCGCTACTTGCTTCTTATGATAGTAGTTGTTTAGCTGTTCCGTCAAGTTTTAATTGTTGTTTTCATAGATATTTTATTCGTACCTTAGTTTTATAATGTATTTTGTATGTGATTATTGTCCTTCTAACCTGACTATCGTTCAGTTTTTTACAAAACATATGTTTTTACACTGTGTTGTCAACTGTATTGTGTATTATCTGATCGTAGATGTCATCGTAATTTTTTACGACATTCTATTTTAGTTCCACATTTTTATTTTAGTTGATTTCTACGACTGTTTTCATTTGTCTTGATTATCGTGTCGTGTCAGTATTGGTCTATTGTCTGTCACGTTAATGCTTTCATAACATTTCATGTTATAAATTACTTTATTAATTATTAATATAATTGCCTATTATATGACTTGAATTTACCGTTCTAGGACAGGAACGAAGACCACTCGTTATAGGTTCATTTTATTTAGAAATATTTCAGAATAATATTGAATAATGTCTACCTTAGACTATTTTATTAAGCAGGCTAAGGCGCTTAATATACCTCCGGAAGAGATTAGATCATTTGCTATGACAGAATATAAAGAATCTCAAAGGTTGGAATCTCAAAGATTAGAAGCTGAGAAATTAAGATTGGAAAATTTGAAATCTGAGGCTGAGGAAAATGAAAAGAAGTTGAAATTTGAGGCAGATCAAAAACGGATTGAGGCTGAGGAAAATGAAAAGAGGAGGAAATTTGAGGCTGCGGAAGAGGAGAAAAAAATGAGATTAGCCGCTGAATTAGAAGATAAACGATTTCAGCGTGAGGTAGAACAGAAAAGATGGGATGCTGAAGAAAAATTTAAAAGAGATGCGGCAGAAAAAGAAAGACTACTTAAAATTGAGATGGAAGTTAAAAGGAGATAGAAGTTAAACATAAGGAAATGGAAGAAAGGAGATTAATAGCTGAAAAAAATACAAGAAGACTTCAGCTTGAGACAGAAGAGAATGAAAAGAAACGTCAGCATGATTTGAAACTTGCCGAATTGGAATTTGATAGAATAAGATTGTCAAGTGAATGTAATACACAAAAGACTCAGGAAGGCCAGTCTTCATCTAGACATGAGAATTTTAGAGAGATTCATCTCAAATTGCCTAAATTTACTCCACCATCCGACGATGTCATATTTTTTTTGGACAGGTTTGAGGCTACATGTCGATCGTACAACTTGGATAAATCATTATATTGCACCCACTTATCCAGATTACTAACAGGAGAGGCAATGGCTGTTTATCACACTACTAGCTCTATAGATAAAAATGATTATGATGCTCTCAGGGCCGCTCTTCTAAACAAATTTCAGATGTCAGAGGAACAATACAGACTTAGGTTCAAGTCTATGCTCCCGCAATCTAGCAAGAATTTTGATGATTTTCTTTCTCAAATACGTCTTACCTTGGAGCGATGGAGAGAGCTATCCAAGGTAGAGAAGTCGTGTGATGGTATTTTCGACTTATTACTTCGCGATAAAGTTTTATCAGCAGTGGGTCCTGCATTTCTTGCGTTCCTACATGAACGTAAACCTGGTAATGTAAAAGAAATGTCAGAACATTGTAAAAATTTCTGCACCGCTCATCCTAACATGGATGTCAGCAATGTGCAACTTAAGGATGATTTACCCGTTGCTTTCGCCATGCAGCAAAACAGTTTCCCTAGAGATCGTTCGATAAGTAGCGATAGAAATTTTCAAAGGGGAAGTAATAATAATTTCAACTTTGGTCATTTTCAAAAGGGGAGACGGTACTCACATTCTGCTCCATTTGATGTGTCATGGGGTCAGGCTCACAGATCTCGAGATTTTAGTAACAACAATCCTAAATATAATCAAGGTAATAATAATAAACAACATTGGAGATCTCAGTCATATCATCCAGAAAATAGAAATAGATTTATGAATAGGTCATTTTGCCAACATCACAACAGTGGAGACTTTCATTGGCGGACTCAGCCAAATTTTAATGATAGCAGAAACAGTAATTATAGCAATTTTAATGACAATAATCAGGTTCGATCGCGACGAAGAGATGGATCGTCGAGCGGACCACGACAGCATTCAAATGTTGCTTCAATTGAATCACAAACTAACAAAGGTAGTGATGCTAATGTTAATCAACATGACGCTATGTCTTGTATCGATCTAGAACAGGTAAAGACATGTCAAGAATGCTCAACGCTATTCCAGCCCAAGGCGATCACGACGCTGCGATGCGGGCACATTTTACCAAGTCTACCCGCAGTTTGTACAGCTACTTCTGCATCAGTTCACCAGGGGAAAGGGTGTTTAAAATTTAACAGAGGATACGTCAACTCGATTCCTTGCTCTGTCTTGTTTGACTCAGGCTGCAGTACTGTCGGAGTGCGGAACTCTCTGATCGACCCCTCCTTGGCCACAGGCAACGTGGTCATGTGCGTCACATTTGGGGGAACTGTGGAAACCTTCCCTACAGCAATCATTAACTTACATACACCTTTCTTTTCAGGGAAGATACATGCCTGTCTTCTGCAGAATCCAGTTAGCGATGTGAAACTTGGTTGTATACACGGTATAAAAGAGTGTACACCAGAGCAAATTAATGAGTGGGAAAAGCGACACATTCATGCTGCAAATGCAGTGGTTGCCAGAGCGCAAGCTACTGAATTGTCGCGTGAGTCAACTTCTGAACCTACGGTTCATAATAGTAATGATGATGATTCTCCTATTTCAAGGGAGCTGTTTGCTAATTTACAAAAGAATGACAATTCTTTGCAGAGATTTTTTCAATTGGCGACTAAGAGTAATAATAACAACACAATTGCAAAGTCTAGACACCAATTTGCTCTAAAAAAAGGTATTTTAGTTAGATTACTAAGAGAAACAGATTCATTGGTGCGTTCACAAATTCTGGTCCCGTCTGCTATGAGACCCAGAATATTACGACATGCTCATGATTCACAATGCGCAGGTCACATGGGTTTTTCCCGAACCAAATCTAGAGTGCTATCCGCATTCTATTGGCCTGGCGTTCATGGGGATGTTAATCTCTATTGTCGTTCCTGCGTGACATGTCAGGAAGTTAAAGTAGGGGGTCCGTATCATGATGCTCCTATCCAAGCTGCGGACATACCTATTAGACCATTTGATAAAATGGCAATCGACATCATTGGTCCTATATTGCCATCTGCAAGAGGACATACACATATTCTCACCTGTATCGATATGTGTACGCGTTGGCCTGAGGCCATACCTCTTAAAAACACCTCATCTGCAAGTGTTGCAGAAGCTTTAATGCTGATCTTTTCACGCATTGGTTTTCCGCGTGGGATCCTATCGGATCATGGTGTCCAGTTTGTTTCCGAATCCATGTCACAGGTTGTGAAGACATTGGGTATAGATAGATCTCTCAGTTCTATATACCATGCGATGTCGAATGGATTAGTTGAGAGACAGAATGGGACACTTAGGCAGTTGTTGGGTAAGATGACTCAAGATCACCCTCAGGAGTGGGACAGGGTCCTACCCGCTGCTCTCTTCGCGTATCGCGAAGTGCAAAACCAAGCAACAGGGTTTTCTCCCTTCCAGTTGGTTTTTGGCATACAACTACGCGGTCCTATGTCTTTAATCCATGATTTATTGGTTGAAGATAATATACCTGAGGAAACTCAATCCTCATATGAATATGTCATCTCTTTAAGAAAGAGAATAATAGATGCCTGTAGGTTAGCTACTGCATCATCCGAAGAGTCTAAAGAAAAAGCTCGTCTATTTGCAAATCGGTATAGATGTCTTCGCCAGCTTATTCCTGGTGACGAGGCTTTTGTTTTACTGCCTTCACATAATAATCGTCTACTTATCACATGGAGAGATCCATTTAGGATCATCTCAAGAATATCCGATGTCGACTACATCGTGGATATTAACGGAAAACACAAAACCTTTCACATTAACATGTTGAAAGAGTATTATTCACGTCCTGATTATTTACAATCAGTATTTCAAGCGACTGACGATCCTACTCCTCATATTCACAACTATACTAATTTGTCAGTTATACAAGAAGAAGAATCTTCTTTTCAAGATGTACAATTGCCCATACGAGTTGTACCTCTTCATTCCACGGAAAACTGGAATGATGTCACTATTTCTTCTTCTCTTTCGACTGATCAACGACAACAAGTTTCATCACTTCTTCAAACGTATGATAAGGTTCTCACTGACATTCCAGGTCATACATCAGCTATTCAGCATGATATTCTCCTAACTGATGAAACACCTATCCGTATTCGTCCATATCCCATACCTTTACACTTTAGAGATAAGGTCGAAAAGGAATTAGATGAGATGCTTCGATTAAAAATAATTGAACCATCGTTGTCACCATATGCTTCATCTATGGTGATAATTAGAAAGAAGGATAATAACATTCGTCTATGTGTAGACTATAGAAAATTAAATAAAGTCACACAATTTGACGCTGAACCTTTGCCACTTTTAGAAGATTTATTAGTGAAATTATCTCATTCTACTTTCTTCTCTAAGTTTGATCTGTCAAAAGGCTATTGGCAAGTACCATTGACAGAAAGGGCAAAACCACTCACTGCTTTCTCGACGCCCCGGGGCCTATTCCAATGGAATTTTATGCCTTTCGGGCTAGTTAACGCTCCTGTCACGTTCGTACGCATGATGCGTCGAATCCTATCTCATCATCCCAACGTCATTGCGTACATAGACGACATTTGTCTTTTCAGTGACTCATGGGAAGAACATTTAGAAGGATTAAACTCATTACTGTCCACGTTACAAAATCATAATTTAACTGCTAAGCCATCAAAGGCATTTGTGGGTTTCCACGAGATTTCTTTTTTGGGACACCGTATTGGTCGCGGTATGTTATACACAGAGGACAGTAATGTTTCCAAAATCCTTAACATCTCCACACCTAAAACAAAGAAACAAGTGCGATCTCTATTAGGACTAGTACAATACTATGGGAAATTCATACCACATCTTTCGTCCATTACTGCTCCTTTCTCTTCATTACTTAGGAAAGGTGCAGCTAACGTGATTCGGTGGTCTAACGAACATCAAATCGCGTTGGATATCATAAAGAAATTTTTTTCTAATCATCCTGTTTTAAGGTTACCTAATGAGAATTTGCCATTTGTATTACGCAGCGATGCTTCTAATTACGGCGTGGGAAGTGTCTTACTACAAGAATATAATGGCACCTTGCATCCAGTTCTCTATGTGTCACAGAAGTTAACTCCAACTGAACAGAATTATTCAGTTTTAGATAAGGAACTTCTCGGGCTTGTATGGTCAATAAATAAACTTCAGAGATACCTGCTAGGATCACACTTTATTGTGGAATCAGACCAAAAAGCTCTTACTGCACTCAACACAAAGGACGTAAAATCTGCCAAATCTACTAGGTATGCGATCGCGTTACAACCATTTAATTTCACGATTCGATCCATACCTGGCACACAGAATGTTCTCGCTGACATCTTGTCGAGATGCCAAATGAATCGAATTAGCAGCTACGCAATTAAGACAACTGAACTTCGACACTGACAGTTCGTCAATTGTAACTTTTACGTGTAATACCTCGATTATAAGAGTCATTAACATTCAGTCAAGCGAAATCTACAATGCTTATGTATCAAAATAACATGGAACGTTAAGTTATATGACTATCTTTGTGAAAATAAAAGTCACTTAATTATGACATTGAAGAGAAAATAAAGTTGGAAAAGGATTATATTTTCTCACAGAAATGACATTTCTAACACTTGGATTTTCTTTGTGGAACTGAACTTGTCATATTATAAACTGTTCACTAACAGAAAAATGGAACTTTCGTTATTTAAGGAATTAATAACACTATTAAAGTGAAATAAACGAATTAATTAGATTATTAAACTTAGATACTTAGTTAGTTAACATAATGATTAATGTAATTAACTATACAATATTTAAGTAGATTTATTCATATTTGTATTTAAGCACATTAATTTAACATTGGTAATTTAATTAGTACCACAAAATGACTTAGAGACACGGTTAAGTGCGTTGATCTTATACGTGTTTAAATTGTATTCTTTCATTTTTATTCATTTTTTTCACTTGTCATTTTTAAAAACATATCCATCACTTTTCTGTTTATTCATTGGTTTCTCATCATTTCTTTTCATTTGCGTTTACATTTGTGTTAATTCAATATTTCTAAATATGTTATTTTATTTCATTTACCACATTGTACCAAAGGTGGTCAATTGTGGATGGATGCTTTTATGCATACCTTTTGTTCATTTGAGTTGATTGGAATTTCATATTTAATTATTTTTATCATGATATATTTGTAAAATTGTAATATGTAAACTTGAATCACCTCTAGTGTCGAGTATTAAAGAAAAAAATTAATATAATTAATTTTTTTGGGGGGATTGGTAAGGAATCTGTAGAGCCCTTTTCGTAGACCTCTACACTCCTTTACAGATGAAGGTAGTATCATATTGTTAATATGTTGTCCTACCTCTGTAATAACTTTGCACACCGACTCACATGAGAGTAAGTCTTATTGGTGAGTTTGATTTCATTAGCGCACGGTTGTGCACTAAGGCGTATAGGGGGTTATGCAGACCGCACGTGTATCTAGACAGTCAGTCTACGTCATAGCTGGGGTTGAGAAGTTTAGTGCCCAAGAATCAGTCCATTGATTCATGGCGTTCGAACCCGTGTTGCGGGTATATTTTTATTGTGTATGACCGTCCGTCTGTTAAGAAGATGAGGACTCGGGTCAACAGTATTCTAGTGATATTTCTTGGGAAGAGAAGCAAGTATGATTTTAGATAACAATGTATTTTGTTCTCATGTAGACGTCTAGTTGTACCAATGATGTATTGGTTCAAAATGGAGTCCTACTTGAAACTTATTATATGAATTTTAAAGCCGACGGATTCCGACGTTAGGATCATCCAGGATTGGCTTGATATATATTTTTATGATATAAATCAGTATTCGGCTGTTACGAATACGTACCCCGCAAAGCAGAGGTGACTCAAGTATTTGCTATATCAAAGCTATGATGCCACGAAGGTCGTGGGCAGAAAAGTATATTATTGTTATTTTTCATTGATTGAAAATAAGAGGCCAGTACTAAAAGGAGATACGTAGTATCGGAACATTATATGATATAAAAGACCTGACAAGGTTCTCCGTCATTGCCAAGGTCATAGGACAGCGGAAGATTGACATATCTTATATAACTGCCTCATTTGTTTACTTGGATGCCATGTTATGAACACTGTATAACTAGTCTGACGTTACCTAAGAGATTATCTTAAGGAACGAATTAACTGTAATTTAAAATATGAAACTTACGTTGTGTGCTGTCCAGTGAACGTCAACCATCCGTCGTCAACATTAAATGTTCGTCTAGTCAACCGTACGATGTCAAATAAATTGAATGAACTATACACCTTCTTGGCATTAGTTGATATGCCCATGGTTGGAAGTTCAAGTTGACTTTTTACTACTTTGTTCAGAAATTGAATCCATTCGCGTTATGTCAAGTAGACAGATTCAACAAACCCATTTTCACGCTTTCAAATAACAACAAACGAACCCAACACTCATACAACATGCCTGATAGATCATTAGTTCTGTTCTTCTTTCATTGTCACCTCAGAGACGTCCAGGAACAACATGGGACATATCTGTTTTTAAACCAATGAAATTAAGATGATTCTTGGGACAGCATGAAGTTCAGTTTATAGAAATAATAACACTGAAATTTTATTACAAGTTCCGTATCACAAAATCCGAACACTCGAAAAATTCTGAAAATAAAAAAAAAAATTTTGCCGATTTGTGGGCTAATTTAAGTGACTTTTGGTTTCCAAAAAATAAAAAAAAACTGGTTTGCAAGGAACCAAAAACACGCAATCTTCAGTTTATCACGTTTCCAGCCGTAACGCCTAAGGTGCAATATAGGCTGACGTAAGCGCTACCACGTGATACAAATTTTTAGCTACCACGTGATACAAATTTTTAAAGTGTGGTTAGTTCTCTCTCGTCACTGCTTCCAGCCACGTGTTGATTGATATTTTTACAGGTATGCAAGGAACTGACCACGCGCTACGTTCAGTTTATCACGTTTCCAGCCCATGACTCGCAGGCTCAGTACAGTATATGCTGACGTAATCGCTACTGTGTGATACGAATGTTCAAACACAGCATGGCCAGTTGCGTTCCGGTACTGCTACCAGCCACGTGTGTGGATATTTCTGAGCTTACTTGTGATTTTGAGTTCGATATTTGTGCGCTAATTTTGTGATTTAAGAGTTTAATTTCATTGTGAAAATGTCAAAAAGAGCTGCATATACTCCTGTGGATAACAGTGGGAATAAGAAAAGGAAGCATTTGTCGTTATCAATAGCACAGAAAGTAGAGTTACTGCAGAAGCTTGAGCGTGGTGTGTACGTCGTCTTACAGAAGAATATGGTGTAGGAACCACCACAGTATATGACATAAAGAAACAGAAAGACAAGCTTGAATGTAAGCTACAAGTGCAGGTATTTAATGTTTATTTTTAAAGTTTAAAAAAAAATATGTTTCTGAAAAATAAATTGTACTACAGCTGTACATAATTTAAGTTGGGGTGCTTTTTTGGGCAAAATCCGAAAAAATCGGAAAACCGAAAAACGGTTGTCCCCAAGCATTTCGAATTCTGGGATACAGACCTGTATAATTAGGATCCTCCTGAATCCAACAAAGAAAGAACATGACCTTGACCTGTAGTACAAGGTGACTAGTATGAGGTTATACATGTGGCTGGCAATCTCTTTATGTAAAACAAATTGCCATAGAAACCATTGCTGCCAAGAGCATGTGTATGCTTCCAGCAAGGGGACCAGCTGTAATGGTGGCTGCATGCTCCGTAAGGAGCGCAAAGGAAAAAAAGTTATGATAAATCCAAATATATCAAAATCAAGTTTACAGAACATGCATATTTTGACTTAGAAAGAAAATGTATTCTTTTTAAAACTGTGCTCTTCTCCTAAAGAAAAACTTTTATCTTCGCAGAACCGTGTTTTCCACAAAACATTTTCTTATAACTTTATTTATTTATCGGTCGTCTTGCAATATGGCACACAAACATTCCATTTTATTTTGAAACTTTTGTAAAATCATATTTCTGGTATCGTATAAATATTTTGATTTATTACAAATAATGTAAAATTTGGCAAAATGTGTTTATATAATTTAAACACTAAAGTCTTATAGCACTTGATTTAATTTATGTGTGATCTAATAAAGTTATACGTGATCTAATAAAGTTATACTTGATCTAATAAAGTTATACTTGATCTAATAAAGTTATACGGTATCTAATACAGTTATACGTGATCTAATAAAGTTATACTTGATCTAATAAAGTTATACTTGATCTAATAAAGTTATACTTGATTTCATGGCTCCCTTTCGAAAACGATCCTCCAGGGAACAGTCGAAGGTAAACGGAGAAGAGGAAGGCAAAGAAAATCCTGGGCTGATAACATCAAAGAATGGGCAGGACATGGTTTTTCCACACTTGTACGCATTGCTGAGGATAGAGAGCAGTGGAGGACCCTGTCTGCTGATGCTTCCACCATGGCACCCCTACGACCCATGACGGGTTACGGGTTGAGATGATGATGACTTGATCTAATAAAGTTATACGTGATCTAATAAAGTTATACTTGATATAATAAAGTTATACATGATCTAATAAAGTTATACTTGATCTAATAAAGTTATAATTGATCTAATAAAGTTATATGTGATCTAATAAAGTTATACTTGATCTAATAAAGTTATACTTGATCTAATCACATCTCACATCTCAACCCGTAACCCGTCATGGGTCGTAGGGGTGCCATGGTGGAAGCATCAGCAGACAGGGTCCTCCACTGCTCTCTATCCTCAGCAATGCATACAAGTGTGGAAAAACCGTGTCCTGTCCATTCTTTGATGTTATCAGCCCAGGATTTTCTTTGCCTTCCTCTTCTCCGTTTACCATCGACTGTTCCCTGGAGGATCGTTTTCAAAAGGGAGTCATGACGAGTTACATGCCCAAACCAGGCAAGCTTTCAACGTTTCACTACTGACAAAAGTGGTTCTTGGTGGCCTGCATAGGTGTTTATCTTCTCTCTAACATAGACATTTGTTTTGTGCTCTTTATAGCAAATGCGCAAAATTCTTCTATAACATTTATGCTCGAAAGCCTGAATCCTTCGCTCTGTATCTGCAGTGAGTGTCCAGCTCTCACACCCATATAAGAGAATAGATAATACAAGTGATTTGTATAATTTGATCTCCACAGGAAAACTGATGTTACTTTTCCAGATCACATTCAGTCTTGTCATGGCAGCTGAGCTACAAGACGCCACTAGGCGTGATGGCCACTGACTGCTTTGATGGTCGGCGGCTAAGGATCAAAGAAGAAGAAGAATGGCAGCTGAGGCCATCTCAAGTCTTGTCTTGATTTCTTTAATTGATCTTCCATCACTACATATAGTGGACCCCAGATATTTAAAGGTGTTAACTTCTTCTAACGTTTGCCCATTTAACATAATGTTGGTCGGAACATGTTTCTTATGGCTATTCACCAATATCTTGCTTTTTTCTATATTAATTTCCATCCCATATGTTCTTGTTACTTTCTCCAGTCTAGAGGTAAGGTCTTGAAGTTCTGATTCTATTCCAGCTATCAGATCAATATCATCAGCAAAACGTAGATTGCAAAGAGGTCGGCCTCCAATCAATATGGTTGTTTTATAATCATAAAGAGCCCCCTGCATAATATGTTCTAGATATATATTAAAGAGCACTGGTGACAGGATACATTCCTGGCGAACTCCTACAGTTGTTTTGAAAATTCTCCAATGTCATTGCTTGCAAAAACAGCACTGCTTGCGTGCTTCAATGATATCTATGATATTGGTATCAAAATTGAATTTTCTCATTATTTGCCATAAGCCTTCATGCCAGACTCGATTGAAGGCTTTTGTGAAATCGATGAAGTTATGGTATAAATCGTGCTGATGCTGAAGATGTTTTTCGATCAGTAATCTAATATTGAAGATTTGTTCTGAGGTACTTCTTTTTGGTCTAAAGCCAGCCTGTTCCTCGGACAAGATTTCTTCTGATTTCTGTTTTATTCTGTTTAAAAGTATCCTTAACATCGCTTTACTTGGATGACTAATAAGCTAATGGTTCTGTAGTTCTTGCACATTTTTAGATTTCCTTTCTTTGGAAGCGGTATTACTAATGACTGCGTCCACTCTTTTGGCCATTTTTTTGTACTCCATATCTTCTGGCAAATTGTTGTCATGATTTTTACTATATCTGGTCCTCCATATTTCAAGAGCTCTACTGGGATATTATCCACACCCGGTGACTTCCCTCCTTTCAGCAAACATATAGCCTCTTCCACTTCTTCCCGAAATATTGCTGCATTTCCGAGTTCCCTGTTTTCGCACTTAACGTTGTTTAATATGCTATAGTCAGTGTCGAGTTTACAGTTATATAATTCTTTACAATATTCTGTCCACCTTCTCATTACAGCTGTTTTTTCATTGAGCAGAGCCCCATTGCTATCTTCTATGACAGTTACCCTGGGCTGTTGGGGTTTTGATAGTCTTCTTAATGTGTCAAAAGCTGCCTTGCTGTTACCTTTTATTAGCCCCGTATTAATGGACTCACACTGATCAGCTACCCATTTTTCTTTAGCCTGTTTCATTTTCTTTCTAATATTTTTATTCACCATACTGTATTGCCGTGCTGCTTCAGGAACCTCTTTCTTAACCTTTTTCATTTCCCGCCGTGTATCACATAACTTCAGAATGTCATCTGTAACCCATGGTTATGTTTATTTTCTTTCTTTTACCAAGTATTTTTGTTGCTGATTCAATGAGCACGTCTTTCATGTTCTCTGTGATTGAGTTGATATCATCCTCCAAAAAGTTGAGAGCTGCGAATTTTCCTCCAACAGTTGCCTCAAAGATTCCCGCGATTTCTGGATCTTTCAGTTTGTCTAAATTGAATCTTAACTGAGAACATCTGTTTTGATTATAGTTCTTTTTGAGTTTAAGCTTGAGCGTCATCAATACCATGTCGTGATCACTACCAATGTCGGCGCCAGGAAAAGTCCTAGTCTTGGCTTTATTAATACTGGACTTGAATGTTTTGGATACAAGAATAAAATCAATTTGGCCATGTATCTCAGTTTTCGGGGCATGCCACGTTGTTCTTCTTGATAACTTATGAGGAAATAGTGTATTTGCAAGGGTTAGTTTATAGTTGCTGGCAAATTCTAGTAGCCTTAGTCCTCGATCGTTGGTTTCTCCTGTCCCAAATTTCCCCACTGTGCCAGCCCACTGGCCGTATGCATCTGGCCCTATTTTAGCATTCCAATCACCTAACACAATGAGAAGATCTTTCTTTGGAATTTTCTTAATTGTCTCATCCGGATTTTCATAAAATGTATCAACTGCCTCATCCTCATAGTCAGTAGTGGGGGCATATACCTGTATGATGGAGATGTTCTTTGGATGTGATGCAATACGTATGGTGATAAGCCTGCTATTGACAGAGTTCAATCTATCTTTATGTACAATAAAACCTACTCCATGCTGATGTTTGGACTCATCTCCACTAAACCAAATTTTGTGACCATCATCCGTTATTGTTTCTCCTAATCCTGTCCATCTGACTTCTGCTAGGCCCAGGATGTCCCACGAGTATCTAACAAGTTCATGTGTTAGTTCTCTGACTTTTCCACACGCATATAGCGTGCGTACATTCCAAGTTCCAACAACAAAACTTTCTCTAGGAAGTTTCAAGACAGGTGTTTGTACCCCATTCACTGACTTATCACTCTCAAGGGGCAATGAGAGCGCGGTCATTGTTAATCTGGGCCTCGGCCGATCCGGCATATTATTACTGAGTTGACTTTCCATCATAGCATTTCAGTGGGCAAGAGGTTTGCTTGGCGGTGCCCGTCTCCTCTCCAAGTATCCTTGCAGGTACATACATAAATGTACCTGGAGCAATCTGGTTTTAAGGCGCCAGACACTCGCCTTTCACCCCTTCTCCTGTTAGTATTAAACGGTGCTGCCACGAGAAGGCCAGGAGTTGGACTTTTGTTGTCAGAGGCTATGTGTTACACACGCCTTAGGAGCATTTGGTCAGATATTGAGAGCTCGTCCTCAATTCCACTCCTGGCTATGACAACAATTGGCACCCTTGATCTAATAAAGTTATTAAAAATCTGACAAGACAAGTTTTTAAAAAACCAGAATGAGCTTTCTATTCAAATTTGGTGTTCAAAATTATTTAAAAGAAAAAAGCCTTTTTTTTAAAAGGACTATCTTCATTGCACACGGACACCGCCATGAGTGCTCCGATCTCCTCCATTAGATCACACAAGGAGGATCTCAGCTCAGTGCACGAACTCCGTAGCACTGGCGAGAATCCCAATGTGTGTATATAATGTATAGGAATCACACATTCTATAAATATTTTTGTGGTGGGTAGGTTTCCTAATTTTTAAATTTTGCCAGGGCATCGGCCTGATAAGCCCACGCTTTACGATTTCCAGCTGCCGTGGGATTTTTAACGTGCGCAACTTGCTCACGGGACCTCTTATTTTTTCGCCCTTATCCGAGAAGGCTAGGCATCCGATCTCACTACCCATGAGACCAGTGGAGAGTATGACATAATTAGGACCACCGGGTCTGAAAAAAATATTTCAATTAATTATAATCCCTCAACTGGGATTCGAACCCGGTACCTCTTAATACGAGGCGGACGCCATACCTCTGAGCCACTCCGACTCTCCAAAAAAGACCAATAAGATGGTCCCACCAAATTCTTTGTAACTTACTTAGTCGTTCCCCTTCTACTGTGAGGTGTAGAGGTTTGGAAGAGAGAGCGCCAGACTATCCCATCGGCTGTCTTCCTCCTGGCCTGGTTCCATTCTAGTCCTCGGTCCTTCAAAGATTGTCTAATGTTGTCCTCCCAGCGGACTCTGGGTCGTCCTGGGGGTCTGGATCCCTGGTTCTTTGTTTCCCATGCTTGTCGTGGTAGCCATTCTTCTCCCATTCTGCAGACATGGCCAAACCATCTTAGTTAGGACTGTTCTACTTGGGTCTGCAGGGGGTGGGATTTTAGGCCTTGACGTATCGTCTGGTTGTGGACCATGTCTCTTCTTGTTACTTCAACCACCTTCCTCAGAAACCTCATTTCTGAGGTTTGGATCTGGCTTTTGTGGGTTGTAGTCATTGCCCATGACTCACATCCATATGTCAAGACTGGGACATAGGTGGAGTGGTATACAGCCATCTTCGTTTTCTTACCAACCTCTCTCTTGCTGAGGAATCCTCGATTTATGGCCTGAAAAAGTCTCCCAGCTGCTGCTTTTTGAGTGGCTAACTCTTCTTTGATGCCTCCCTTTCGGTCTATAATAGCTCTGAGGTATTTAATGTGGTCGACCTGCTCCAGTACCTGTTCTCCCAGCTTAATCTGATGTCTTCTTGATTCTCGTCAGATTCTTTGTTACACATAACTATTATTGTAGGTTGAGCCTGTGTATTTTTATTGAAATCCTGCAATTATTGTTGCAGGCTTTTGTTTACGAAAATAGCATTTCACCTTAGCTCTTCCCATTAAAACTCTGAGAACAAAAATGAGGAAATAGGAGAAGTCTTACTGAGACATAAGAACAATGCAGCCTGTGTTATGGCCACAATAGTCTTCATAGGGACCAGATGATAGAAAACAGTACAGAAAATTAAGGGTAAATAATAAAAATGCACATAATATGGCTGAAAATTTAAAAAAATATAAACAAACAGATGCAATGGCAGTGAAGAAGGATCCCGTTACAAGCCCATTGGGGCATATTGGGAATATGGTGTTAGGCCCATATTTTCTCGACTATCGGCACACTAGGGGTGACGTGGTCAACATCATGCTGGCCGTCTTAACCTTCCCAGAAGTTGCTCTGGTACCCAGTTGGGGCTGGGTCGACCCAGGAGCCGTTTGCGGCCTAAAAAAATCCCACCTCATCTGGGGATCGAACCATAGATCACTGAGCTAGGAAGCCAGTGCACTAACCATTATGCTACCGCGGCTCCCCAACCGCAATGGCAGTAGCTCTAGTAAATTCTGGTCTGAATAAAAACCGGTGTGCATTTACACAAATACAGGTCCGTAACCTCTTATTAAAAATGCTTGGGGAATTGTATATTTTGGAAACTGCAAACAATAGTCCAAGTCGTCCAAACTGCCAACGAAAAGTAGCTTAATATGCCCAAATTGCGATAGAATAGTAGCCCAAGAAACATCTATTTTCAGAATATTTCGATTTTTAGGTTTTTGGATAAGGGAGTTACGGACCTGTACTTCACAGAGAGACATACCACTTCATCTGTTGCTTGATGCTCCATATCTCCACCACCATCTGCATCAACTGTGAGAAATAATAAACACATTTCATGCAAAAGCTTCAACAAGTGTGCACTAAAAGAAAGACTAGAATTTTTCTTAATGTAAATGCAGGATCAATAGCTATTCTTAAAAACTAAATTTTTCATGTCCACATTTTTAAAAAGCTCCAACTGATATGAGCAACTGAGCTTCTCCACAATTCTGAGACTCCACGTATTCTATCATTTGTGATACTGACTCCCTCCCATGCCATGTTGTTAGACTGTTCACTATCTTCTATCTTTGTCATCCACTTGTCTCCATCCATCTAGTTTGCATGCTACCATGGTATGATCTATCCATCCTCTTCTCACACCATGCCCTGGGAAAGAGATGTCTCTCACTGATATTTTTCATTACATTCTTTCCTCTTTTTGGACAAATTCATATGATAATTCACTGTTCACAGTTACGGCCGCTGTCATACCTGACCACAAGGTATTTTATAATTGGATAAGTGCCATAATATAACCAACTGACTTTGTGCTTAGGCTGAATGGGACACACCTTGCCAAAATGAGACAAAGTTTAAATTATAATAAAAATGTAACATTCAACCTGCCAACTTTTACACTCTCCTGCACAAACACATTTCTGTGGCGTCCAGTGTTTTTTTAACTGCAAACAATTCAATCTGGCATGACAGTTAAGGTTTTAAGTAACAATTATGTAATATTTCTTTTTTTTTCCTTTTAAATAATAATTTAATTAATATTTGTTGCACAGAATATTTTTAATTTCTTGGAATAATGTTCTCACAATTCCATATTTTTAAGTTGTAACTTCCGGTCAACGATATCGGTGCATCATAGAACTTCATTTACCTAAATTGTGGGAATGAGGAGTGCAACTGTGGGAATGAGGAGTGTAACTGTGGGAATGAGGAATGCAACTGTGGGAATGAGGGGTGCAACTGTGGGAATGAGGAGTGCAACTGTGGGAATGAGGGTTGCAACTAGGAGAATGAGGAGTGCAACTGTGGAAGCAACACAACTGTATTCTTCTTCATGGTTCCCTCTCACATTCTTCTTCTTTGATCCTTAGCCGCCGACCGTCAAAGCAGTCAGTGGCCATCACGCCTAGTGGCGTCTTGTAGGGCAACAACAAATTGATTCCACTTTGCTCGGTCAGTGGCCATCCTTCGTACAGTGCCCCAACTCTGGTTCATTCTTTGCATCTCAGCCTCCACAGTCCTCCGCCAGGTTGTTTTTGGTTGGCCTCTCTTTCGTTTTCCTTCAGGGGTCCAAAGCATAGCTGTTCTTGTGATGGCATCGGGGTCTCTTCTGAGGACATGACCAACCCAGTTCCAGCGTCTGCCAGCTATGATGGTGTGCATGTCCTCTTGCTTGCTACGAGTAAGCAGATCTTGGTTAGTGATGGTATTTGGCCAAAAGATTCGGTGAATTTTTCTTAGGCATGTTGTGTGAAAAGAGGACAATTTCGACATTTCCTTCTCTGTAACTCTCCAGCATTCCGCACCATAGAGAAGCACAGAAAGCACACAGCTCTGATATAATCTTAATTTTGTGCTTGTGCTGTATTGGGAGGACTTCCAGATGTTGTTTAGGCTAAAGAAGGCTGTTCTTGCCTTATTCATTCTGATGTTGATGTCTTTGCCTGCCCCACCGTCTGGTGTTACTATGCTTCCTAGGTATGTGAAGGTATCTGTCTGTACCAATTGCTTATTCCTTACTGCTATGGGCTCAGGGTTGCTCATATTGAGCGTCATGACCTCAGACTTCTTTAAATTGATGTTCAAGCCCACCTGCTGGCTAAATTTATTAAGTCTATCCGTTTTTTCCTGGATGTGTTGATGTGAATGTGCTAGTAGTGCAATGTCATCTGCATACTCCAGATCTTCCAATGTAGAAAATGTTGTCCATCTTATTCCTCTTGGACTGCATTCTGTTGTCTGGCGCATCACCCAGTCTATGACTGATAAAAATAGAGTGGTTGATAAGGGGCATCCCTGTCGTACTCCTGTCTTCACCTCAAAGGTTAGGTTGCTCTGCCCAACACTGCACGTAAAGTTTGCATAGAGGCTTTTTATGATTGACACTATGCAGCTTGGAATTCCATAAGCCCTCAGTATTTTCCATAAACTGTCCCTATGTATGCTGTCAAAAGCCTTTTCGAAATCAACGAAATTAATGTAAAGCTGTCTTTGCCATTCTGAGCACTGCTCTATAATGTTCCTGAGAGTGAATATATGATCTACACATCTCCTGTTCTTTCTAAATCCTGCTTGTTCTTTCCTCAGTTTGTGATCTACTGCCTTTGAAATTCTCTGTATAATTATCCTGCCTAGTATTTTGCTGGGAACTGAGAGAAGAGTGATTCCTCTCCAATTATTGCAGTCTGCAAGATCTCCCTTCTTGGGCAATTTGACAATTATTCCTTTGTTCCACTCTGATGGTGTTGTCCCCGTTTTCCAGACTTGTGCAAATAGTGGTTCTAATAGTTCTGCTGCTAGCTCAGGGTGTGTCTTAAATAGCTCTGCATTTAAGTTATCATGGCCAGGAGCTTTGCCGCTCTTTAACCCTTTGATTGCTGTGATGATTTCTTCTTTTCGTGGAATGTCTGTATTCACATCTAGATCGTTTTCAGCCTCAGGAACATTCAGCTGTGTCTCTGGTGGTTCCTTGTTCAGAGTTTCTCTGAAGTGCTCTGCCCATCTTGTTTCTTGTCCCTCTGCTGTCGTGATGAGATTACCTTGCTTATCTCTTACTAATGTAATATTGTTTGCACCTCGTTTTCCGCTGATGAATTTAGTTATTTTGTATACTGTGCTTTGTTCATTTCTCAGTGCTGCCTCCTCTGCCTGTCTTGCAAGATCGTCTAGGAAATTCCTTTTGTTGGCTCGGGTTTGGCGTTTAACTTCCTTGTCCAGCTGACTGTACTGTTCGCTATATTGTTGCTTTAACCTGGGGGACTTCGCTTCTGTTTTCTTTCTTTTCATTTCCTTTCTCATCGTTATGGTGTTTAAAGTTTCTGGTGTTATCCAGTCTTGCTTCTTCCTTTCCTGGAATCCTAAGCATGATTTGCTGCTTTCTTTGTATATTGTTGAAATGGTGTTGAAATTCTGGTCTATATCATCAGTCAATGTCTTTTCCTGACTTTTGGCAAATTGATATCGTTTCTTTATGTCGGCCGCAAAAGCTTTTCTTGTAAGGGAGTCCTTCAATTTGCTGATGTCAAACCTTTTCTGTGTAGTTACAGTTGGTGCAGCCCTTCTTAGTTTCACTTTCAGTTTTGCTACTACTAAATGGTGATCACTTCCCACATCTGCACCTCTTCTTACCTTCACATCTTGTAATGCATGTCTCCGTCTACCGTTAACCATGATGTGGTCTATCTGGTTTCTGTCCCGACCATTTGGTGATTCCCATGTTAATTTGTGAATTTCTTTATGTGGGAAGAGTGTTCCTCCAATGACCAGGTTGTTAATACTACATAAACTTATTAATTTATCCCCATTTTCGTTTGCTGTTCCGCTGCCGCATTTCCCCATTGTTCTTTCATTATATGTATTGTGTGTACCAACTTTCGCATTGAGGTCTCCCATTACTATAACAAGATCATATCTAGGTGTGTCTTCCATTTCTTTCTGCAGTTGTTGATAGAATTCATCCTTGACCTCCTCATCGCTATCATTCGTTGGTGCGTAGCATTGTATTATTGTAGTGTTGGTGAATCTCCCTCTCAATCTTAACAGTCTGTTGTTGATGGGTTTCCATTCCAGTAATGTCCTTTCTATTCCTTTCTGTAAAATAATGGCTACGCCTTCATTGTGTTGTCCATCCTCTCTTCCAGAGTAAAGTACTGTTTCTCCTGTTGCTGTTTTGACTTTTCCTGCCCCTGTCCATCTGCTCTCGCTTATCCCTAGAATGTGTAACCTATAGTTTCTCATTTCTGCCGTGACCTGTCTTAGTTTACCTGTCTCGTACATTGTCCTGACATTCCAAAAACCTATTCTTGTATCCTGTTTTGCGGTCAGGACATCTGTTTTCATGTCAGTGGCTTCCTTTCGGCTTTCACCACTGACAGTCATACGAGCCACAGACTCCGAATGTCCATCCCGCAGCAAAGTTTGTTCATTTATTATTGTTTCCGTAACTTCATTGTTTTTTTTACACAGACAGGGGTGTCAGCCCTGTGCTAAAACCCCCAACCTGGAGGACCAGGGTACCAGCTTTTGTCTGACCCCTACCCACACAGACCAGTCCAGCTTGGTTGAACCTACCAGGAGTAAAACTCCCACTGGCATAGCTCTGGGGATTGTCAGGGTGCGCAAGCTGCCATACCGCTACAAGGTATAGGTACCCTCTCACATAATTACATCTATTTCTCTCAGCTGCCAGCATGTCCTATTCTTGCTTTGCCTCATCAGAGACCATCAGGAATACGCCTCCTCATTATTTTAAATTTGTTTGTTTAGAAGTGAATGTCTATTTCATGTTTATGTTACTGAATACATGTGACCATTTTCTATTTTATTTCTTCATTTATCACTCATGTTTTCTACTGCAAGTATTCATTCATGGCCTTTCAACACCCTATGGAGCATAGACCTTCAAGAAATGCAAGACGTACTTTCCAGTCTCGTACAATCCGTTCAAGGCCTTTCCATGTCTACTGCACATAAAACTCGCTAGTAATAATTACGTCCTACCTTTACTTACTTACTTAGTCGTTCCCCTTCTACCGTGAGGTGTAGAGATTTGGAAGAGAGAGCGCCAGACTATCCTATCGGCTGTCTTCCTCCTGGCCTGGTTCCATTCTAGTCCTCGGTCCTTCAAAGATTGTCTAATGTTGTCCTCCCAGCGAACTCTGGGTCATCCTGGGGGTCTGGATCCCTGGCTCTTTGTTTCCCATGCTTGTCATGGTAGCCAATCTTCTCCCATTCTGCAGACATGGCCAAACCATCTTAGTTGGGACTGTTCTACTTAGGTCTGCAGGGGGTGGGATTTTAGGCCTTGACGTATCGTCTGGTTGCGGACCATGTCTCTTCTTGTTACTTCAACCACCTTCCTCAGAAACCTCATTTCTGAGGTTTGGATCTGGCTTTTGTGGGTTGTAGTCATTGCCCATGACTCGCATCCATATGTCAAGACTGGGACATAGGTGGAGCGGTATACAGCCATCTTCGTTTTCTTACCAACCTCTTTCTTGCTGAGGAATCCTCGATTTATGGCGTGAAAAAGACTCCCAGCTGCAGCTTTTCGAGTGGCCAACTCTTCTTTGATGCCTCCCTTTCGGTCTATAATAGCTCCGAGATATTTAAAGTGGTCGACCTGCTCCAGGACCTGTTCTCCCAGCTTAATCTGATGTTTTCTTTCTTCTCGTGATATCACCATGGATTTTTTTTAGAGCTGCTTATGACCATCCCTATAGAGAGCAGTGGAGGACCCTGTCTGCTGATGCTTCTACCATGGCACCCCTACGACCCATGACGGGTTATGGGTTGAGATGATGATGATCATCCCTCTCTTCTCCAGCTCTTCCTTCCATACTTGCAGGTTGGATTGGAGATGTGCTTCTGATTTAGCAATCAGGGCAACATCATCAGCAAATGCCAGCTCTGAAATACATACCTGTCTCATCTTCCAGTACCCCACTGAATACTTTCTTGTTCTCTCCTTACATGCCTTGATAACATCGTCCATGAGGAGTATGGAAAAAAAAGGTGACAGGATATCACCTTGTCTTACACCAGTGGTGGTCCTGAACTCTTCTGACTTATGGTTTGCTGTCCTCACATAATTTCTGCAAGACTTGTAGAAGCTCTGTATAGCATGAATCAGAGGTACTGGAATGTTCTTCCTTGCCAAACAGTCCCAAAGTTTGCTTCAGGGGACCCTGTCGAACACCTTTTCCAGATCTATGAAACAAAGATGGATCTCACTCTTATACTCAAGAGCCTTTTCACTCAGCTGTCTGAGTGTGAAGATTAGGTCTTGAGTACTTCGGTTTGCTCGGAATCCACACTGGACCTCATCCAATTGTGGCTCAGCTAGGCGTCAGAGTCTCTGCTCTAGGATTCTAGAGTAGATTTTACAAGGGACACTGAGAAGTGATATGCCTCTATGGTTTCCACATTGTCGATTGTCACCCTTTTTGAAAATTGGTGTTATGATGGCAATCTCCCAATCCTATGGTATGGTCTTGTTGCACCACGCTGCCTGTAGGACCCTTAAGAGTAATAGGTCGCCTGATGCTCCCATGTACTTAACCATTTCTGGCATTATACCATCATGCCCTGCTGCTTTGCCAATCTTGATTTTCTCCAGTGCTGCCTTCAGTTCTTCCATCTTTATGTCATCTTCATCACCATTGGTTTCCTCTTTTGTGCTAGTGGTTATCATTTCTGATGCTTGACCTTGCACACTATCAAGGAGTTCTGAGAAATATTCTTTCCATCTTTCCATTACTTCCTTCGGGGCAGTAAGCAATTTGCCTTGCTTGTCCTTTATAAATTTGAGAGGGCATTGTTTTTCCTTCCTCATGTTCTTTAGGGTCTTATAGAACAATTTCTGGTTTTCTTGCGCATATTTTTCTAGCTTTTCTCCAAATTCTTCACAGGACTTCTGTTTTGCTGCTAGCACCTTGTTCTTTGCTTCTGTTCTGAGTATCACATAATCTCTATATTTCTCTATTTGTCCTGCTGTGTCTTTAGCTCCTAAGTATTGTTTCCATGCCCTTTTCTTTTCTCTTATTTTCTCTTTGACTTCCTCTGTCCACCAAGGTGTCTTCTTTCTCTTGTTCCCAAGTCGGACTTCACCACATGCTTCTGCAGCAGCTGTCTTTATGATGTCCTTGAATTTAAGCCAGAGGGTTTCCAAGTCATCAGGTTGTTTTTCTGTGTTTCTCGCCGCTGCAGCAATACCCCAGAACAGAAAATTACTAAGAAGGGGGTCAGGAGGCAAAGAAAGTATAAGACTATTCTCCCTCAGGCTTATTGTATGAGGCGACTAATCCAATATGATGCATGGAGGCTAGTAGCCTCATCATGTAAAACAAAGATCTACATAAACCACTACTGCAAGATCATGACTTCTTTGGTGCAGGCTTCACGGCAGGGGACCTAGCTGCAGTGCTGGCTCTATACCAGAGGGAGCTAAAAGGGAAATGAATGAACAGTTAACCTAAGAGAATGTTTCCTTACCCCCACAATCTTCTAGAGGAAATGGCCCATCTTCATTGTCACCATGGGTAGAAGGCAGTACAATATGATCATCACCATGATCACTGTTCATGTTCTCTTCAGCTTTGGAGTAAAGGTTTGTTGATCAAATTCATTAAACAGGCTGCAGTTCTCACCTTGGTAAAAACTGAGATATTGAACAGCTACCGATTTTGTGATTCATTCAGTCAAATTTTGAAGGAAAAAAAATCAGTACTTTCTCACAAGCCAATATCTTAAGTATTGGATGAACATTCATTGATCAATACAGATAGTGACTTGCCAAAGAAGAAGGAAGCAAAATTCAAACTGAAGACAAGACATCATCATTACCACCACCACCATCATCTCCACCATCATCATCATCACCCTTCAGCACTCCAAGGAGCATAGGCCTTCAACAAACTTATGCCAAGTCTTCCTGTCCCGTGCCATCAGCTCAAGGTCTTTCTATGTCTACTTCATCCCCTTCATGTCTGTCACTAGTTCTCTTCTCCATGTGTTCTTTGGTCTTCCTCTGCCACTCTTTCCCTGTGGATTCCAGAACAAGGATTGCCTTGTAATGCTATCAACAGGTTTTTCTCAGTGTGTCCTATCCATCTCCAGCATCATCTTCTCATCTCTTGCTCCACTGGCACTTGTCTGGTTCTTGTCATCAGTTCCACATTCATAACCTTGTCATACCACTTCTATTCTACGCAAGCACCCATTTATGATAGTCTGTAGCAGAACATCACGTGAAAAGATACAAGCAATAATAACAAATAGCTTTAAACAAAAATATCAGAGAACACCCAGAGTCAGACACAACAGAAGCATACTACTCCATGTTGAGAAGAGGTTAGGAGATCATTTTTCAGACTGACAATTGGCCAGTGCAGCCTCAAATACCAACTGTTCATCAAATTAAAAATCAGACAGACAAGTATGTGCCCATATGGGAAAGACAAGAAAACAGGAGAACATGTCCTCCAAGAACGCTGACTCCACATTAGGAGCAGTCTGATATAAGATGACCGTCACTAACCACTGTTGACGAGAGAAACCTGAGAAAGACTACCAACTTTATGAGAGATATAGATGTGGTTATATGAGAAGAGGCCCCGTGTAGTTCCTGGGGGGGGGGGTGTGTCTTTGAAGAGACAAAGAAAGAATAGGATTGTTGAACCCTTAGACTGTGGTGCATGGGGCTGGCAACTTCATCATGTGAAACAAGTCACCACAGAAACTACTGCTGCAAGAGCAGGTGGAGGCTTCCTGCAAAGTGACCAACTGCAGGTGTGGCTCCATGCTATGTAAGGAGCACAAAGAAAAATTGATGATGATAAGAAGGAGAAGAATGATAATACATAAAACTCAAGAATCAACACTGGCCTTCTATAACAATGGCCAACAACATGAGGAAGACTGCAGTAAGACGATAAGAAAAGTTGGGGTAAACAACAATAGGTGATGTATATTATTAGAACAACCCAAGACAACTGCCTCGATATCTGAGACCTTACGTTAGTACTACTTGCTTAGTCGTTCCTCTTCTACCCTGGGGTGTAGAGGTTTGCCAGAGAGAACGCCTTACTGTCTAATCAGCGGTCTTCCTCCTGGCCTGCTTCCAATCTAGTCCTCGGTCCTTCAGTGACTGTCTAATGTTGTCCTTCATGCGAACTCTGGGTCATCCTAGAGGTCTGAATCTGTGGCTCTTGGTTTTCCCATATTTCTTGTGGTAGCCGATCTTCTTCCATTCTGCATACAAGGCCAAACCATCATGGTTGGGACTGTTCTTCTTTACATTAGTCCAAGGATGAAATAATCATATCGCTACCTACCTCCCAAGCATGTCTGTAAAAAGTGTAAGGAAGGCTGAATATATTTCAATAACCAACCTCTGTAAAAACTTATAAGCTCATACTCCAATAACAGGCTTTCATAAATGTGTAAACACTTATAAGCTCATACTCCAATAACAGGCTTTCATAAATGTGTAAACACTTATAAGCTCATACTCCAATAACAGGCTTTCATAAATGTGTAAACACTTATAAGCTCATACTCCAATAACAGGCTTTCATAAATGTGTAAACACTTATAAGCTCATACTCCAATAACAGGCTTTCATAAATGTGTAAACACTTATAAGCTCATACTCCAATAACAGGCTTTCATAAATGTGTAAACACTTATAAGCTCATACTCCAATAACAGGCTTTCATAAATGTGTAAACACTTATAAGCTCATACTCCAATAACAGGCTTTCATAAATGTGTAAACACTTATAAGCTCATACTCCAATAACAGGCTTTCATAAATGTGTAAACACTTATAAGCTCATACTCCAATAACAGGCTTTCATAAATGTGTAAACACTTATAAGCTCATACTCCAATAACAGGCTTTCATAAATGTGTAAACACTTATAAGCTCATACTCCAATAACAGGCTTTCATAAATGTGTAAACACTTATAAGCTCATACTCCAATAACAGGCTTTCATAAATGTGTAAACACTTATAAGCTCATACTCCAATAACAGGCTTTCATAAATGTGTAAACACTTATAAGCTCATACTCCAATAACAGGCTTTCATAAATGTGTAAACACTTATAAGCTCATACTCCAATAACAGGCTTTCATAAATGTGTAAACACTTATAAGCTCATACTCCAATAACAGGCTTTCATAAATGTGTAAACACTTATAAGCTCATACTCCAATAACAGGCTTTCATAAATGTGTAAACACTTATAAGCTCATACTCCAATAACAGGCTTTCATAAATGTGTAAACACTTATAAGCTCATACTCCAATAACAGGCTTTCATAAATGTGTAAACACTTATAAGCTCATACTCCAATAACAGGCTTTCATAAATGTGTAAACACTTATAAGCTCATACTCCAATAACAGGCTTTCATAAATGTGTAAACACTTATAAGCTCATACTCCAATAACAGGCTTTCATAAATGTGTAAACACTTATAAGCTCATACTCCAATAACAGGCTTTCATAAATGTGTAAACACTTATAAGCTCATACTCCAATAACAGGCTTTCATAAATGTGTAAACACTTATAAGCTCATACTCCAATAACAGGCTTTCATAAATGTGTAAACACTTATAAGCTCATACTCCAATAACAGGCTTTCATAAATGTGTAAACACTTATAAGCTCATACTCCAATAACAGGCTTTCATAAATGTGTAAACACTTATAAGCTCATACTCCAATAACAGGCTTTCATAAATGTGTAAACACTTATAAGCTCATACTCCAATAACAGGCTTTCATAAATGTGTAAACACTTATAAGCTCATACTCCAATAACAGGCTTTCATAAATGTGTAAACACTTATAAGCTCATACTCCAATAACAGGCTTTCATAAATGTGTAAACACTTATAAGCTCATACTCCAATAACAGGCTTTCATAAATGTGTAAACACTTATAAGCTCATACTCCAATAACAGGCTTTCATAAATGTGTGAACACTTATAAGCTCATACTCCAATAACAGGCTTTCATAAATGTGTAAACACTTATAAGCTCATACTCCAATAACAGGCTTTCATAAATGTGTAAACACTTATAAGCTCATACTCCAATAACAGGCTTTCATAAATGTGTAAACACTTATAAGCTCATACTCCAATAACAGGCTTTCATAAATGTGTAAACACTTATAAGCTCATACTCCAATAACAGGCTTTCATAAATGTGTAAACACTTATAAGCTCATACTCCAATAACAGGCTTTCATAAATGTGTAAACACTTATAAGCTCATACTCCAATAACAGGCTTTCATAAATGTGTAAACACTTATAAGCTCATACTCCAATAACAGGCTTTCATAAATGTACAACAACAACAAAAGTAAAGGTAGTCACATAGAAGATACTGCTGTAGGGAAGTGAAGTGTTTGAGACTTCACAACACTAGGTCTAGCTTTATGAATGGGATGAAGAGTTCCCTTCATCGCTGCCTTTGCTTCCCTAACTGAAGAGCAGAGTCAGGTACCCATTTACAACTAAGTAGACTGGTGCGTGACGATACCAGGTTTCAATCCTGGAACCCGGTAACTTTGCTGGGAGAAGAAAGAGCTCTAACCGCTTAGCCAATTCATTCATTCATAACCCTCCACTCCCAAAGGAGCATAGGCCTTCAACAAACACATGCCAAGTCCTCCTGTCCCGTGCCATCATCTCAAGTTCTTTCCATGTTCTCCTCATCATTTTCACCTCTGTTTCCAACTCTCTTCTCCATGTACTTCTTGGTCTTCCTCTGCCTCTCTTGCCCTGGGGGTTCCAGAACAAGGACTGTCTTGTAATGCTATCAACAGGTTTCCTCAGTGTGTGTCCTATCCATCGCCATCGTCTTCTTCTCATCTCTTGTTCCACTGGCACTTGTCTAGTTCTTGTCATCAGTTCCACGTTGGTAACCTTGTCATACCATTTTAATCCCTCTATTCTACGCAAGCACCCATTTATGAAAGTCTGTAGCTTTTTGGTTGTTGTCTTTGTTGTTCTCCATGTCTCCGAGCCATACAATAGGACTGACTTCACATTTGAGTTGAAGATTCTTATTTTCGTGTTGGATCCGATTTCTCTTGATCTCCATATATTTCCCAATGCAATGAAAGCTCCTCTTGCCTTTTGTATTCTTATTTTGATATCGCTGTCTGTCCCTCCAACTTTGTCTATATTGCTGCCAAGATATGTGTATGATTCTACATCTTGAATTGGTGTTTCTTCAAGTTCAACCCTGTTATCATTACCTGCATTTATTCTCATTATTTTTGTCTTTTCCCTGTGTATTTTCAGACCCAATTGCTGTGACCTCTCATCGAGTGTTTTCAATTTGTCCTGCATCTGATTACGGTTATGGGACAGAAGAGCCAAGTCATCAGCAAAATCCAGATCATCCAACTGCTTAGTCAGAGTCCACTGGATTCCATTTCTGTTGTGTGTTGTCGATGATCTCATAACCCAATCTATTGCCAGCAAGAAAAGAAATGGAGACAAGAGGCATCCCTGTCGCACTCCTGTTCTTATCCCAAACGGTTCTGTTAGCTGTCCTTCGTGAAGAACTCTGCATGTCATGTCTTCATATGTTTTCTTTATTAAATTAATGATCTTCAGGGGAACTCCATAATGCCTCATCAATTTCCAAAGTGATTCTCTGTCTACACTGTCAAATGCCTTTTCGTAGTCCACAAATCCGATGTATAGTGGTGAATTCCATTCCAGACTTTGTTCAACTATTATTCTCAAAGTGGCTATCTGGTCTGTACATGATCTGTTTTGTCGAAAACCTGCTTGTTCATCTCTCAGTTTCTTGTCTATGGACTCTTTTAATCTCTCAAGGATAATCCTGTTTAATACTTTTCCTGGCACTGATAGTAACATTATTCCTCTATAATTTGTGCACTCTTGTAAATTTCCCTTCTTAGGCAACTTAACCAGATATCCTTCCTTCCATTCTGCTGGTATCTCTTCCTTTTCCCAGACTTTACCAAGTAATTTATATAACATCTCTGTAGCCGTGTCGATATCTGCTTTGATGGCCTCTGCTGGAATGCCATCAGGTCCAGACGCTTTTCCCTCTCTTAGAAGCTTTATGGCTTTCTTTATTTCTTCCTTCGTTGGTCTTTCACCGTTAATTTGTAGCTCTTCTTCTGCTGGCTGGATGTCCGGCGGGTTTTGTGGAGCTGGTCTATTGAGAAGGTCCCCAAAATATTCTGTCCACCTCTTCATTTGCTCTTGTATATTGCTGAGCAGTTTCCCATTCTTGTCTTTTATGAGGCAACTTGTTTGCTTGTATTTCCCTGTTAGCTTCTTTGTACTGCTATACAGTTCTCTCATATTTCCTTTGGCTGCAGCATCTTCTGCCTCTCTTGCCAACTCCTCAATATACTTCCTCTTGTCTCTTTTGATACTTCTTTTTACTTCTTTGTTTGCTTCTGTGTACACTTCTTGAGCCTTGGCTTTGGAGCTTCTAGTTTTGCTTGTGTTTAACTCTGCTTTCTTGTTTTTTCTGTCTTTTATCTTATTGATGGTTTCTGTTGTTATCCATGCTTTTTGTTGTCTTTCCCTTTTCCCCAGTATTTCTTCACATGTCTCCTTCCATACTGTTTTGACCTGCTGCCAATAGTCTTCTGTATTCTCTACATCTTCCAGCTGTTGGAGCACTTGGAATTTGTTGGATACTGTGACCGCAAATTTGTCTCTTGTTTCTTGATTTCTTAGCTGTCCTACATTAAACTGTTGTCTATAATTTTGCATAGTTGCATATCTCTTGAGTTTCATTTTTACTTTGGCTATCAGAAGATGGTGATCTGATGCCACATCTGCTCCTCTATATACCTTTACATCCTGCAATGATGATCTAAACTTCTTGTTTATGCATATATGATCAATCTGATTTTCTGTTCTATGGTCTGGTGATATCCATGTTGCCTTGTGTATTCTCTTATGTGGAAACATGCTTCCTCCTATAGCCAGTTGATATGAAGCACAGAAGTTTGCGAATAGCTCTCCATTTTCATTCATTACTCCTAGCCCATGTTTTCCCATGACTTCTTCAAATCCAGTGTTGACTGTACCTATCTTTGCATTCATGTCACCCATCAAAATTGTGATGTCTCTTCTTTTTACTTTATCCATAATTTCTTGTAGTTTAGTATAAAATGCTTCTTTCACAGACTCTTCTTTGTCATTAGTTGGTGCATAACATTGGATGACATTTACATGAATTTTCTTTTTAGCTGTTTTGAAAGAAGCTGTTATTATTCTGGGTCCAACAGCTTCCCATTCAATTAGTGCTTTCTGTGCTTCTTTAGATAACATAAGAGCTACCCCTTCACTGTGGTGTGAACTTTCGTCTTCATGTCCTGAGGACAGCACCAATTCACCTGTGATGAGTTTCTTCCTGTCTACCCCCTTCCACTTTGTTTCACACATTCCCAGAACCTCGATTTTGTATTCCCTCATTTCTGCTGCTACTTGCGCCACTTTCCCTTGTTCGTTTAATGTCCGAACATTCCAGGTGCCAAATCTGGAAGTTCTCCTAGAAGAAAGAAGGTTAGTCAGCAACACAGACTCCTTTCGGCTTTCTCTGTGTTGCATCATACGCCTCCCCGTGAGAGGACCTTCCCCTGTCTTGGATGGCTGTGTTTTATTTTCTTTATTTGACTTGTCCATATTTGTTGAAGTTTTTTGTGGTTTAAATTTTTTTTACAGGATGGTGTAACCGGCCCCATGCCCAACCCTCCTTAGTCGCTTTTTACGACATGCTTGGTAGGGGACAGTGTTACTATTCTTTGCTCCCCTTTCGGGCCCCGGTAACACACGGGTGTCTTAGCCAATTAGGTGCTCATTAAAGGGGTACTTGTGTAGAATAGAAGGGCTGAAATTGTATGACAAGATCACCAACTGATGACAATATCACCAATGTAAAACTGATGACAAGACCACCAATCACCAACTGATGACAATATCACCAATGTAAAACTGATGACAAGATCACCAACTGATGACAAGATCACCAATGTAAAACTGATGACAAGATCACCAATGTGGAACTGATGACAAGATCACCAATGTGGAACTGATGACAAGATCACCAATGTATAACTGATGACAAGATCACCAGTATAGAACTGATGACAAGAACAAACAAATGCCAGCAAAACAAGAGATGAGAAGAAGACGCTGACAATGGATAAGTCACAAATTAAGGAAACCGCTTGACAGCTTTATCAGTCCTTGTTCTGAAACCATCAGGGTAAGAGAGGTCGAGGAAGACCGACAAACACATAAAGAAAGGAAAATGTTTGAAACACAAGACAGGGATAATGAAGACACTGAATGACCTTTAACGGGTGGCATGAGACATGGCAGACGTGAGTTTGTTGAAGGCTATGCTCCTTAGGAGACTGAAGGATAATTATGATGAGACATATTTATTTCAACGACTTAGCTAAACCTAAACTCTACCATCAACCACAAATGACAGGATACTTACCTAAAACCTGCAGCGTCTGCTGCTGTCTGAATGCCATACCCAGCAATGTTTTGTCCCTCATCTCCAGAAGTAAACTGCCATCTGTGCTGATATAGCCTGTGTCTATATTAAAATCACAGTGGTTGCCCATGACTTCACCTTTTTTACTGAAAAAATTTGTTCATCAGGAAACTTGCATTAAAATATTTTCACCACACTAGGAAATATATCGCAATAATTTTAAAAAATGATCAAGTCCTACACAAAAATAAGATTTATGTTTAACAACGATGGCAGTATGGAAGCAATAAGGTCAATAAAACGTAACAAAAATGTTGCAATTGTTCATAAATAGCGCTTGAGCAAAACAGAATTAATAAAATATAAGATAATCACAGAAAGATTAAAATATAAGAGAATCACAGAAAGACTACAACGTAAGAGAATCAAAAGGCTACAACATAAAGCTCATTACACAGTCTTGTGCAAAGTAACAAAGCTACTCTTTTTGTACTAGTCCCTTGGATCATGGGAGCCACCACTGCTAGTGTACCCTTGCAGGAAACCTGCAACAAAGCATTTCCATGTTCTTGCAATGGTAGTTTCTGTAACACCTTTTTGTGACATGATGATATTGCCAACCTCGCGCCCAACTTCATATTAGTTGCCTCTTATGTCATGTCTGAGAGAGCAGAAGCCGTATACCTTCGATGTCTCCTCTGTAACACCCTTCCCGAGTTACACAGTACTCTGTTGCTAATCCAGGCACACTTACTTGTACAGAGTTATCCCCCTTTTCTGATTCTTCCAGTGGGATCAATCGAGTTGGCATATCTGGTACAGGTCTGACACTCTGGAGAAAATCAAGACACTCTGTTTTTATAAGAGTCAGGCCGTCCAAGACTTTAAAGACTTTCATAAATGGGTGCTTGCATAGAAGAAAATGGTTGGAATAGAATGACAAGATGACTAAAGCCGTGATTAGTGCACTGGCTTCCTAGCTCAGTGGTCCATGGTTTGATCCCCAGCTGAGGCAGGATTTTTTTTAGACCGCAAACGGCTCCGGGGCCGACCCAGCGTCATGAACTGGGTACCAGAACAACTTCTGGGAAGGTTAAGGCGGCCGGCGTGATGCTGACCACATCACCCTTGTGCCGATGGTCAAGAAAATATGGGCTTAACACCGTGTTCACAATATGCCTCAACAGGTGTGTAATGCGATCCTTTACCTTTAACTGCTGGTCGGTCTGCTTCATGCAATTCCCTCACTACAGCAAAGGAAAATACAAACTAAACTATATTTTACAGAATGTGAACTTCACCTCACATAAAAGATCATGTTCTTATCTAAAGCTCATGTTCTTATCTTATGCAGTTCACGTAATAAGTTAATTTTTCGTAACTTAGCTAACAAGTTTTGAATGGGAACGTTTAGTCCTGGCAAAATCATGCTTTTAAATGTGTCTTTAGAGGGCTACTTTAAAATTTTCCTTGCTTAAAAATAATTTTTTACCACCCCTCAAGGATCTACATCACCCCCTGTGAACTACTGGCAGATCGAGATCTACCTTATTCCGACCCCTGCCCTAGATGTATCCTCCATCTTTCAGTTGTGTCACAATGTGGAATTCTAATAATGGAAGTTTAAGTTCCATAACAGTTACTACCATAGGGGAGTGCAGTGTTAGAGACTTCACTATACCAGGTCCAGCATCGAGGGGTGGGGTGACCAGTTCCCTTCCTTGCTGCCTTTTCCATATCTAACTCGAGTCAGGTACCCATTTACAACTGGGTAGACTGGAGCGTGGTGCCACTCTGTTTTGAACCTGACATCTATGTCACGAGAGGCCAGCACTTTAACCACTCTGCCAATAAAACGCTCTCAATGGAAGTTATATTAAGAATAATTCCAAATAGTAAATGTTATATTTAAAAAAATTCCAACAGAGGATTTTATAATATCTAAACATGTGCCATCCCTTCAAAAGTTATGCTTGCATCAGGTTGAGGTAGATGTGAACCTTCTTTTGCCATTCTTTCAGCCTCTTCATTGCCGGTGATGTTACAATGAGATGGGATCCATTGGATCACAACACTTTTGAATCGTTGACAAAGTTTGTGGAGCACTATTCTGAGATCATCCAGGTCTGTATTATTTTGGCTTTTCAACGTTACAATTACTGACTGTGCATCAGTAAAGAAAGCAACTTGTCTCTCTGCGCTTTCTTCTGTCAATATAACTTCTGCTGCAGTTTTCAAGGCCTCTGCTCTGAAGTTGCTGGAGAATCGTCCTGTCGCCACTGACAGCCTTTTTTCTGCACCAGTGCTTAAGGTCAGAAAGACGCCCCCACTTCCATTTTCTGTTGCATTTGTTTCTGATCCATCTGTGTATGCATGGGTCCAGGTGTTGCGTGGGTGTACGAGACCTACCTTCAAGGTGCAAGACATGCCAGTTATTTTAAAGGCCAATCATCAGTAACAATATACAATACACAGAACTCAAATATATTTGTACAAAATAGAACATTGACAACATGAATTCAAAACCGAATCTTAGTCATATTTTGCTTCCCCTGCATTGGGACATATATGGATGTTAAAAGAAATCAAGTCCAACACAAAAAAATAAGAATCTTATATTCACATGTCAAAGCAGTCCTACTGTATGACAAACAAAAACGAAAACTAGAATTTCATAAATGGGCGATTGAACAGAAGGAAGAAGGGTTGAAATATTATGACAGATCACCAATGTGGAACTGATGACTGCAACCAGAAAAAAACCAGTGTAACAGAAGATGAGAAGAAAACGCTGGAGATGGATAGGACACACATTGAGGAAACCTGTTGACAGCATTACACAGCAAACCTTGTTCTAGAATTCCTAAGGAAAGAGGAATATAAGAAAACGCACACACACACAAAAAACATATAAAGAAGAGAAACAGACTTAGATATCAAGGGAATAACGAAGACATAGAAAGTCCTTGAAAGAAAAACAGAACAGGAAGGTTGGCAAGTATCAGCTTAAGGCCTATGTTCCATGGGGAACTATATGGTGGTGATGATGATGGTGATGACCTTACAGATAAAAATCTGGAAAGATCCTTAAGTAATGACATTGTTACTTTTCTCACCTTTTTAGCATAAACACCGGTCGAGCCTTGAATCAACAAGGCAGCTTCTGAGAAGTTCATGGTGGTTGCACCATCATCAAATGTGATCTCGATCTTTTCAAGCTGAAACAGCGAGGAATTAATGTACAGTCCACTCACATGGTAAAAGATGCCTTAGGATGCGATAAAACAACAAGTAAAAAACCTATTTCATTTCTGTATGGAAGGGAGAGAGAGGATCTGGCACTTCTGATGATCAGATTGGCTTCTGTTGAAGTGCTCAAATAGTAGTGATAAATATGTATATTTTTTCAACTGCTCATGTATCATCATCATAACCCTTCAGCTCCCCAAAGAAACAGGCTTCCAACAAATTCAAGCCAAGTCTTCCTGTCATGTGCCACCCGCTCAAGGTCCTTCCATTTCTGTATCTAATTCCCTTCTTAATATGTTTTTCGGTCTCCCTCAAATATTACCACGGGTATTCTAAAACAAGGATTGCCTTGTAATACTAACAACAACAGGTTTCCTCACTGTGTGTTCTATCCATTTGGGAGATTGCCATCATAACACCAATTTTCAAAAAGGGTGACAATCGACAGTGTGGAAACCATAGAGGTATATCCCTTCTCAGTGTCCCTGGTAAAATCTACTCTAGAATCCTAGAGCAGAGACTCCGACGCCTAGCTGAGCCACAATTGGATGAGGTCCAGTGCGGATTCCAAGCAAACCGAAGTACTCAAGACCTAATCTTCACACTCAGACAGCTGAGTGAAAAGGCCCTTGAGTATAAGAGTGAGATGCATCTTTGTTTCATAGATCTGGAAAAGGCGTTTGACAGGGTCCCCTGGAACAAACTTTGGGACTGTTTGGCAAGGAAGAATATTCCAGCACCTCTGATTCATGCTATACAGAGCTTCTACAAGTCTTGCAGAAATTATGTGAGGACAGCAAACCATAAGTCGGAAGAGTTCAGGACCACCACTGGTGTAAGACAAGGTGATATCCTATCACCTTACCTCTTCATACTCCTTATGGACGATGTCATCAAGGCATGTAAGGAGAGAACAAGAAAGTATTCAGTGGGGTACTGGAAGATGAGACAGGTCTATATTTCGGAGCTGGCATTTGCTGATGATGTTGCCCTGATTGCTAAATCAGAGGCACATCTCCAATCTAACCTGCAAGTCTGGAAGGAAGAGCTGGAGAAGAGAGGGATGGTCATAAGCATCTCTAAAACAAAATCCATGGTGATATCACGAGAAGAAAGAAAACATCAGATTAAGCTGGGAGAACAGGTCCTGGAGCAGGTCGACACTTTAAATACCTCGGAGCTATTATAGACCGAAAGGGAGGCATCAAAGAAGAGTTGGCCACTCGAAAAGCAGCAGCTGGGAGACTTTTTCAGGCCATAAATCGAGGATTCCTCAGCAAGAGAGAGGTTGGTAAGAAAACGAAGATGGCTGTATACCGCTCCACCTATGTCCCAATCTTGACATACGGATGCGAGTCATGGGCAATGACTACAACCCATAAAAGCCAGATCCAAACCTCAGAAATGAGGTATCTGAGGAAGGTGGTTGAAGTAACAAGAAGAGACATGGTACGCAACCAGATGATACGTCAAGGCCTTAAATCCTACCCCCTGCAGACCCAAGTAGAACAGTCCCAATTAAGATGGTTTGGCCATGTCTGCAGAATGGGAGAAGATCGGATACCACGACAAGCGTGGGAAACAAAGAGCCAAGGATCCAGACCCCGAGGACGACCCAGAGTCCGCTGGGAGGACAACATTAGACAATCTTTGAAGGATCGAGGACTAGAATGGAACTAGGCCAGGAGGAAGACAGCCGATAGGATAGTCTGGCGCTCTCTCTTCCAAACCTCTACACCTCACGGTAGAAGGGGAACGACTAAGTAAGTAAGTAAGTGTTCTATCCATCCTTTATTTTGCTCAAATATAATAATAATAGCCCCTTCACCCATAAATGACTATGGGAATGCGCCCCTGAGGTGACAGCCCTCAGCTGCTTATTTTCCTGGTGTTCTTTTCGATGTTTTCTCCACTCTTCTGCTTGCAGTGAGAGCTTCTTTTCTCCCAATCTGAGGCGGAGCCGTAGAGAGCATCGCCACTTGGTGTGATTGGCAGCTTCATCCTCCCAGGTTGTTGGATTTATGCCCAGTGCCCTCATGTCTCTCTTACACATGTCTCTGAGCCTCAGCTGTGGTCGTCCAACTGTTCTTTTGCTATCTGCCAGTTGTCCATAGAAGATATCTTTCGGGATGCGACTATCTTGCATACGGCGGACATGGCCAAGCCAGCGTAGTCTGCACTGTCTAAGCATGTGACAACACCTCGACATTTGTCACTTTTTCCTTCCATGAAATAACATGTACACCAACAAGCCCCAGAATTATGTATTCTCTATTAATGTGGTTATTTCATGACAAGCCAAGAGTGGAATTAAAACTTGCAATGTGAGTTCAATATTTTCTATGTACAGGCATATCTCGCTTTATTGCGCTTCATAGGAAATTGAGCTTTTTTCAAATTAGTCATGTTTATTTATTAGAACGTGCCTTCTTCTTCCAATAGGTTTTGACTCTCCACCAGCAAAAAGATTACGATTCGCTGAAGGCTCAAATTATGAAGATTAGCAATTTTTCTTTAGCAATAAAGTATTTAATTTTACAGTACATTGTTCTTTTTAGACCTAACGCTATTGTTAACTTAATAGACACAGTGTAAACATGATTTTAGGCTTTTATATGCACTGTGAAGCCAAAATAATGGGTGTGACCCGCTTTATTGCGATATTCGCTTTATTGCAGTGGTCTGGAACCGAACCCACAATATCTCAGAGGTATGCCTGTATTTGTTTTGAAAATTTTGGTGTGTGTTATGGTCCAGAATAAGTAGCAATTGTGCGCCCCTATGTGTACATCTGTGTATATATCTTTGTAGCCATCCTATGAGTTAACCCACAATATGCTTCACAAATGTCCAGCAATCCTCTACATCATTTTGTTACCACTTCTACAACGTGGACATCAGTATGATAGACATCTTAAAGAAGCACAATATGACAGAAAACCTGGCTTCAATACATGCACTGAATTGGAATGGACCCTATCTGGGACACTTCATGGCATAAGCAACAGATACAAAAAGAAAAGATCTTTGAAAGTCATCACCATTTAACTCCCTAAGGAGCATAGGCCTTCAATAAACTCATGCCAAGTCTTTATGTACTGTGCCAACAACTCCAAGGTCATTCCATGTCTTTGTCATTCTTGTCATGTCTGTTTTCAATTCTCTTCTCCGTGTGTTCTTCTGTCTCTTCTACCTTTCTTACAATGGGGATTCCTGAACAAGGCCTGCCTTGTAATACTATTAACAGGTTTCCTCAGTGTGTGTCCTATCAATCGCCAGCATCTTTTTTCTCATCTCTTCTTCCACTGGCACTTGTCAGGTTAGTGTCAACCATTCTACATTAGTGATACTGTCATACTACTAGACTGAGTACCATTTTCTGACAGCACACTTATCCTACAGTGTGACTGGCAAAAATGCAACACTGACCAACACAGCAAGAAGTATGCTGATCCACAAAAGAAGTGCCTTCCATTAGGCTAGTGTTCTGACTCTTTAATGTAACACTCTGGATAACGACAGGAGATTGCACCACCTACTTGCACAGTGACTTCTACTGAGTTTGAACTCAACACAATCACTCAACACCTTTTCTCCATTTTTGCTAGAAGTATATTAGTAATTATCACACCTGTGGATACCATGACCCCATCACCCCTGTGGATAAGAAGGCCCCAATCTGGTGAGTGTAGGATATGATCAGTGATCTACCAAGCATGTTGTTAAGTCAACTAATGAGTTGTGTATGGAGTTAGCAAGCTCACTATGTTGAAAAAATTACTACACAAACCACCACCACAAGACTGTATGACATGCTTTGGTGCATGCTTCTTGCAAAGATAACATCCTTCTGGAACAGATACTGGCAATTTAAGCAAAGATCCATAAGGTGTGAAAAAGGGAAGAGATACTGGCAATTTAACTAAAGATCCTTAAGGCACAAAAAAGAAAGATAAACTGGTAATTTTACCCCCTTAGTCAGACTAAGGTGACAGCAAAATCTAATAATTTGTACGTAAGTATATGAAGCAAGCAGTAAATTTCCTACAATAATTATTACATCTTCTAGGTATTCCTCCAGGAAATGAGCAATATCAACATCCCAATTTTTTGCCAGATCTCTGATTGGTTGCAGGAGATAGGAAAACCGCTCCTCTAAACTGCCTTGGGAAGATCCAAATGCAGGGGACATTTCAGTATTAGTCCGTTATCTGTAAGAAGAAATATAAATGTATGCTATTAATGTCATTTGAGCACGGAAGATTTAAACTAAGAAAGTGATTCAATAGGCCTGACTTGATATTTGAGCTGAAAATTCGTATTTTTGTGTTGGATTTTATTTCTATTTATTTCCATACATTTCCCAATGCAATGAATGCAACTTTCCCCTTTTTTTATTCTTTTTCTGATACTATAGTCTATTCTAGGATTGTGGAGTCAACTAAAATGACAAACAAGGATCTGGAACATGAAGAACAATTAAAATGACAAACAAGGATCTGGAACATGAAGAACAACTAAAATGACAAACAAGGATCTGGAACATGAAGAACAACTAAAATGACAAATAAGGATCTGGAACATGAAGAACAATTAAAATGACAAACAAGGATCTGGAACATGAAGAACAACTAAAATGACAAATAAGGATCTGGAACACGAAGAACAACTAAAATGACAAACAAGGATCTGGAACATGAAGAACAACTAAAATGACAAACAAGGATCTGGAACATGAAGAACAATTAAAATGACAAATAAGGATCTGGAACATGAAGAACAACTAAAATGACAAACAAGGATCTGGAACATGAAGAACAACTAAAATGACAAACAAGGATCTGGAACACGAAGAACAACTAAAATGACAAATAAGGATCTGGAACATGAAGAACAACTAAAATGACAAATAAGGATCTGGAACATGAAGAACAACTAAAATGACAAACAAGGATCTGGAACATGAAGAACAACTAAAATGACAAATAAGGATCTGGAACATGAAGAACAACTAAAATGACAAACAAGGATCTGGAACATGAAGAACAACTAAAATGACAAGCAAGGATCTGGAACACAAAGAACAACTAAAATGACAAACAAGGATCGGGAACATGAAGAACAACTAAAATGACAAATAAGGATCTGGAACATGAAGAACAATTAAAATGACAAACAAGAAGTTGCAAATGCGACAAACAAGAAACTACTTGTCGCGGCCAACACTAAAGTACTAACAATGATCCTAACGGACACCTACTTCAAGCATTTGGAACGATGCACAACCATTGAAGGATGCAGTTAACCATCCCTGCTACAAATCATTCAAGTGACAATCAATCATTGCTGATGCTACGTTGTTATTTTAGTGGAAATTGTAACTGGAGCCCCACTCATTCAAGTGACAATCAATAATTTACTGATGTTATGATGTTACAACATTGTCCAGTGGAAGCTGTAATTATCTGCCCTCTTAATACAAGTGACAATCAATCATTGTTGATGCTGCATTGTTATGGCGTTATTCAGAGGAAATTGTAACTGAAACTCTGCTCATTCAAGTGACAATCAATCATGACTAATGCTGCGTTGTTACACTGTTATCAAGTGGAAATTGTAACTGAAAATCAATCATTGCTGACGCTGTGTTGTTACTGCGCTATCCAGTGGAAACTATAGCTGTCGTCCCTGCTCATTCAAGTGACAATCAATCATTTGCTGACGCCACGTCGTTGTCTAATGGAAGTTGTAACTGTCATTACCGTTCATTCAAGTGAAAATCAATTGCTGACGCTGCGTCAATCGTCATCGTTTAGCAGAGACCGTGGAATTCATCCCCAGCAGCATTTACGCTGCACCATCAAATTTCTTTTACTATGGAAGGATTCCATTGCTGGATGTCATGAATTCTGATTCACAACACGCCATTCATGATGGTTTGGCCATGTCTGCAGAATGGAAGAAGATCGACTACCATGACAAGCATGGGAAACAAAGAGCCAGGGATCCAGACCCCCAGGACGACCCAGAGTCCGCTGGGAAGACAACATTAGACACTCTTTGAAGGACCGAGGACTAGAATGGAACCAGGCCAGGAGGAAGACAGCCAATAGGATAGTCTGGCGCTCTCTTCCAAAACTCTACACCTCGCAGTAGAAGGGGAACGACTAAGTAAGTTAGTTTTCCCTAAGGCCTAATAACTGTATGGAGGTGAATCATGGACAGATAGCTGTAACCAAGGAATTGGAGAAAGATTATATTCACAGTAAACTAGACTGTGTTATTACTGATTTATTATGCCCTGTGCGTCTACCTGCACACTGTCTGAAACTGTCTCTTGTCACCTACATCTGTGGTAGAGAGGTAGAGATAGACAGTACAGTGGTTAACCAATTATATTTCAGGTTACATTCTGTAACAAACGTGTACCTTTAAGGAGCCAGCCACAACTGAAGGAGCTAGTGGTGCAAGAGCCCTATAAGTCTAGAGGGACAGCAACATATTTACCTAATGCCTGGAAGAATCACATCTGACAGTTTCTTTCCAGAGCAGTATTGTGAAAGACTCCAAGACAAGAAGTGAAGATAAGTGGCCATACAAGGCTAGTGACCAGTGTCTAACCAGCTGTACCACAATAAATCAAATAAGAGTATGATGAAAAGTCAGTGCATCTAGATAAGCAAATTCAGAAATCAGTGATTGACTTTATATCATATTAACTGTGAAGAATCCTTATTGATCCTAAATACAGATAGTCTACAACAAGATTAAGATCAGCCAGGAAAGGAGAACTGCCCTTAGAAATATACAGACAAAAAATTTTTTGAATATTTGACAAGTGATTTTATTAATGTTATACCTCAATCAATTTTGAGTTCAGTGAAAATTTCACAAAGAAAAGAAAACTTGTACAAAATAAATTGTAAATTTTACCAACAGACTTACTTGGATTATTTAAGTTAAATTACAGTTCTTGTTGGTTAACAGTTTAGTTTAATACCCCTAGTAGAGCCTAACACTATAAATAGAGGAGGATCTTGAGAGAAGCATTTAGGAACCTAGGATAATACACTATCATCATACCTAGGAACATACAGCTTGATCTTACCTTTGATGTCAGTACACCCTTACTCTTTTCAGAGAAGGGGGTATTTCTTATAAGACCAGACTATTATCTGGCACTATCTTGGTATCACCTGATACAACTTTGTGTCCAGGATAACTTTCATTTAAAACTATACCAACCTCTCGTGACACTGGTTGCAGACTGAAAATTCGTTTTGGGAGAAGCTCCTGGGGTTCATCATTGAATGGTATTACACTGTGCTGGTTATAAACTTCATACCATAACGAGAGCACTTGTGATTACCCTACATCCCCAGAGCGGAATAAAATTGTAGGTACATTTTTATGTTTTTGACACATATGGATTTTTCAAACTGACTTCAGTGCAAAATTTAAAAAAGAGGCCATATTTGCTCGCATTTATGCAAGGCAGGGAATATTATCTGATGTCACACCCCCTCCCAATACAGCCTTTAAAAAAATTCAGAGGCAATAAGGATAAAGGATTAGGAGTCCTAAACCCTAACGATGTGGGCGACTTATTTGTATAACATTGATAAACAAGTCCCATGGTTCTTTATTTCAACCCTTGCTCATAATTAAACACTTTGAAAATCATATCTCTTGGGGGAGGGATGAAAAGACAAATCTGCTGATCTGCAAAATCATGTTGATAGGATACATCCACAACTAATTTAAAATTCAAAATGACATTTTAACGTTTATATTTGTTTTTAAATGACCAATGGAACATGAACTTTACACTAGGGTGACCATACATCCGGATTTGGCCGGCTTTTTCTGTGCCTAAACTGTGTGTCCGGCCGGATTTTTTAAAAATGTTGAAATATCCGGCTTTTTCGCGATTTACTAAATTATAAGAAAGATGCCATTTAAAAAATTCCCCGTTTGAATTTCACTTCTGACGACTGAATTTCCTCAAAATCCAGCAAACAACGTATCAACAATCACGCAAGCTTTCATGCTGTTAAACTGTTTATCAGTAATATATTATAATCACATTTTAACTCAGTTGTACACATTTTCGCACTATTTGTTTGTTGCCACCTGTTATCCAAAAATGCACTCTGAATGTTTAAACGGTATGAGGTTCGGTCATTTAAAACCTCGTTGTCTATTGCAAATAATTTTAACATTAATATTGAATTAAACATTAATTAATGACATTATATATTTATTACACAAGCCTACTCTAAGTGCCAAAGTAAAATAAAATAGCATTTTGCTCGTTTTTGCAAGTCACGCACCGTTTAACCTAGACACATGGTCTGTCAGTTATATTAGGGTGCATGTCCAAATATAAAAGACCTTGAGGTTTGCATTTAAAAAAGTGTGTATTCGCAGATAAATTGAAAAAGAAATGTCCATGTTTTGCCAGAGGTCGGTAAGATTTAGAAGCAGAATATCTTGTGTGCAGAGGTGGCACATTTGTGTCAGTAGCAAATAAAGTTGCTGCTAATTAAAAAAGAAGAACAAAACACACACACACACAAACCCACACACATGAAAACATGAATGCCACAAGAACGCACTTGTGTTTGAAAGTACTGTGTTTGAAAGTACGCAATTAGGCCTAAAACTCCCACACACACACACCAGCGCAAGGTCAGCGCGGCGGTCTTTCTTTGAAGTTTGTAGTAGACCGGAAATGTGAATTACGGTTAAAAGCCATACAGTATTACTGAAGAATGGGGAAATAGCTAATAGGAATGAATGGTGGACTTTCAAAGTTTGCATTTACTGGACATTAAATTATTCACTACAGGAGAACGCCTGGTTGGAATAATATTAAATAAAAATAATTCAACAAAGGAGATAGACTAGAAATTATATCCAAAAGGATATTATTCAAATATAAATAGTTTTAAAGATAATTAATATTTTTCACCTTCATCACATCGGCTAAAAGTTAGCTAATAATCTTTAAAAATTTTTTACACTAACAAGCCTCAACGGATTTGTATAAAACTTATATGTAATGAAAGCCTCATATGGGGAAAAGGAAATGATACATAGAAAGGACGGAAGAATATAAGTGTGTAGTGAACAGAAGAAAAAAACAAGTACAGGAAAAACACAGATTGCTTCAAATAGCCTCAAACCAGGAGATGGGACCTCAAGACGCAGCAATAGAGACCGCAGTCAGCGACTCATAGCTTGACTGCCTGCGTCAGGACCAGCGAACCAGAGCTGGTCAAGACTGTGCTCCACCTCCACGTGGTGGTCCTGGAAACAGTATGCAGCAATGCAGGCTGGCTGAGCGAGCACGGATCGCAATGGGAAGACAAACCCGGTCCTAAAAAATGCCGTGCAGAAGTCGGATGTGTCGACCGAAAGGTGCAGATATCACAGCTACGTTGTAAACAGACACAACGCAACCACCGTCCTTTTCAGGGCGAACGAAGAAGAAGAAGAAGAAGACGAAGAAGAAAACCAGGAGATGAAAAGAAAATCTTTTGGGACTTTTAGAGGTGCTTTCTCGTACGCGCGAGAGACTGAAATATAAGGACAGAGGGATGCGTTGAAAATCACACACACCAAATCCAGAAGCCAAAGTGAGAAACTGGAAGACAGTATCTGCAAGAAAAGTTATTTTTTCACGCTGCATGCAGGGCAGATTAACTTCAACCAAAATAATCTCACCGTGAGCTTATAGATCCTAAGAGGGTATGTAAGTTTATTAAAGATATATGTATGAATAATATCATTTTATTTCTGATTGATTGTATCAGATATAATAAAAAAGAGAATGACGCTAACCAGAGATAACCTTCACCGGCATTGTCAGGAAGCATAACCATTAATTGGTTAGCCAAATATATCATGGCTAATTCTTGCCTGGAAGCTTACGACATACCAGCAAGTAATTAAGTGACTTGACATCCATAAGTGGAAGGCAAAGGTTATATCGTACCCATGTATCATAACATATGATTTATTCATGTATTTTGTTAATTCTGCACAGTATACATTATCTTATCATGCTATCTCTGTAACATACTACCATGATTCATTCATTTATATACAAACACTGAAGACATGGTCGCATCATGAACAGTAGTTGGTGGTGAGATTGTTGGAACAACATGGCCACCTATTACTTCTTGTTCCAGGTTTTTATGATCAATGTTTATGATCATTCCTGATCGAGAAACTAAAGACTTGAAGAAGTTGATCCAGCTCACTGAAGCCTAGAGGTCAACCAAACTTCAACACCTTAGTCCTCCGTAGTTATAGGGCGGGCTGAAGGAAAGTCTTCCGTACTCCAGTGTGTCGGAGGAACCTCGAGCAGACGTGGCTAAAGTTGAGTTTCTTTGTATCCATCCAACAAATCCTGTGAGCAGTTTCTAAACGACTGTCTAATGATGACAACTAGATGGCAAGAGATAATGTGACAATCCTTTTGTTGTAAATTCAGTGGAAGATAAATCCAAGACTTTTTCTATTAGTTATTTTAATTTGTAACTGTAAATAATCATACATTTTACCATCTTCCAACACCCATTTATCATTACAAGAATACAGTAGAACTCCATTTATCCGAACCCCATGGGACCGAGCATCGTTCGGATAATCAAATGTTCGGATAATTGGATTACGTAATGTATCGAGTACATGTACACATATTTCTAAAAATAATTAACCATCACAAGGAAAATACACTATAAAACATATTTACTTGTACTGTAATAATAATACCCACACTGTATTAGATTACTGTATCACCAAAATCTGTCATTACACTGCAGTGTATTAATTTTTTTTTTTTAAGAAAGAGAAATGTTTTCAAAATAACATTCCATCGATTCAAAACCAGGCGCAACTTACGTATACATGTACTTGCACAGATGTAACCCACTATTTAAAATAATGAGGAATCCTCTTTTGCACCAAACTGGATAGTCTCCTTTTGGTTGCTAAGTCCCGCATTCTCTTCAACAGCAGAATCTGTGTAGGACAGCTGTCATCTTCTTGCTCGTACCAAGCCATCGCTGATTCTAGTGCTATAAAGGCCTCTTCGGGACTTGGTCGACGTTTTGGGTTTTCTTCATAACCTACAAGTACATCATGTACTTCTGAGGAGTCTTCGTCATCGGTCACTACATGTATTTGGTTTTCTTTTTGCACAAAAGACAAAATTTCTTCGTCATTCAAAAACTGAAAACCAGAATCATTATCATCTTCTAGCCACATGTGGGCATCATCTTTGTCACAGTCCGAAAATCCGGGCATTGAAACAGTTCCACAACTTCATTTATACAATCATCATTTGTGTCCACTGCAGTAGTTTCATTTCCTCCTTTTTTCCCAAGCAATCTATTCCAAGCCTTGTTGAGATTATCTTGTGACAGGGTGGTCCAAGCATCAGCTAACATATAGCAGCAGTCTTTGAGATTAAAGCTTTTTGGAAAACGCCACCACACTTTCTTCATCTTCAGCCAACAATAAACAACGCATGACTTCCTTCTTGTACATCTTTTTTAATCTTTGCTATAACACCCGGATTCATTGGTTGAATCAGTGCTGTTACATTGGGAGGCAGAAAAATTACTTTAAAATTTGCATCAACTGCATTCAATGTATCCGTCTCTGGATAAGATGGTGCATTGTCCAGTAGAAGAATTACTTTTCCAGTTTTCTTTTCTTGTTCTCTCAACCTCTTCACATTTGGGATGAACTGATTTGTATACCAATCAAGAAATATTTTACTATTCATCCAAGCACTCTTCTGTGCTTTGTAGCACAATGGGAGACATGTCACATTCTTTAAACAACGTGGTTTTTTGGCTTTGCCGATCATTAGCACCGGTAAACGATGACTTCCATTGGCATTCGCGGCTACCAAAATTGTCACTCTCTCTTTGCACTTTTTAAACCCAGGGGCAGCTGCTTCGCGCTGAGATGCAAGTGATTTTTGAGGCAATGATTTCCAGTATAAGCCAGTCTCATCGGCATTATACACATCATCGAGTGAATAACCTTCTTCTTCCAAAAAAGCCAAGAATGTTTCTTTAAAATTTTCAGCGGCAGTTGCATCGCTAGATAAAGATTCCCCTTGAATCTCCAGTTCTCGTATGCCATGACGATCATGACGAGATTTAAAGTCAGGAGGACCGTCAAGTTGATTGTTGAACTGAAGTGCCTTTTCACACAATAGAGAGCCAGAGATAGGTTTCGATTTGCTTCTTCTTTGCAGACACCATATATACAAAGCCTCTTCCAATTTCAAATATTTCGCATTTCTCATGGTTTTACGTTTCTTCGATCCATTTTCACTCTCCAATTTCGATGCAAAACTCATAATTTTATCCTTTTTACTTTTGATGTCAGAGACGGTAGCTTTCCCAACATTGAAAATCCTCGCAAGTGAAGACACAGTTTCACCTTTTCCTAGTCTCTTGATAATTGCTGTTTTCGTTTCAAATGAGAAAACATTGCGGTTCCTTTTATATGCTTTAGGCCTACTGGAAGATGCCATATCGCACAGAGAAATACTTGTACACCAAAATTATTCTGCTGTAGTAGCAGACACAATTATTTTAAGTTGAACTGTCTGTTTAGCCAGTGTTCTGCCTAGAACGCACACGTACACTGGATTGGTAAACCAGATATTAACTGACTTTATGATCTAACTGACTTCCTGTACGTAAGCGACCGACCATTAGCCCATCCAATCCTCTACAAATTGTTCGCACACATTTGAAGCTTGCCGCATGAAAAGATTCAGAAATGTAGTCTAACGTGACTGGTGGCGATTGATTTTTTTTTTTCTGGAAAAAGTGTTCGGATAATTGGATGTTCGGATAATTGGGGTTCGGATAAATGGAGTTCTACTGTATATAGATGTACATAATAAATTGGATAATTGTACTCATTTGACTTGTTAAATTTTTAACTGTTAAATTTTGAGTTACCTTTTCAAATTTAATTATATTATCACATAAGGTTACGATAGCGAAAGTAGCAACTTATACTTCTAAAGCCTAAATCTATTGTCCAGCTCAGAGTATTCACAGCTGTAACTCACTTGTGATACCAGTGTACTTCTCGGGCACTGGAACTTCATACTTTCTGGAGAGAGATTCTACTTCTGCTCTACCACTATTATCATAATAGGAAAACCTTTCGCTACACTGACATTATTTACAAAAGAAACAAGCACGGAACCGAAAAAATAACTGCCACAAAGGCCCTTTTGCTTCTCATACTGTGAAAATTTACAATAATTTGAAATCTGTGAACTGTACTTTAAAACGGTTTCCATCATTCAGAAAGTGCCCACAAATTTGCATGTGCCAGAACCAGAACAACTGCTAGTGTTATTTATGTGACAATGTTTCTGTGTGTATTTAAAAAGTAATCAAGCGTTTTTAAAGACGATTTTTATCATCTTAACTCTTAGTATCCGGCTGGCCTTCTCAGGAGGCCGATGGACTTTCACCATTTTACGGCTGGCCTTCTAGAGCGGCCGTAGTCAGTTTAGACTGTTTCCGTGTCAATAGTCAAAGATTTAACATTATTTACATACTTTTCTTCCCAAAAAGAGTTATAATGCCATTTCCGGAGCACATCGTGTTTGAAAACTGAAAATCGTGTTAATATTGATCAATTTTGATTACATTTAGTACGGTTCATTACTCCCAAAATTTTTTTTTTTTTCTGTCTGAGAATGGCTTCGTGTTCAAATGGTCGTTCGAAAAGATTATCAGCTGAACACGCATCACAGCTTATTAAATCATGGATTGATAATGACAGCGATGAATCTTCGAGTAGCCAGCCTACTGATAGTTCAGATGACGCTGAATTTAGCGAAACATTAGCAGATTATGAGGACAAGGGGGCGTGTCCTTTGGTTGGACCTAGTTATAGAACTGGTAGGGGATTGCTAAAAAGGAAAGGTAAATGCCATAAAAACGAAAGAGAAGATAGATCTAGATCACAGCTGAGATCGGTAATCACTGAATCTGGTAGGCCTAATGCAGAGCTTCAGAACAACATTACTGAACAGGAGGTTGAATGGAATGAAGTTGATAAGGGTTCAACTCAGAATGCATTTCGCTTTGTTCCACCTCAGGGTAGGACTCCTGGTGTGAATCCAGATATTGTCCCCGAAGACTCACCAGCACTTTTTTGCCTCAAAGCCCTTTTTACAGAGGAAATATTGGAACAACTTGTTGTGTCTGTCAATGATTATGCTGATCACCTCTGTCAGTCAAAAGCAGCAACAGCGAGCACTGGGTCTGTTTATCGGAACTGGCATCCAATAACACTTCATGAACTTTACAGGTTTTTTTCCGTTATCATAGCCATGGGCATTGTCAAAAAACCAAAAATGAGTGATTACTGGTCTCAGGAGCCTTATATACAGACTCCTTGGTTCAGGCAGATATTTACAAGGGACAGGTTTCAAGCATTGTATCACACAATGTTCCATGTAAGTGATGTTGACGCGCAGGGAAAAGCAAAAATTGAGCCGTTTCTGCAGAAACTTCTAACACGATTTCAGGAGGCATTTTATCCCTACAAAGAGCTGTCTTTAGATGAAATGGTGATAGGGTGGAAAGGCAGGTGGGCACATAAAATGTTCAAAGCCTCAAAGCATAAGAAATATCATGTCAAGACCTTCGGCCTTTGTGACAGTAGTACTGGTTACGTTGTCAATTTATTGATTTACTTCGGTGCCAATACATCATACAGTCCTGAGCTAGATGTAAAGAGCCAACAAGCCATCAAAGTCTTTGATACACTGCTAAAACCTTGTGGAAAAGGCCATCATATTTATGCAGATCGTTACTATACAAGTTTTGCATTGCTGCAATATCTTACCGACAACAATCAGTATTTTACTGGAACTGTAAATATAAATCGTAAAAATTTTCCAAAGGCGTTGAAGACTACACAACTGATGCATCTCCAGATGAAATGGTTTCTCGATCTAGAAAGTAAATTTCTTTGTGTAATGTTTAGAGATAAAAAGGCAAAAAAGTCATGCATTCTAGTGTCAAGTTCTGCAACTGTGGAAACCAAAGAAATCACAAATCGTTTCGGCGAAAGAAAGCACAAACATGACTACAACCAACGAATGAATGGATGTGACAAGGTTGACCAGTGTGTAACAACCTATGGAACATTCAACAGAAGAACCAGAAAGTGGTGGAAGAAAATATTCTTTTGGATTTTTGAAGTTTCCCAGTTGAATGCTTTTGTGTTGTTTGCACTCAGCAGATCAGATAATTCAAAGAAGCTGACCCTACTGCAGTTCAAGAATGAGCTAATTACAGAACTTAGTCGTATTGCTTCTGATATTATCCAGAATATCCCACACAGAGTACCTCATGCAAATCAACACAACAATCCGTTGAACCGTCTGTGTGGAACCAGACACATTGTAAAAAAATCTACATTTCTGCGCAGGTGCATCATTTGTAGCACCCCTCAAGTTAGAGTGAGAACATATTTTTATTGTGATGGGTGCACAGATCATCCACACCTTCACCCAAATGACTGCTTTGCTAAATACCATGAGGCAAAGTAGTTTAATTTTAAGAATGAAGGGAAAATTTACATTGTATATAGTAAACTTTCAGATTTGGAGTGCATCTTCAAAATGTGCCAACAAATTTTCAATTGTAATAAAAATAGTATTTATAAAAAGGAGGAGCAGCTGAAACTTTTCTACATTGTGTGAGTGTACTTTCAAATGGAAGTAGTTTTAGGAGTTTCTGGCTTCAAATTGGATTATTTTTGTAGGTAAGTACAACTCTTTTTCAAATTTTTTAATATTTAAACGTTCCTGCACTCTGTACTGTATAGGCATGTTGCATGTTTAAAATCATTCAACCATTCAATTAGGTGCATGTCAAAGGAGTTTCATTTCTCTACATTCTGATATATAACACTTGATGTTATCATTATAAATAAAGTATTTAATGCAAAATCAGTACTGGTAGTCATGTCTGTTAATATAGGATTAAAATATTTGTGCGCTTTGTCTAAATTACCAAACAATTTCAAATTGTTATAAAAACTTTTTTTGTGCTCAGAAACAACTGCAACTTTACTACATTATGTGCAAATGGATGTAGTTTAAAATAAAAGTAGTTTTATGGGTGTAAGTTTACCAGATTTAATTACACATAGTGATAAGTACAAATTGTTTTTCATTTTTTTAAATTAAAAAGTTTTTTTTCATTCCTTAATCTATATGTTGCATGCTTGTTTAAAACCACTGAACCATTCAGTTAGGTGCATGTCAAAGAAGTTTCATTTCTCTACATTTTGATATATAACACTTGATGTTATCATTATAAGTAAAGTATTTAATGCAAAATCAGTAATGGTAGTCATGTCTGTAAATTTAGAATTAAAATATTTGTGCGCTTTTTCTAAATATACCACAAAATTTCAAATTGTTATAAAAACTTTATTTGTGCTCAGAAACGACTGCAACTTTCCTACATTATGTGAAAATGGATGTAGTTTAAAATAAAAGTAGCTTTAGGAGATGAAGTTTACCAGAATTAATTAGGCTACACATGTTGATAAGTACAATTTGATTTTAAATTTTAAAAAGTTAAAAAATTTTCTGCACTCATTACTGTATATGGTGAATGCATGTTTAAAACAACTGAACAATTTAGTTAAGTGCATGATATAGGAGTTTCATTTCTTCACATTTTGATATATAACACTTTATGTTATCTTTATAAATAAATTTTTTAATGCAAAATCTGTAAATGTAGTCATGTCTAAAAATGTACTCTCTGAAATTAGCTCGTAAAAACGTGGTTTTTGAGCTCGTATACTAAGAGTTAATACATCAATAGACCCAAAATCGATGCGATCTGATGAAATTATTGTTTGATTTGTAATAAATAAGCTTCACTGTCATTTATTAGGCCTAGGCCCTATTTAAAATATATGTCCTACTTTTTAATTGTCCTTTTCATGACAAAAAAGTGAAAAATGACCTTTTTGCGTTGAACGATCTGGTCACCCTACACTACACTAGTTAAAACATCAAGACACTTTTCTTGGTATAGCCTACACAATAGGCCTATCCACCCTGTTGGTTGAAATAACGAACACGGGATCATGTTCTACGTCATTCAAATAAGCCGCAAATGTCGTTAGGGTTAGGCCCTGTAGATAGGATTCCTAAACCTAACCCTTTTGACTGCGTGTCTAAATTCTTTTTTTTATTTTAAGGCCGTATCGAACAGACGGCCCACTGTTGTTCATTGCAACCAACACGGTTATGTAATTAAGGTGTAGGCCCTAGCGTTTCGTACGGTTAGGCCTAGCCTACGTAAATTAACACACAGTATGTTAATCGACGAGATACTAAGAGAATTAATGGAAGGCGAAAACAAGCTGTACCAGTCGTGACAATTAATAATAATAATAATAAATTCTTTAAGCACCAAACACGGCGCATAAGGCAGAAACCAGTGCTCTCCAGGTTGTTCGTTGTGACGCCACTCCTCTTAGCTCTTGCACATTATTTAGGCCCAACGTTCTTCCTTCTCTTATTATTGTTCTTCTGAGTGTTTCTTTTGGTCTTCCTTTTTTCCTCTTACCCTCAGGAACCCAAGTGAGCGCCTGTAGTGGTATTCTGTTGTTTTGCATTCGTAGGACATGACCGATATATGACCATCGTCTTTTCCTTATATAGTCGGAGACATATTTCTGCCTAGAGTCTTCTCTTATTTGTCGATTAGTCTTGAATTCTTTCCAACTGATGTTCATGAGTTTTCTAAGACATTTGTTCTCGAATGTATTCAGCTTTTTCTCCAATGATTTTGTTATTTTCCAACTCTCACAACCGTATGTTAACACTGAGATAACATTTGAATTAAACAGACGAAGCTTGGTATGTATATTCAATGATCGTAATTTCCAAATGTTAAGTAATCTATTGAAGGCGCTAGCTGCCAAAGCAATTCTAGTATGGATTTCTCTTGTTGTGTCACCATCCTAAGTCATTTTACTGTCTAAATAATTGAAACTTTCAACTTTCTGTGACAATTACCTTTCGTAAATCGTTTTCCTGCCACACTAAAGGTGATATAAAGGTTTAATGAATTAATAATTCCCGTACATATCACACAATGTTTATTTACTAGTTCGCCATTTTATTTCAATCTGCCCGCATTCATTTGCGCTGATTTACGGCTGCTCAGCTGTTTCGAAGAAAACCGCAAGAGGATATTTCTTCACAACTACAACAAAAACACAAATTTATGTGAAATAACTTTATCATGACTGAAAAAAACAGTTTTGAATGATTTTTTTTTTAAATTAACAAATTTTTGCGGAAACGCAAGGGCTAAACATCCAACTTATCGGCCAGGTGGGCCTACCTTGGTAGTGTAATGTTTATTATTGTGTATGTTTATAAGCGTTACTACATCTTCTTCACAGGCACACATACGTTTCACAATGCACGCAGTAAAGCGTGAAACAAATATAAAGGTATGTTATCAGGAACTCGCAGGAAATAAAGAAGTAGAACACCAGACAACAGAAAAACAACAGACATGAGTGGCTTACCCAGGATTTGAACACTGGACCTTCCGTGCGACAACCCTGCCTAGCCATGCAAGCGAATCACACTATCCTCCTTGGCATCTACGCATCATCAAAAAAATGATGTTTCAATGGCAGGTCATCAGTGCGAACCACAATACACGACACCGGAAGTCCACCATGGGCAGTTAAACCTATTAATGGTGCAATCACTTCTGTTGTTTCTCTATCCTGCAGTTTAGGCCAATCCAACAAGACAAGGACCTTAATACTGTGTCCAGTAAATGATAGTAGACTAGAACAGGACAGTGGGTAGGTTTGGTATTGTATAAACATTTATTACACATAAGGAAGGGAAACCTGAGGCCTGTAAACAGTAAATTAATATGAAACAAATATAAAGGTATGTTATCAGGCACTCGCAGGAAATAAAGAAGTAGAACACCAGACAACAGAAAAACAACAGACATGAGTGGCTTACTCAGGATTTGAACACTGGACCTTCCGTGCGACAACCCCGCCTAGCCATGCAAGCGAATCACACGGCACATGGCAGCGAGGATAGTGTGATTCGCTTGCATGGCTAGGCGTGGTTGTCGCACGGAAGGTCCAGTGTTCAAATCCTGGGTAAGCCACTCATGTCTGTTGTTTTTCTGTTGTCTGGTGTTCTACTTCTTTATTTCCTGCGAGTGCCTGATAACATACCTTTATATTTGTTTCATAATAATTTACTGTTTACAGGCCTCGGGTTTCCCTTCCTTATGTGTAATAAACAGTAAAGCGTGATCAGTTTGCAGCCATCTTTATTTACAGATACTCGTACATGTATAGTTTCGTATTTAAATGTATTGTATTACAATGTGTAGTTTCGTATTTTAATGTATCTACTATCATCCATGATGGGGATGTAGGATAAAAAAAGAGGGATAGTACCTCACGGTGAGAGACAGCCATGTCCTTTTTAGGATAGTCAGGATCCTATTTGGTTCTCCTCTCTTTATCTAGCTCATGTATGGCTCCTCGAATACCGCTTGTGTACGGCGGTGGCCACATCCCGGGCAACAGTCTTGGCTGACTGGCTAAACTACATGGGTGGAGTAGGAGCAATCTTACTCAAGGGAATGTCCATCCCTAGTACACAAAGACTGAGACGGTGAGTGAGGCGGAGGAATCTGAGAAGATCAACGGCTCGCAAAGCGAAACAGCAAAGTGTGTGGCGCACTAGAGGCGTGTCGGACATAGAAAAAGACAATGGCTAGCCACCGTGGAAGAGATTGGGGCCTTACCACGTACTTCCTACAGAACGTAATGGGATCACAACAAGATAAGAAACGATATGTAGAGAACTGTCTGTCCCCTGGGGAAGAATCTACTGTACAAATTAACAGGGAAGAGGCAACTCCTCTAATGAGTAAGGAAGTACATAATGACGAGTGTTCCTTAAATTCTGTTGAAAGGGAGCATTCTGAGAAAGACCACCTAAAAACTAGTAGGAGAAGCCTAAAAATAGGAACATGGAATGTTAGAACTCTGAACGGAGAAGGAAAGCTTGACAATCTTATATTAGAAGCAACAGACATGAAACTCGATATACTGGGAGTTGCAGAGGCAAGACTTTTGGATACAGGCTACATAAAAAGAGACCAGTACACGCTTATACACTCAGGCGGAGAAAAACATGACAGAGGGGTAGGAATGTTGATAAAGAAGGAGTTAGAAAAATATGTATGTGGATACTGGACACACAGTGACAGAATGATGTTACTAAAAATGAGAGCAAAGCCATTCGACATATCAATCTTACAAACTTATGCACCAACTAAAGATCACAGCGAGGAAGAAATAGAAGAATACTATGAAGAGCTACAACACACACTTAAACCAGTCAAATCAACAGATGTGTTGATAGTAATGGGTGATATGAATGCAAAAGTAGGAGAAGGAAAATACAAGAAAATAGTAGGACAGTATGGATTAGGGACAAGAAATGATAGAGGAGACAGACTTATCCAGTTCTGTGAAGAAAACCAGCTGATCATATGTAACACCTTTTTTGAACACCACCCAAGGAAATTATACACATGGAAAAGCCCAGGAGATATAACACGAAATCAAATCAACTATATCATGATAAAACATAGATTTAAGAACAGTGTCACAAGTGCAAAGACATATCCTGGCGCCGACATAAATTCAGATCACAATCCAGTCGTCATCAAAGTAAATATAAAGCTGAAAAGAGCAGGAAACAGAAGACAGGAGGAAACCCAGATAGAAATATCAGCGCTGAAACAACCAGATATAAAACAGAAATATTTAATCGACGTCAAAAATAAATATCAACAGTTATTGACAGAAAGCATGGAGCAGTATAGAAGAGAAAACCCAGAAGAAAAAGCAACCGCAAAATGGGAATGCTTAAAAACAAGCATACAATCAGCAAATGCAAATTTACCTAAAAAGGAGTCTAAGAAAAATCAAATTTGGATGACAGATGACATCTTGAATAAAATGACCGAAAGAAAGAAAGCAAAAAACACTCCAGAATATAAAACAATAGACAATGACATACGTACTATGTGTAGAGAAGCAAAAGAACGGTGGATAGAAACAAAATGCAAGGAAATAGAAGACTTGGAAGCAAAGCACAGGACAAGAGATATGCATGAAGAAATAAAAAAATTATCAAATCGGTCACGGTTTGCACAAGGAGGAAGCTGTATCAAGAACAAAAATGGTGTAATATTACTTGATGAGAAAGACATATCAAACAGATGGGCAGAATACGTAAAAGAATTATTCGAGGACAACAGAGGTAAAAAACCATCACCAGATTCTAATGAAGGCCCAAACATTCTCAGATCAGAAGTAGAGAATGCCATTCATATGATACAAAAAGGAAAATCAGCAGGCATGGATAACATAAAAATTGAAATGATAGAAGCTCTGGAGAGCTTTGGTATAGATACAATCACAGAAATATGCAACGATGTATACAATACAGGATATATACCACACGACATGAAGACATCAGTTTTTATAACATTGCCCAAAAAACCAAATGCAACAGAGTGTTCAGACTTCAGAACAATCAGCCTGATGAGTCATACAATTAAGATACTGCTCAAAATCATACAGGAAAGAATAAAAAGTAAAGTAGACAGCGAAATCCAGGAAGAACAGTTTGGTTTTAGACGGAACAGTGGAACAAGAGAGGCAATATTTTGCCTAAGAATATTAGCAGAAAAATATACAGAGGTCCAAAAAAGTATGTATATGTGCTTCATTGACTATAAGAAGGCTTTTGACAGAGTCCATCATGAGAAAATAATTGAATGCCTCGAAGACATAGGTATTGATGGAAAAGATATAAGAATACTCAGTAATCTTTATTGGGAGCAAACTGCCACAGTAAGATCTGGAAGGAATTATTCACCATACATAGACATAAAAAGAGGTGTCAGACAAGGTTGTGTGCTGTCCCCCTGCCTATTTAATTTATACACCGAAAAAATTTTCAAACAGATACAGGAAATACCAGGACTGAACATCAGTGGAAGGTCAATAAACAACCTTAGATATGCAGATGATACCGTGTTGTTAGCTGAAAGCGAACAGGAGTTACAAGAACTAGTGAAGCAAGTGAACAGTATAAGTCATGAATATGGACTCGACATTAATATTGAGAAAACAAAAACTATGATAATTAGCAAAACAGACGATAAACCCACATTAAAGATAAGCGTAAATGGGGAAATCCTGGAACAAGTCAAGAGCTACGTATATCTCGGTCATATAATAACAGAAGATGGCAGATGTGAAACAGAAATCAAGAAGAGAATAGGAATGGCCAAAGCTACATTCAACAACATGAAACATATACTGACATCCAAACAGTTATCTCACAAATTAAAAGTGAGAATCATAAAGTGTTATATATATTCTGCATTTCTGTATGGTTCAGAAACATGGACGATGAATAAGCAGTTGGAAGAAAGAATTGAGGCTCTTGAAATGTGGATATATAGAAGATAGGGGCGTATATCATGGAAAGAGATGAAAACAAATAAGGAGGTCCTAGAAAATCTAGGTATGAAAAGAGAACTAATGAGGGAGGTCAAAGTTCGACAGCTAAAATACTTTGGCCACATAAAAAGGCATAACACCTTGCAGAAGACCAAAACAGAAGGGAGAGTTGAAGGCAAACGTGCAAGGGGAAGACAGCGCTATAAGTGGGAAGATAACATCAAGAGATGGACAGGAAAGAGTCTATCAGAGTGCACCACCAAGACAAGAGACAGAAGACGTTGGAGATCCATTACAGCCAACCTTCGTTGTGGAGATGGCAACTGATGATGATGATGACTATCATCTAGTGCCCTGTATATATAGAGTTACGACAACTAAAATGTGGCCGCCATTTTCGGTCGTACCCGTATTGCAGGAAAATGGACCCGATCATGAGTTTCGGACCCAATTTGCATTTTCGTTTAGGTTAGCTAATAATTTGAAATAAAATTAGATGCAAATACAGTAGCACATATTTTTACTATTATTTGTATTTCAAGTAACAAAACAAAAAGAGGAAAACTAGTTTACTTACCGGTTTATTGAAAAGAATCAGTAGCGTGGATTTTTAACACATACTTCGTTGAATTTTATATTCCGTTAGAATTCCACTATTTAGCAACAAATATTCCGTTAGAATTGCAACACTTAGGAAAACATCTTCTTCTTCTTCTTCTTCTTCCGTCCTTAGCCACCGACCGTCAAAGCAGTCAGTGGCCATTACGCCTAGTGGCGTCTTAGGGCAACAGCAGATAGGTTTTCTTTGCCATTGTTTCCCATCACGCCTATTGGCGTCTTTAGGGCAATGGCAAATCAATCCATCTGCTGTTGTTTCCGTAATCGAAGTGACTGGCAAACGGGTGATCAGCCCGTTGGTTAGGAAAACATACTCCCTTCGAATTGTATTTTATATATTATAATTATACAATTATATAATGTATATTCCCAGTAGCAACATACGGCTGCGAGACTTGGACACTCAATAAAACAGTTGCAAAAAAGATTACATCATTCGAAATGAAATGCTACAGAAGGATGTTGAGAATACCCTGGACAGAAAAAAAGACCAACAGAGAAATACTGCACTCACTAAACGTACAGGAACATTGGCTCCTAAATACCATCGCAATAAGGAAGCTGAAATTTTTCGGTCATATAAAAAGACATAATAGTCTGGAAAAAACAGTGATGGAAGGCATGGTCCTTGGAAAAAGGGGAAGGGGTCGACCTAGACGACGGTGGACCCAGGACATCACAGAGAGTCTGAACTTGTCTTTGGCTGATGCAGGTCGACTTGCCCAGAATCGTGATGCGTTCAGAGCAGCTGTAATGGAGACAACGTTCTGGAAAGAATACGTCACATGATGAATTTAAAATTATATAAAATATATATATAATATATAAATTTACAATTATATGTTATATTTATAATGCATTTATATATATTATAATTATAATTTGTATTATTATATAATAATAATATTATATAATTTATTATATAATGTTATATAATTTTATTATAATTAAAAAAATATTAATAAAATAATAAAAATATAAAATTTTATTACTTACTTACTTACTTAGTCGTTCCCCTTCTACCGCGAGGTGTAGAGGTTTGGAAGAGAGAGCGCCAGACCATTCTATCAGCTGTCTTCTTCCTGGCCTGGTTCCATTCTAGTCCTCGGTCCTTCAAAGATTGTCTAATGTTGTCCTCCCAGCGGACTCTGGGTCGTCCTGGAGGTCTGGATCCCTGGCTCTTTGTTTCCCATGCTTGTCGTGGTAGCCGATCTTCTCCCATTCTGCAGACATGGCCAAACCATCTTAGTTGGGACTGTTCTATTTGGGTCTGCAGCGGATGGGATTTTAGGCCTTGACGGATCGTCTGGTTGCGGACCATGTCTCTTCTTGTTACTTCAACCACTTTCCTCAGATACCTCATTTCTGAGGTTTGGATCTGGCTTTTGTGGGTTGTAGTCATTGCCCACGACTCGCATCCATATGTCAAGACTGGGACATAGGTGGAGCGGTATACAGCCATCTTCGTTTTCTTACCAACCTCTTTCTTGCTGAGGAATCCACGATTTATGGCCTGAAAAAGTCTCCCAGCCGCTGCTTTTCGAGTGGCCAACTCTTCTTTGATGCCTCCCTTTCGGTCTATAATAGCTCCGAGATATTTAAAGTGGTCGACCTGCTCCAGGACCTGTTCTCCCAACTTAATCTGATGTTTTCTTTCTTCTCGTGATATCACCATGGATTTTGTTTTAGAGCTGCTTATGACCATCCCTCTCTTCTCCAGCTCTTCCTTCCAGACTTGCAGGTTGGATTGGAGATGTGCCTCTGATTTAGCAATCAGGGCAACATCATCAGCAAATGCCAGCTCCGAAATATAGACCTGTCTCATCTTCCAGTACCCCACTGAATACTTTCTTGTTCTCTCCTTACATGCCTTGATGACATCGTCCATAAGGAGTATGAAGAGGTAAGGTGATAGGATATCACCTTGTCTTACACCAGTGGTGGTCCTGAACTCTTCTGACTTATGGTTTGCTGTCCTCACATAATTTCTGCAAGACTTGTAGAAGCTCTGTATAGCATGAATCAGAGGTGCTGGAATATTCTTCCTTGCCAAACAGTCCCAAAGTTTGCTCCAGGGGACCCTGTCAAACGCCTTTTCCAGATCTATGAAACAAAGATGGATCTCACTCTTATACTCAAGGGCCTTTTCACTCAGCTGTCTGAGTGTGAAGATTAGGTCTTGAGTACTTCGGTTTGCTCGGAATCCGCACTGGACCTCATCCAATTGTGGCTCAGCTAGGCGTCGGAGTCTCTGCTCTAGGATTCTAGAGTAGATTTTACCAGGGACACTGAGAAGGGATATGCCTCTATGGTTTCCACATTGTCGATTGTCACCCTTTTTGAAAATTGGTGTTATGATGGCAATCTCCCAATCCTTTGGTATGGTCTTGTTGCACCATGCTGCCTGTAGGACCTTTAAGAGTAATAGGTCGCCTGATGCTCCCATGTACTTAACCATTTCTGGTGTTATACCATCATGCCCTGCTGCTTTGCCCATCTTGATTTTCTCTAGTGCTGCCCTCAGTTCTTCCATCTTTATGTCATCTTCACCATCATTGGTTTTCTCTTCTGTGCTAGTGGTTATCATTTCTGATGCTTCATCATGCTCACCATCCAGGAGTTCTGAGAAATATTCTTTCCATCTTTCCATTACTTCCTTCGGGGCAGTAAGCAATTTGCCTTGCTTGTCCTTTATAAATTTGAGAGGGCATTGTTTTTCTTTCCTCATGTTCTTTAGGGTCTTATAGAACAATTTCTGGTTTTCTTGTGCATCTTTTTCTAGCTTTTCTCCAAATTCTTCCCAGGACTTCTGTTTTGCTGCTAGCACTTTGTTCTTTGCTTCTGTTCTGAGTGTCACATATTCTCTATATTTTTCCATTTGTCCTGTTGTGTTTTTAGCTCCTAAGTATTGTTTCCATGCCATTTTCTTCTCTCTTATTTTCTCTTTGACTTCCTCTGTCCACCAAGGTGTCCTCTTTCTCTGGTTCCCAAGTCGGACTTCACCGCATGCTTCTGCAGCAGCTGTCTTTATGATATCCTTGAATTTATTCCAGAGGGTTTCCAAGTCATCAGGTCGTTCTTCTGTGTTGCTCACTGCTGTAGCAATAAGCCCCTGATATCTGGTCTTAATTTCTGGCTCTCTCAGCTTGTAGGTCCTAATGCTCATTTCTCCTGCTCGTTTACTTGGTTTCTTGCGTGATGTTGGGCAGTTCCTAGGCTGAGCAACTCTTTCAGTTGTTCGTTTGATTGTTAGCAGGTAGTGATCACTTCCAATCTCTGGCCCCCTCCAGACTCTTGCATCTCGGACATATCTGAAAGAGCTTCTCCGAACAATGGCATAGTCGATCACTGACTTCTCATTCTTGGTTGGTTCACATCTAGTGTATGCATGTATGCGCTTATGGGGGAACTTTGTTAAAATTTTATTACATGATATAATTCTTGAACAATAATAAGAGAAGGAAGAACGTTGGGCCTAAATAATGTGCAAGAGCTAAGAGGAGTGGCGTCACAACGAACAACCTGGAGAGCACTGGTTTCTGCCTTATGCGCCGTGTTTGGTGCTTAAAGAATTTATTATTATTATTATAATTCTTGAATATATTTAAAATACATAATTACAAAATTATAATAATAATATAATTTATATTATATATTTTAAAATTATATAGATTATATAAAATATATAAATATAAATAAATAAATAAATAAATATAAATATATAAATAAATAATCATATATATATATATATATATATATATATATATATATATATATATATATATATATATATATATTATATATATATATATATATATATATATATATATATATATATATATATATATATATATATATATATATATATATATATATATATAATATATATATATAATATATATATATATATATATATAATATATGTATATATATATATATATATATATATATATATATATATACATATATACATATACACATATACATATATATACATATATACATATACACATATACATATATATATATGTATAGATAGGGCTCGTGATCCTTGGTTGGTAGCTTATCTAAGAGAAGGAACTCTGAATTCAAACCACCGCTGCCTTGCGGGAATATCCATTTGTGGAATTGGCTTCAGGAGTAAACCCTGAGGATAAATCCGGAGTCGGAGTCCCTAAGGCAGTCTAATGTCGATTCGACATTATTCTGGCAACTCCTGCGACATGGCTGGTACCAAACTGTATCGGCTACTGCCGTTCCTTTGGATCTACCGGCTGTGTGGAGAGAGGGAACATGCTGCATGGGCAACAGCTTGATCTCCATATAACTGTGCCCAAGCTCGCGCCCTGGAGAGGACACTCCAGCTTCACCCTATAGGTGTCGGCAAAACACGGGAAGTAGCAGTTACCGGTTATAAGCATTTTGCCCAATTGGCGTAGGGCATGGCGCCAGGGGCTACTTCCGACAGTGGGAGAGGTTCTAGGATCTCACTGGACAGCTACCGCCTGCTTCAAGCTGGGCAGCCCCCAGTCAATAAGGTGTTGTCCCGCCACTGTCTGCTTTCCCCATTGGGTGCATGGGGATTAGGGTCAAACCCGAACTGTGGACAGAAAATTTTGCACCAAGCAATTATCGAAAAAATAGAAATAAGCAAACTCTCAGATTGGGATGCTGGAACGTCCGGACTATGTTGACTGGACTATCCGAAAACCTACAGGATGTAAACGATGTAAGGAAGACAGCCATAATTAATGATGAGCTTAAACGACTTCAGGTGGATACAGCTGCACTTCAGGAAACGCGCCTGGCGGGCTCTGGAATGGTGAGCGAGAAGGACTACACATTTTATTGGCAAGGGAAAGATCTTGATAAAGCTAGAGAACACGGAGTAGGTTTTGCGGTCAAAAAATCGCTAACTAACATGGTTGAACCAGGCGAAAATGGATCAGAACGCCTGTTAACGCTCCGCCTGCAAACTAGCACAGGTCCCATCACCCTTGTCAGTGTGTATGCTCCTACTCTGTACTCTGCCTCAGAAGCTAAAGATGAGTTCTACGAGAATCTAGCAGCAGTAATCAAAAGCATACCTAGGCAAGAACAGCTTGTTCTCCTTGGTGACTTTAACGCTAGAGTGGGTGCCGATAATGTTTCATGGCCTTCATGTCTGGGCAGGTTTGGTATTGGCAAGATGAATGAAAATGGACAACGGCTCTTAGAGTTGTGCGTCCACCATGACCTCTGCGTGACCAACACATACTTTCAGACAAAACCCCAGCATAAGGTGCCATGGAGACACCCACGATCCAAGCACTGGCACCAACTTGACCTGATTCTCGTCAGAAGGCCACTCCTCAGGTCTGTGCTCTCCACGCGCTCGTACCATAGTGCAGACTGTGACACAGATCACTCCTTGGTTTGCTGCAAAATCAGAGCACAACCAAGAAAACTCTATCGTGTCAGACATGAAGGGAAACTACGCATTGATACCAGCAAGATGTCAGACCCTTTCATGATCGCTCAATTCACTGCGACCTTCAAGAAAGTGCTCAGTAGCCCTCAGCATGGTGATACTATTACAGAGAACTGGGAGCATCTACGGAACACCATTCAAAGTACTGCACTTGCCACCTTTGGTAAGAAAACAGCAAAGTCAAATGACTGGTTTGACGCTTCATCAGATGTGATGGCACCTGTTATTGAAGCTAAGCGCAGTGCTATGAATGAATACAAACGTTCACCGAGTGCCAGAACCCTACAGATCCTGAGGGCTACGAGAAGCAAAGTTCAACAAACTGCTCGACGCTGTGCAAATGACTATTGGCTCCAGCTCAGTGAGAGCATCCAGATCGCAGCGCAAACAGGCAACATTAGACAAATGTATGACGGTATAAAGAAAGCACTTGGCCCCCATAAAAGTAAGACGGCACCGCTAAAAACCATCAGCGGAGAGAAGCTAACCGATAAGGGTAAGCAGATGGAGAGGTGGGTCGAGCACTACTCTGAGCTTTACGCTAGAGACAATACCGTTACGCCTGCAGCCCTTGATGCTGTCAATAGTCTGCCAACTATGGAGGAGCTGGATGCCGAACCAACATTAGAGGAACTCAGTAAGGCCATTGATAGCTTGGCCTCTGGCAAAGCACCAGGCAGTGATGGGATTCCTCCTGATTTAATCAAATGCTGTAAGAGCACGCTATTACATCCCCTGCATAGGATGCTGTGCCAGTGCTGGGAAGAGACAACTATTCCCCAAGACATGCGAGATGCCAAGATTGTAACACTGTATAAAAATAAAGGAGACAGAAGTGATTGCAATAACTACAGAGGCATCTCTCTTCTTAGTATTGTTGGTAAGGTTTTTGCCAAAGTCATCTTAATGCGACTACACAAGTTAGCTGGGCGCATATATCCAGAGGCACAGTGTGGATTCCGAGCTGGCAGATCAACAACAGACATGATCTTCTCTCTCCGCCAGCTTCAGGAAAAATCAAGAGAGCAGAAAAGACCATTATATATCGCCTTTATAGACCTCACAAAAGCGTTCGACCTGGTTAGTAGGGATGGACTCTTTAAAATCCTCCTGAAAATAGGCTGCCCTTCTAAAATGCTGGAAATGATAAAGTCATTCCATGACGACATGAAAGGAACAGTCCAATATGCTGGAAGCACGTCACATCCCTTTGATATACGAAGTGGCGTTAAACAAGGCTGTGTTCTGGCTCCGACCCTCTTCGGAATCTTCTTTGCCTTACTCTTGAAACATGCATTCAGAGATGCAACTGAAGGAATATGCCTTCACACTAGGTCAGATGGCCGTCTGTTTAATCTTTCAAGGCTGAAGGCAAAAACAAAAATCAGAAGGGTCACTATAAGAGACTTGTTGTTCGCTGATGATGCTGCAGTTGTCACTCAAAGCCAACAGGAGCTTCAGAGCTTGATGAATCGCTTCACTAAAGCATGCAAGGACTTTGGCCTCACAATAAGTCTAAAGAAAACAAATGTGCTGAGTCAGGATGTAGGTGCTGCACCAGTTATCACTATCGATAACTATGAATTGGCAGTGGTGCACCACTTCACATACCTAGGGTCTACCATCAATGACAAACTCTCACTGGATACAGAAATCGACAGCCGCATTGGCAAAGCTGCAGCTACCTTTGCCCGCCTCACATCGCGTGTTTGGGGAAACTCTAAACTCACAATGAAGACCAAAGCTGCGGTATATAATGCCTGCGTCACCAGCACACTCCTATATGGTAGCGAGACCTGGACGACCTATGCTAAGCAAGAAAGAAGGCTCAATACCTTCCATTTGCGGTGTCTACGCCGCATCCTCGGCATCTCGTGGAAAGATAAAGTGACAAATGTCGAGGTGTTGTCAAGTGCTGGCCTTCAAAGTATGTATACGCTGCTTAGACAGCGCAGACTTCGCTGGCTTGGCCATGTTCGCCGCATGGAAGATGGTCGCATCCCAAAAGATATCTTCTACGGACAATTAGCAGATGGCAAGAGAACAGTTGGGCGACCACAGCTGAGGTTCAAAGATGTGTGCAAGAGAGATATGAGGGCACTGGACATGGATCCAGCAACATGGGAGGATGAAGCTGCCGATCGCACTAAGTGGCGATGCTATTTGCGGCACCACCTCAGATTGGGCGAAGAGAGGCTCACACAAGAAGCAGAGGTGAGGAGAAAACGTCGAAAGGAGCACCAGGAAAATAAGCAGCTGAGGGCTGCCACCTCAGGGGCGCATTCCCATAGTCAGTTATGACTGAAGGGGCTATTATTATTACTATTATTATTATTATAATATATAAATATATATATATATATATATATATATATATATATATATATATATATATATATATATATATATATATATATATAAAAAAAATATATATATATATATATATATATATATATATATATATATATATATATATATATATATAATTATAATAAAATCTCCGGTCCAACAAATGTAATTAGATTTTGTTAAAATTATCTGTACATTGTCGCATTTTTAATGAAAACAAAAATTGATGTGATCATCTGGATCTAGTAAAACTGTCAGTGTCTACAACAGTCATTCACCAGTTTTCGTATTTCAAACTAGGTAAATAGTTCAATTCGAAGGGAGTATGTTTTGCTAAGTGTTGCAATTCTAACGGATTAACCCCGCATGCACAGTCCGTACAGAGGCGGGTTCTTCACTGACCGTGCATACCTAGAATCAAAAACAGCGATCAGTGGGATATCACTATCATCGTCATCACCATCATCATCATCAAGATCAACAACAATATCATACCCGGCCTGCCGAAGACAGAGTGTGTCCGCAACAGTGCAGACAGTAAAATTATGGCGCTCACCCATTTACAGAATGGAATCATTAGATAAACATAGCGTCACTACTATTAGCTACAACAAGGAAGGAGCAGAGCAGAGCCCCTGCTTCAAAAAGGCTCGTCCATGCAACTAGTGCCTCTGCTAACCTAACAGTCGGGGGGGGGGGGGGGGGGGGGGTTGGATCAACAGACCAGCCAGCCCATTTGTAGTGGTTTTTGATGGTACTGTATGGTTGTGATATCACCTAGTGTGATGCATGAGGTCAGCTGTGAAGGCTCCTGAGATAAATGTAGCTGTGAATTTACAGAAGGCCCTTCTTGATACCACTTACGACCTCACACATATCTTTTTTACTAATGAATGAGGCTACGTTAACATCTAGGGTGCTGAATGTAAGGTGTTGTATTAATATATACAAACACACACACAGATATTTAATAAGTCTAATAATATTAATAAACTTTATAACACACTGAACTAACTCAAGCTGTGTAAAATTTTGATATTAAATTTTCTTTAAATTTATTTGTTCTGAACCAAGGTTTTATTTTGGTCAGAACATATGAAAGGTTTTGAATTTATGAATGAAATGCATGAATATATGGCATAATAAATGAAAGGTGTGTACATATGAATTTTACAAGACTAGTTAATATTAATACTGTTTATATTTGTAATTTATCTGGGAGAACGATTAATTGATGTGCTGATGGAGTGGCTTCATCACTCCCTGTCTATACTATCCAACATTGTCCATTACTGACGGGAGGAATACAAAGTTTATGTCCCACCATGGTATGTTCTAGTAAATGGGAATATAGTTAGTGTTTGTGATTAAATAAGTTGGTGAAAGTCCAGCAGGCTAGACGCTCACGTATCTTCGACTGAGTAGTTCTGGTGCTGGAATTTGGTGGCCCCACCTCTCCGTGCTTGGGGGCTATATAGGCTGCTCTGCCAAAATTCTCGACTGCACGGGTCCACTCTTGTATTTCTCAACAGAGCATTTGACACCACTTTGGTGCCAAATAAAAAAAACTCACAGTTCTGAAATAAAAGTATTGGGTCATGTGTCAGAACTCTACCTCCTGAGCCACTACTACACTCAACATTATACAACAACACCACATAGACAGGGTCAGATCTCTCTGACCATACAGCACACCTTACCAAGTTGGTTTCACATAGGATAAGTTCCCCAAGACTACATATTCTGAAATATGTTCATTAGCTTCTTGCCATTGAATAGGATAGGTGATATGTTCCACTGATCTCAACACTTGATCCGCCCTTCATAATCCTTGCTGGCGTTTATGTATTTTGTTTGTCTCTAGACCCTGAACTGGGGCTGGGGGTCTAGAGCGAATCCTTACTTGTTGTAAGGGCTAGATTATGATATGGCAGTATCAAATCACTCGAAATATTAAACAATATTAAAATATTCAAAGAAATACTTTCAGTCTTACCAGAATTATGAATAGAGAACACAGTATATGCTAGCAAAACTCAGCTGAGCTGCTGGCTTTAGTATGGCGTCCCTCTATATATTTCAATTAGCTTCTGGGAATTACACCACTAAATAATTACTGTGTCTACCACTGGACAACTTATGATGAATGGCAAAGATGCGCGTCTGAGCGCCGATATCATGTTTATCTGTGGCCAATCACCGCCTTTTCTTTTTCAAATTCAAACCCCCTTTCCAAAAAGTCAATTCAGTCATACCTCAGTCAAGTATGTATTATTGTCTGTTGGTCCGTCTGTCTCTACTTGCGTTTTACACAAAAAAAACACACTTGTTTTTTGAACCAACTCTGCCGTCCCCTACACAATTTTGCCTTTAAAGCTAATTTTAGCCACATCTTTCCTTAACACCCTCTCTCTTTCATTCTAACTAGATTTTAGCACTTGCGTCTCAAGGCTGCAATTTTTTTTGAAAATTAGTGACATCTTTTTGTTTCAATGCAGTCGCTCGCTGATATGAACAACACAGTCTTTTGTCAATATCTTCATTATTATCTATCCGTCTGTATAAATGAAAGCATATTATTTCTCTGCTCAAGATGGGCCATCCGGCCAGCTAGGTTTTATATTCCTAACATTATTATTAAGAAAAAGTTACTTTTCAAGGTTAGTTGTTTTTTTTAAATATGTTCTAGCATCTTCTGTAAGGCGTTTGCCGCTGAATTCAAATAAAGGACGAAGTATCGCAAAAGCGTCCAAGAAATGACTGTGGCGTATAATAGCTAAGGTCCCTTTTTGTCGATTTCTTTACCTTGTGTCAACTTGGGGATGTGAATTTTTTTCCTTCCTCCCCCCCAATTGCGTCTTTTTTTGCCTTGCTAGTTTCAAGCACGTGTTCAGTCATATTTTTCCTTTTGATCTCCGTTCTCATCCCGTTCCAAGAGTAACGTTTTGCTTTCACGTCTAGCAAATTAATTTCCATGGCGGGTGGTGACCCGCGGCCTGGGCGATCATGTACTCGAGTAACTTACGCATTATTTTTATCCCTACTTTTTATCTTTGGAGATATTTTAACGTTGTATCACGGTTAATTTTATCACACATCTCCCCACTTGAAAACATGCCTACGGCAAGTTCCGAAACCAGTGATACACATAGATAAAATCACTCCTCACGCCTGCCATTATTCTAATTTTGATCACAGGGGTGCCGACTGAGGAAATCTGCACCAACATTCAATTTGCCTGGGATATATTGGATACTGAACTGATAAGGTTGAAGCAATAAAGACCACCTCAGCAATCTTGCGTTTTCATGCTTAGCCTGAGATAAGAATACGAGGGGCTGATGATCCGTCTGGACCACAAAAGTCCTACCATACAGATAGATTTGAAACTTCTTTATTGCCCAGATTAACGCTAAACATTCTTTTTCGCTTGTGGAATATCCTTGTTCCACCTTATTCAATTTGCGGCTTGCATAAGCGACTGGTTTCAGTTCCCCATCCGGTGAAGATGATCTTTGCAACAAAGCCGCCCCGAGTCCTACATTACTTGCATCTGTTCTTACGACAAAGTCCTGTGTCAAATCAGGCAGTTTGAGAATAGGCTTGCTAGTGAGTTTTTCCTTTAAGTCTTGGAACGCTAATTCACTTTGCGCAGTCCAAATAATTTTATCTGGAAGTCCCTTGCGAGTCAGATCAGTCAGAGGAGCACAAATAGAGTTAAAATCGTTGATGTATTTTTGATAAAATCCGCATAACGACACGAATGATCGCACGTCCTTTTTTGTTTGTGGTCTAGGTGCTCTCTGCAGTTTTTCCAAGTTCTTGGGATCAGGGGTCATGTTACCCTGATATACAGTGTGTCCCAAGAATTCCAACTCTTTGCATCCAATACAACATTTTGTTGGCCTAGCAGTTAAGTTCGCCTCCCTAAGCCTATTAAATAACATTTTTAGAGCGTCAATGTGTTCTTCAAATGTCTCTGTGGCGACGAGAATATCATCCATGAAATTCGTGATACATGGGTTATTCAGGGGATCCAACAATTTGCGCATCATCCTTGAAAATACACTCGGAGCATTTTTCAGTCCGAATGGTAGCATGTTGAATTCATAATGTCCATCCGAAGTGCTAAAAGCCAAATAAGGTCTCACTTCAGGCTTCACTGGAATCTGGTAATAGCCTTTACTAAGATCCACCTTTGAAAAGTATTTTGCCTTGTTTAATCTGGCAAATAACTGTTTTGTGTCTGGTAATGGATCCACTTGTCCTTCTGTGACAGCATTCAGTTTCCTGTAATCTATGCACAGTCTGTGTTCCCCAGACGGTTTTCTCAACAAAACGACACTGGAGCTAAAAGATGATTCACTGTGTGAAATAATCCCCTCCTTCAACAAATAATCTATTTCTTCCTTCAATGCCTTCTCCTTCGCGAACGGAATAGAATAGGCTCTCATACAGATTGGGTTTGAGTCTACCAGTTTCATGTCATACTGTAGCAAATTTGTATGGCCTGGTTTATCTGTTAATACATCTGTATGTTCCTCCAGAACCTGTTGAACTCTCTCCCTCTGATTTTTAGTCAGGTGCTTACTGACTTTTACCTGTGCTGCTGTTTCACAAGGATGTAATGGGTATTCATGTGAGGTGAGTGGTTCCTTTTGCATTTGAGTTGCGATAGCCAAGGTCAGTAAGGGGGTGCTTTCCTGGAGTGGTCTGTCCAGATACTTCTTTAACAGGTTTACATGATAAACTTTCTCCTTCCCCTTTTTGTCAATTTTATAGTTTGTTCTAGACACCTTCTCTAGAACCGTATATGGACCTTGCCATCCAATTTGTAATTTATTCTGGCTACCGGGTAGTAGAAGCAGCACCTTCTCTCCCACAGCTAGTTCTCTGTCCTTTGCCTTCCTATTAAAATATGCTGCATGTTTCTTCCTGGCTTGTTTCAAATTATCATTTGCCAGTTTCCATCCAGCTTTCAAACGAGTGGTCAGTTCGTTCACGTATTGATAAGATGAGGTAACAGTCTCTTCCGCCTTCTCATCTGTCCAGGTCCTTAATAGCGCTACATCTGGATTTTTAATTTTCCATATTTATTTTTCATGGCACCCATCGGGTCCCGTCCATTAGAAGCATTATAGTGAGGACTTTTCTTCCTAGAATCATCACTCACAAATCGACCACTACCAATTTTTTTCTTGGGTTTGTCTCCCCACTTTAGATTGCTTATGAGAGATCTTCGCTCTCTTTTCTGTTCTTCCAGTTTATATAAGTCTGACCGAGGGATTGTCATCTTATCCTGGGTAAAATTTACTCTTTGTACTCGTCGCATAGTGGCCATGTTAATCCATTCAAGTGAAGACTGGGTGTGAAAAGGGGGCTCCCATTCCACTTTGTCTACCTGAGTATAATTAGTTTTCCTTCCAGGCCTAATTTTGCCCCGTGGCGTTTCTAGGTCCTGCACATATTTTCCCTTTGTGGGTGTTCCCTCATGAAATATGCCACATGCTTCTACAAAGTTTTCAATATCGACATTTACGTCGGGCCAATAGTATTTTCGAGCAATCTTTTGGCAGATGGTACCGACTTTTTCATGGTCCCCATCTTTTCCAACATGTAAGCTCCTTATCAAATTTGCCCTATATATCTTGGGAAGAACCAACTGTCCGTGACCAGTGGATCTAGTTCCTGTCTTCCTGTATAATAATTTGTTCTTCATGAAATATTCCCCCTTGCTCGGAGGTGTGTGGCATTTGCGCAATTTTTTAAAACATGGCTTGAGTGTCCTATCCTCAGCCTGCGCCTTCCTCATCTCCTCTGGATGAGCATTTATAGGTTCACCTTCTTCCTCCTTCTTCTGTGACCTGGTCTGCACTGTCGCCATGATCACAGGTCTCTCGGGATTCCCCAAGAAGACGTATCTACACCCCAATATCAGAGGGTAGATTGGTTCATCTATCACTGCTGCTCTGATTTCTCCTTCCACATAGCGAGTTTTCACCGTTATCCTTGCGATGGGAAGTGTCATGAGTGGTATGTCCTTAGTCGCCCCTTGTATTTCCACTGTTTCTGTGGTATACTGACTTGGGTCCACTAGGCTAGACTTCACACTGAATCATAATCCAAACCTGTATCATAAAGGCACCTTATGGTGACCCCATTACAAATAACATCCTCACAAACTGGGGGGTGATAAGGTTCCTGCTGTCCATTAGGATTAACCTTTAATCTTTGAGTCCCCGACTTCATTGCAGCAATGTTTGAAGGTTTCCTTCTACAAAATTCGGTGTTATGGTTATCTTTCTTGCACCATTTACACCATCTTTTTCCTTGGTTAAACGGTTTTCTTTCATTGGATTTTTGGTCATTGAACTGTGAGTTTCTGTCGCGATAGTCATTTCTTGGCCGTTCAAAGTTTGTCCTACCTTTATTACCCTGTTCTCTATTATCAAATTTATTAAATTGCTGTGGAGCTTTAAAATTATCTATGTGCTTCTTTTTAGCACCACTTACCTCTGCCTGGGCTGCCTGATACCTCTCAGCGACATTTAAAACCTCCCCCAACTTCTCTGCACCTTGTTCCATGAGAAATTTTCTCATGTCTGGAGCCATGGACTCTCTCAATTGCTCAATCATGATCATCTCTTTAAGATCTTGGGTCTTCCCCAGAGCAGTCCATTTCTCCAAATAGGTTTCCAGTCTGGCAGAGAATTGGTGGTATGTCTCCCCAGACAACAGTTTGGCATTTCTAAATTTCTTACGATAAAATTCACCATTTTTTTCGTACCTCAATAACAAAGCCTGCTTTAACATGTCATAATTGTCTTGGTCTTCTCTGTTCATTTTTGCGAAGACTTCATAAGAAGTACCTCTCAGTCCCTGTGATAACTTTAAACTCCACCTCTCTCTCTCTAACCCATATGTAGTAGCTAATAACTCAAAACGTCCTAGGTACCCCTCTATGTCATCGTCTTTTTCAACAAAATGGTCTAAATGAAACCCCATAGCTGATGTTGAGGCTCCCAGACTGGGCGTAGCATCTGAGGCAAAAGGGCTGGCACCATTTTCAGGAGCCTGGCCATGTAGCTCCAGCTCCCTTAGTCGTAATTCGTGCTCCCTTTGCAACCTTCTATCTTCTGCCTCCCTTTCGGCAGTCAACCTTTTTTGTTCTGCCTCCCTTTCGGCCTTTTTTCTTCTGCTTCCCTTTGCTGTCGTTTTTCTTCTGCCTCAATCTGCAGCCTCTTAATTTCTTTTTCAGCCTCTAACTTCTTCTCTTCAGCTAATCTTCTTTCTTCCCGTTCAATATACTTATCACATTCAGCCGTTACATATTGAATTAAAACCTGACCATCCATTCCCATATCCTTTGCCGTTAGCACAGCAGCTGATCTGAACTTTGCCAGCTCCGCCATACTTTTGAGACAATTTAGCAATGAGCAAGATAAATCTCTAACCACTAAAGTAATTCTAATTACTATAGTCTAAAATAAGTCTAATTAGCCAGTTAACTAATTAATTACCACTGGCTGTGAAGATTCACCAACTTTTATTTTCACTTTTAATTTTAAGGGACACTTTTAATTTTTACAATGTGTTCCCCTAATTTTATTCTCCCACCAGGAGATCCTAATATTACAAGTTTAGCTAATTATCCCGGGACAAGAGACCCCAATATATGTAGTGGTTTTTGATGGTACTGTATGGTTGTGATATCACCTAGTGTGATGCATGAGGTCAGCTGTGAAGGCTCCTGAGATAAATGTAGCTGTGAATTTACAGAAGGCCCTTCTTGCTACCACTTACGACCTCACACATATCTTTTTTACTAATGAATGTGGCTACGTTAACATCTAGGGTACTGAATGTAAGGTGTTGTATTAATATATACAAACACACACACAGATATTTAATAAGTCTAATAATATTAATAAACTTTATAACACACTGAACTAACTCAAGCTGTGTAAAATTTTGATATTAAATTTTCTTTAAATTTATTTGTTCTGAACCAAGGTTTTATTTTGGTCAGAACATATGAAAGGTTTTGAATTTATGAATGAAATGCATGAATATATGGCATAATAAATGAAAGGTGTGTACATATGAATTTTACAAGACTAGTTAATATTAATACTGTTTATATTTGTAATTTATCTGGGAGAACGATTAATTGATGTGCTGATGGAGTGGCTTCATCACTCCCTGTCTATACTATCCAACATTGTCCATTACTGACGGGAGGAATACAAAGTTTATGTCCCACCATGGTATGTTCTAGTAAATGGGAATATAGTTAGTGTTTGTGATTAAATAAGTTGGTGAAAGTCCAGCAGGCCAGACGCTCACGTATCTTCGACTGAGTAGTTCTGGTGCTGGAATTCGGTGGCCCCACCTCTCCGTGCTTGGGGGCTATATAGGCTGCTCTGCCAAAATTCTCGACTGCACGGGTCCACTCTTGTATTTCTCAACAGAGCATTTGACACCACTTTGGTGCCAAATAAAAAAAAACTCACAGTTCTGAAATACAAGTATTGGGTCATGTGTCAGAACTCTACCTCCTGAGCCACTACTACACTCAACATTATACAACAACACCACATAGACAGGGTCAGATCTCTCTGACCATACAGCACACCTTACCAAGTTGGTTTCACATAGTATAAGTTCCCCAAGACTACATATTCTGAAATATGTTCATTAGCTTCCTGCCATTGAATAGGATAGGTGATTGATAAAGTTGGATTTTTATTCCCGTTAATGATATCCACCAAAAGATAGATATAAGTGGATGGAAGCAGACATCATCATCATCATCAGTTGATAAGATCTCTATGGTGTTGTTTGCTCCACTGTAGTGTATGGAATGACAACTTGACCTACGCAGTGGTGTGTAGACATGGATTGAGTGTACAATGTGCGAATGATGATAAGGGTTCGTGTTGTTGACAAATATTCTTTTCTCACACTCATGTATGACTGGAAGTCATCGACACCAACGACTGTGTACCTTTTCTAAAGTTTAATTGGACGTACACACTCGACAGCACAGATAGTGACAAATCACAGGTTGGCATAATACATCATGGTACAGTGGATAAATGGTCTTGCAATGTTACATGGGCACTCATGTAGAATAATAGTATAAAGGACTGTCAGTAGCCAAGCCCTCAGTATCGCCCATACATATATATATCATCTGACTTCACTGACTGAGCACGTCAGCTTATAAACAATATTTCAGATGGCTTCTAAACCTAATCTCGTCTAGCGACGATTCTTCAACATAATGTTCAGCACATATTTTTTCATATAATAATATTGAACCGCTAGCAATGGGTTCTCATGTGTAGCAGTGATCTCTGGACTAATCAAGCGATAATACGGGCATCCCTTTTCTCTTCTTGAAAGTCACTACATGTTTTGGTTCCAAGATGGCTTCACTCGTGAGCTGTCACTCACGTTTGGATACAGATAATGAATCTGTCCTAAAGTTAGTCATTCATAAAACATTTCATTGCTCTGTAGATTTGATCATGAACAATTGACTGCATTCTACAGAATATAGTGCTGCTAGGAATCGAAGTCGTTTTCATCGAGTCAAATATATTCTCTTAGACATTCAAATCGTAACTATCGAAAATGGTGGCTTCGATCGAGAGTTCATAAGAGTATCTTTGATTACCTTGGTAGAGGAAATATGAAACTGCCATTCCTTGGCAATATGAATAAACACTGGGGTAAAGCATACACGATAGGTTTAGACGACTATCACTTTCCCCACAAATACTGAGATCACTTTTTCCCGGCGACAGGCCGACATAGGAAAACACACAGTCCCTATCAGGACGAAGCCAAATCACACCACACTCTAGCGACACATCCGCCGAATAGCCTTTGACCTCTCTAGAGACAACAGAACATATAGTTCGACTTAGATATGTAAAGATATACAGATATAAGACAGACTCGTCCTACTCAGACAAACAATACACATAAATTCAGGCCATAGATATTCTGAAGCAAGAACAATCTATTATTACCCAAACAACGAATAAATCGCAGTAAAATGGATTTATCCGCGGAGTTTGATCGAAGAGACGGCACAACTTTCAAGGGAAGTAACTCAATAATGACTTTCCCTTAAGCACAAAAAATTACCTATGTATAATATTGTAAGATATCAAAGACTGCACGTAACAGTCTTACCACACCTCCCGGGAAAAAAAAAATGGAACATTTTTTTTTTTTTGAAATACATCTAGGAGCAACGTACAATAGGCTCACAACGCATGAATAATGCGCAGATGAAAATATCAGGAATACCTATAACGCCTAATATGAGGCTAAGTCGACTTATGGAGCGACTGGTGAGAATGTGTCTCATAAACTGAGAGAAATTATTTCTCTACAAGTATATTTTTCCAGGAAGGTGTCATCAAAGTATAATACAATTCTGGCAATTACACAATGCCTAAAAAATTCATATCATCATTTTTATGATTTATGAAGAAAAAATCATCAAAGCACAGCGGTGAATACACATCACTGAACCGCTATGTAGCGATACAATCATTATATTATTAAATTACAAATGTGTATCTATCATGATATAGAAAAGGAACTACTATAGAACTAGACATATCAAGAAGTCTAAGCACTAATAGTTATGTGGAATCATGTGGGCATCTTGACAGAATGTCTGCCATCACATTATCTGATCCACGAATAGCTCGCACAGAGAAATGAAAAGGTTGAAGAGCAATTGCATATCGAGTAGACCTCGAGCTCTTCAAATTCTTACTCTGTATAGCAGTAAGAGCTTTTTGGTCGGTTTCTACTATGAAATGTGCGCCTAGAAGGAATCTCTGTAGTTTGAGGATCGACCAAACCATAGCTAATAGCTCACGGTCTAAAACCGAATAATTCCTTTCTGCCGCATTAAGTTTTCTGGAAATATACATTACAGGATGCAGAGTTCCAGAGTACTCTTGCATTAGTGCCGCTCCAATCCCAGTGGATGAAGCGTCACTACGAAGAACGAATGTCTTATCTTTAGTGGGTAGCACTAAAATAGGTGGTGTTGAAAACAATGTTTTAATCTTATCCAGAGAGCATTGGCATTCCTGAGACCAGTGGACCACATTAGGCGAACCTTTCTTTAGAAGTGTTGAGAGAGGTGCCATGATAGAGGATAGATTCTGAATGAATCTGCCATAAAATTGAATAAGACCTAACAGACTTCTCACCTGTTTTTTAGTCTTAGGGATTGAGATGTTAAGTATCTTACTAGTATTATGGTCCTCTGTCTTTAGGAAACCATGACCAACTCGGTGGCCTAGGAAAGAAATTTCGCTAAAACCAATATAGGCTTTAGAGGGTTTCGCTGTCAGGTTGTGCTCACGCAAAGTAGACAGCAATTCATCTAACCCTGAATAGTGATCTTCCCAAGTATCGCTGAAAAGACAGATGTCGTCTAGATATGCAATGACATCTGACCGATAAGATAGGATTCGGCGCATCATGCGTACGAACGTAGCTGGTGCGTTCATAAGACCGAAAGGCATAAAATTCCATTGGAACAAACCTCTAGGTGTTGAAAAAGCCGTGAGAGGTTTGGCGCGTTCAGATAAAGGAACTTGCCAATATCCTTTAGACAAATCAAGTTTAGTGAAAAAATGAGATTTGGAGAGTCGAGTAAGTAGCTCTTCCAGTAAAGGCATAGGTTCGGCATCGAACTTCGTTACTTGATTCAATTTTCGATAGTCAACGCAAAGACGTATGTTATTGTCTTTTTTACGCACAATAACCATCGGCGAAGAATATGCAGAGGTGGATGGTTCGATTATTTTCAAATCTATCATCTCATCCAACTCTTTCTCGACCTGTGCTTGAAAATGTATAGGTATAGGATAAGGTCTAACCCTAATAGGAGTATGGTCAGTTAGAACAATGTCATGTTGAATGACATTCGTTTGTCCAGGGATGTCAGTGAGTACATCCTGAAATGTTTGCAACATAGTTGAAACTTGTCGCTGTTCTCCTAGAGACAAATCAGGAGAGACAGTAACGTTCTTCCATGATTCACTGGAATGAAGTGGGATCATTGGAAGAGGAAGATTTACATCTGAAAAACTTGTTTCCTCATCCTGTATCACGGACAGTGATGAGTAATGACCATGTTGTACTGGAGAATTGTCCGTTGCTTGGAAAATGGGTTGCAAATAATCCGGACGTTCATGGAATTCAGTAAGCATATTGATGTGGAAGGTTTTATGCTTCCCATCAATATCGACAATATAGTCGACATCGGAAATTTTCGATATTATATCGTACGGACCTTTCCAAGAAATAAGTAATCTGTTTTCCCTACAAGGTAGTAATACAAATGCTTTGTCACCAGGACAAAGTTGTCGTAAGCATCTCTTCTTATTGGCAAATTGCCTTGCCTTCTGTTTCGCAAATTCAGAAGAAGAAGTTGCTAATTTGCATGCTTCGATAATTTTTTGTCTCAACGCGATGACATATTCGTAGGATGACTTTGTGTCATCGTCAATATTGTCAGATGTTATGAGATCGTGAAGCAACGACATAGGGCCACGCGGACGCGCGCCAAAGACGAGTTCAAAGGGAGAAAATCCCGTATGTTCATTGGGTACCTCTCTGTAAGCGAAGAGGGCCGCAGGTAAAACTCTGTCCCAGTCTTGAGGATGATCCTCAGTTATCTTCCCCAGTAAGTTTTTAAGTGTTCTATTAAGGCGTTCGACCATACCATTAGACATTGGATGGTAGATACTACTTAAAGATCTATCTATCTGCAGAGTAGACATTACTTGAGACATGGTATCTGATATTAGTTGGGTGCCATGGTCTGACAATATCTCTCCGGGGAACCCCAGACGAGAAAATATAAGCCAAAGAGCATCTGCAATATCAGCAGTAGTAATGCTCTTCAGAGGAATAGCCTCTGGCCAACGTGTGCACATATCAACACACGTCAAGATAAACTGATGTCCTCTGGCAGACTTGATCTTAAATGGACCAATAATGTCTATGGCCATTTTTTGAAACGGCCGAATAGGAATGTCCGCCGCCTGAATGGGTGCAGCATGCCGTGGACCTTTGGATTTAACTTCCTGACATACTTTACAAGATCGACAATAAATCCGTATGTCCTTGTTTACCAATGGCCAAAAGAAAGCCGCAAGGACTCTTGACTTAGTACGGGAAAAACCCATGTGTCCAGCACACTGAGAGTCGTGAGCGTGCTGCAAAATTTTAACTCTCAAATTCTTGGGAACCAGGATTTGAGAATGACTTGACGTAATGGAGTCTTGAACCATACGTACAAGTACGCCATTCTTCTTTGTAATCCACGATTTACGACTTGTGTCTTTATTCGGATCACCTTTAGTTGCAAGAATGAAGAATTTCTTCAGAGTGGGATCATCTTCTTGCTGTTTTATAAACGAGTCACGAGAAATTACCAAGGGATTATCTTGGTTATGCACTTCATTATCTTCAGTAGATGAAGTTTGAGGCATATTAAGAGCCTGAGCTCTAGTGACTACAGCGTTAGCAATCTGCATGTTTTGCCTTTCCCACGTGGAAATTTGTTGCGGAGTGCATTCCTTGACTCCATGAATGCGACCGATGATGAGGTCAGCGATCGGATTCGGAAGAAGACATGCGTGTACATCTCCTGTAAAGAAAGGAGTAGCAATCCTAATGATAGCAGTAGAGTATTTCTCTAATGTGCCGCCAAATGTTACACATTTGACTACTTGTCCAGTGGCACGGGAAGGATCTACGAGTGACTGCCTAACACCAATTGTGGTGCATCCAGAATCAAATAGCACAGAGACTGGATTGTTATTCACTAAACCCTTATGTAAGACAAGAGAACCTCTTCCATCATGCGCGACTGATGCCGGAAGAGCAGGAAGAGGATGGCCACAGCTTAAAGTAGACACTGTGGTTGGCTCAAATAACGTTTTGCATTGGGGGCACTGAGATGCTCTCCCAAAATCAAAAGCGGCACATGCCATATTACTAGCATCATTATTATCTTTACTCTGTTTATAGGCTTCATGGGACTCTTGTTGTGCAGAGTTTGCCTGAAAATGTGGTTTATGTCTTTTGTTTTGAGATCTACCTCGGTTATTATCACCTCTGTAGTTATTGTTACCTCTATTGTAACCCCTATTTGGGTTTGAGTCATAGTTCCCTTGGTTACCATTATCATATTCATTATAATGAGTATCTCTGTAATTATGATCTTGTTGACTCCAAGACGGATAACCCTGATAGTTTCTATAATTACTTCCTCTACGGAAATTCCTATAATTATGACCACCCCTGTGTCGAGAGCTATCAGGTCGTCTCCAGTTCTTTGAAGAAGAACCCTGAAATGATTGGTTACCTTGGTTTTGATAACTATTATGGTTACCTTTTTTATCAAATCTGTTTTGAGGTCCCTGAAATCTGTGTGAATAATTGGGATTGTATGGTGTTGCTGAAGCAACTGGCATACTCTCCTTAATCTTAGTGTTGCCAAAAGTCACGTCGGGGTGTGCAGTGACATATTGGGAACAATATTCTTCCATTTCTTTTAGAGATTTGGGTTTACGCTCATGTATAAATTCAAGGAAAGGTTTGTTCACACATGACATAATCTTATCTCTGAGCAACAAATCCATAAGTCCTTCATACGTTTTTTCTGTTTTGGAAAGCTCAATCCAACGATCAACTGTGAGACGTGCCTTTGCAGTGAATTCTGAGAATTCTACACCCGTCTCAGGTACCATCGTCTTAAATAAAAGGCGATAGCCTTCCTCACTTAGCTGATATTTTTTTATCAAAGCCGCCCTAATGACATCATAATTATCCTTATCTGCTTCTCCTACAAGGCATAATCTAGTCAAAGATTCACCTTTCAAGTTTTCTGATAATTGATTAGCGTATTGTGATTTATCCACATTATGTGTACGACAAGAACGTTCAAATCTATCCAGCCAGAATGTAATATCGTCACTGGACTGATTGAACGGTGGAACCTTAACCTTGTAAGTAGAAGGTTTACCATTACCACTAGATGCCTGATTAACATTACTCATACTTGTCAATCTCAATTTCTCCAACTCAAATTCATGTTCTCTTATTGCTTTTTTCTCTTCAGCATCTAATCTTTTTTGTTCAGCTTCCCTGTCTAATCTTTTTTGTTCAGCTTCAGCTTCTCTTTCTAATTTTTTTTGTTCAGCTTCAAATCTCCTTTCCTCCATCTGCATCTGCAATTTCTTTTGTTCAGCAGCAGCCTCAGCTTCTCTTTCTAATCTTTTCTCTTCCGCCATAGCTTTTCTTTCTTCTGCAGCTAATCTTTTCTCTTCTGCCATAGCTCTTCTCTCTTCTGCAGCTAATGCTTTGTCATATTGAGCAACTGCCCATTGTTCTAATTGTTGACCAGTCTTATCAAGGGCTTTCCCTTGTGTAATGAAGTATTCTAATGTAGACATGGTGTCTAACAATAATACTAATCACCTGAAATAATAATAATACCACAAGTTCTCAATGACTTGATTAATCAGTATACTATCCCAATATCTGTGGGTCACAAGCCTTTAATAAGGTCTTGTATAATAGTAATAATAATCAGGTACTGGTTTATACCATAATCCAAGTGCAGTGCACAGGCAATTGTGTCTTATGAAATATACCTATATAAAACATATGTCAACCAACAGAATACATAAAGTACAAATAGGACTGACAATACAAGAACGTTTGCAGAAATCAAAATAAATCAAATAGGGAAATCAATGAAAATAATCACTGAATCTGCAAAGAATAACAACACAAATGACGTCACAATATATGAATATAAATTGTGAATAGAACTGAAAGATAGAAAAGGTTAGACCAACAAATTACAAACAAATCAAAACAAAACTAAAGAACAAAGAAATATTACAAAAATAACAATAATTACAGACTTCACAGCTAACACAAAAGCAACAGTTGTCGCAGCAAATTTTCAATCAAGAAAATTGCACCTATAGAAAACGCCCACAACGGACCCTCTATGACGTGGGATATTCTGTTGTGAGGACGCCGCCCAACCTTAAACACAACCCGCTGACATAGAAACTAACATACTATACAAACAAATAACATGTAAACATAAATATATATAAATTATGTGTATGATAGTATGTGTTGCAAAATAGGCTCAGTTTTACAGTAATGGCAAAGTTATTTTTATGAAAATAAACAAACTGCCACTTTATTCAATTAAACATTCTGGCCTTAAATATTAAAGTTCATATATGGAAAACAAGAAGATCCATCGATGAAAATAGGACTTCTTAGTTCACAAATACTGTCTTCCTGTTAACATTGACAAGAATTGATCCAACTGTTCTGTGAAACTCTGTAATGTCTAATGTAAAAATGTCAACAACGCTGACCTACATACTGCATTCACTTGACAGGTCACGTGACGAAGTGTTGACAAAGAGCAAACCAATACTGCAAGTGTGTCGTATCAGCCACAGGAAACGGTCTGGTATCGGTAATATGTTGACTTCTGAACTTCTGCGAGGTCAAACCCAGAAAGCTGGTCCACCAGTTGATAAAATAATGCTGGAAGACAGGCGTCATCATCATCATCAGTTGATAAGATCTCTATGGTGTTGTTTGCTCCACTGTAGGGTATGGAATGTCAACTTGACCTACGCAGTGGTGTGTAGACATGGATTGAGTGTATAATGTGCGAATGATGATAAGGGTTCGTGTTGTTGACAAATGTTCTTTTCTCACACTCATGTATGACTGGAAGTCATCGACACCAACGACTGTGTACCTTTTCTAAAGTTTAATTGGACGTACACACTCGACAGCACAGATAGTGACAAATCACAGGTTGGCATAATACATCATAGTACAGTGGATAAATGGTCTTGCAATGTTACATGGGCACTCATGTAGAATAATATTATAATGGACTGTCAGTAGCCAAGCCCTCAGTATCGCCCATACATATATATATCATCTGACTTCACTGACTGAGCACGTCAGCTTATAAACAATATTTCAGATGGCTTCTAAACCTAATCTCGTCTAGCGACGATTCTTCAACATAATGTTCAGCACATATTTTTTCATATAATAATATTGAACCGCTAGCAATGGGTTCTCATGTGTAGCAGTGATCTCTGGACTAATCAAGCGATAATACGGGCATCCCTTTTCTCTTCTTGAAAGTCACTACATGTTTTGGTTCCAAGATGGCTTCACTCGTGAACTGTCACTCACGTTTGGATGCAGATAATGAATCTGTCCTAAAGTTAGTCATTCATAAAACATTTCATTGCTCTGTAGATTTGATCATGAACAATTGACTGCAATCTACAGGATATAGTGCTGCTAGGAATCGAAGTCGTTTTCATCGAGTCAAATATATTCTCTTAGACATTCAAATCGTAACTATCGAAAATGGTGGCTTCGATCGAGAGTTCATAAGAGTATCTTTGATTACCTTGGTAGAGGAAATATGAAACTGCCATTCCTTGGCAATATGAATAAACACTGGGGTAAAGCATACACGATAGGTTTAGACGACTATCACTTTCCCCACAAATACTGAGATCACTTTTTCCCGGCGACAGGCCGACATAGGAAAACACACAGTCCCTATCAGGACGAAGCCAAATCACACCACACTCTAGCGACACATCCGCCGAATAGCCTTTGACCTCTCTAGAGACAACAGAACATATAGTTCGACTTAGATATGTAAAGATATACAGATATAAGACAGACTCGTCCTACTCAGACAAACAATACACATAAATTCAGGCCATAGATATTCTGAAGCAAGAACAATCTATTATTACCCAACCAACGAATAAATCGCAGTAAAATGGATTCATCCGCGGAGTTTCGATCGAAGAAACGGCCTAACTTTTTCAAGGGAAGTAACTCAATAATGACTTTCCCTTAAGCACAAAAAATTACCTATGTATAATATTGTAAGATATCAAAGACTGCACGTAACAGTGATATGTTCCACTGATCTCAACACTTGATCCGCCCTTCATAATCCTTGCTGGCGTTTATGTATTTTGTTTGTCTCTAGACCCTGAACTGGGGCTGGGGGTCTAGAGCGAATCCTTACTTGTTGTAAGGGCTAGATTATGATATGGCAGTATCAAATCACTCGAAATATTAAACAATATTAAAATATTCAAAGAAATACTTTCAGTCTTACCAGAATTATGAATAGAGAACACAGTATATGCTAGCAAAACTCAGCTGAGCTGCTGGCTTTAGTATGGCGTCCCTCTAAATATTTCAATTAGCTTCTGGGAATTACACCACTAAATAATTACTGTGTCTACCACTGGACAACTTATGATGAATGGCAAAGATGCGCGTCTGAGCGCCGATATTATGTTTATCTGTGGCCAATCACCGCCTTTTCTTTTTCAAATTCAAACCCCCTTTCCAAAAAGTCAATTCAGTCATACCTCAGTCAAGTATGTATTATTGTCTGTTGGTCCGTCTGTCTCTACTTGCGTTTCACAAAAAAAAAAAAAAAAAAAACACACTTGTTTTTTGAACCAACTCTGCCGTCCCCTACAAAATTTTGCCTTTAAAGTTAATTTTAGCCACATCTTTCCTTAACACCCTCTCTCTTTCATTCTAACTAGATTTTAGCACTTGCGTCTCAAGGCTGCAATTTTTTTTGAAAATTAGTGACACTTTTTTGTTTCAATGCAGTCGCTCGCTGATATGAACAACACAGTCTTTTGTCAATATCTTCATTATTATCTATCCGTCTGTATAAATGAAAGCATATTATTTCTCTGCTCAAGATGGGCCATCCGGCCAGCTAGGTTTTATATTCCTAACATTATTATTAAGAAAAAGTTACTTTTCAAGGTTAGTTGTTTTTTTGAAATATGTTCTAGCATCTTCTGTAAGGCGTTTGCCGCTGAATTCAAATAAAGGACGAAGTATCGCAAAAGCGTCCAAGAAATGACTGTGGCGTATAATAGCTAAGGTCCCTTTTGTCGATTTCTTTACCTTGTGTCAACTTGGGGATGTGAATTTTTTTCCTTCTCTCTCCCCCCCCCCCCCCCCTCCCCCCACAATTGCGTCTTTTTTTTTGCCTTGCTAGTTTCAAGCACGTGTTCAGTCATATTTTTCCTTTTGATCTCCGTTCTCATCCCGTTCCAAGGGTAACGTTTTGCTTTCACGTCTAGCAAATTAATTTCCATGGCGGGTGGTGACCCGCGGCCTGGGCGATCATGTACTCGAGTAACTTACGCATTATTTTTATCCCTACTTTTTATCTTTGGAGATATTTTAACGTTGTATCACGGTTAATTTTATCACACCATTACACCTGAACACATTCTCAAACACTTCTCAGACATCACATAATTGAGTTCGCTCTCTTTTCGTATCTGGCAGATATTGTTATTTTACAGTCATTGTTTGCACAACTTCTCCGTATTAATTCGTCTTGTCTGTTTACCTGACTATTTCTGCTGTTGGTAAAATTATCATGCTGTACCAAACATTGGCCACGCCGGATTAGCTCGACGTACGCCAAGAAAGTTTATTTAGCGCTGATGTGGCCATTGTGATTCACTAATTACTGTCGTGAAGAGTCACAGCCCAGATGGTTACACGACAGTCAGTGTTTGCACAAGTACGGGGAAATAAATTACCCGTCTGTGGACATATTTCAGAGATGCACCTGAAAGACAGAATGTTGTAATAACTTCCGGATATAAGTGTTACAAGGACATTATTTGTGATAATGTAGGGAGTTGTAGTGCAATCATTGCCGCGAATCGGTGGATATAACAACACATTATACGGAGAATGACCTTTTTAAATAACATGCAAAATTTTCCTATGAAGAAATTTTTTGAATAGACGCCATGAAACCATGCATGATTGTAACTATTGGCCCGCATTCGAGATGTAAACATAACAACATTTCTTATTAGAGCCTGGTCTAATAGTAAACAACAACGTGCGTGGGACAAAAGTTGCAATATAATCTGACACTTTAGTCTATTGAAAGCACTGTTAAAATTCACCTCGCCAAGAAAACAACCAGACCTGCCAGAGTTAAGAATAGAATCAGAAGCCATTTATCGGACCGGACTTGTTTGGGCCTCTTGAGGACTTAGAAGCCCAGGAAAACTCTACCATTATTAACAAGAAAAACGGGAATCTGAGGAATCTGAAACAGAGAATCACAGTAGGAGCTTTTTGCCAAGTGACACCCAGAACAAGTGTAAGAAGCATCTTCAACAAGTTGCCTTAACTGTTTCTCTGAGCCAGAAGTCAGTCAGTGATCACAAAAACATTTTGGGTCGGTGGTACCAATTGAGGGTACTATATCTGGAACAAGTGAGAGTATAAGTGGCCTGACGTCGACACTAGACCCCATCATCAGACGGGTCTTAGAGACGCTAGACCAGCTTCGTAGTTACTCTCTGATACTTCTAGGAACGTGCTACAACCCTCAGACTTGACCAGTGACGATTGAACCAGTCATCTATCTGCAAAGAACCAAACATCAGCGGGTAAAGGTGAAGGAACCAGTTACACGCCCATTGAGGCATATTGGGAATATGGTGTTAGGCCCATATTATCTTGACCGTCGGCACACGAGGGGTGATGTGGTCGGCATCACGCCGGCCGCCTTAACCTTCCCAGAGTTGCTCTGAGCAGAACCATTAAACTATTGGCAGCTAAATAAAAAGCTGCCTAGTGAACTGTAAATTTTTTCGAAAACCATAACATCGCCCTGTGATGAGTACTTTTTTAAAAGAATTATTCAATTTTAAACTGCTAACCATAATTTATTATTACATTTGTTATTTGTCTCTCTCTCTCTCTCTCTCTCTCTCTCTCTCTCTCTATATATATATATATATATATATATATATATATATATATATATATATATATATATATATATATATATATATATATATACATACACATTTAATGTTGATTTAATCATTTTGAATGCACTGCACCCGTATGTCTCAGTCCATTTCTTAAATACACTTAAACAGAGCTATACAATAATAATTAAGATTTCACTGAATTAAATCGGGGGGGGGGGGGGGGCTTGAACAAACCAACGAATTATAAGAAAACACTATCCTTCACAAAAATTGACGGCAGATAATAGAGTTAACATTTTCTCAGCCTCATGCAGCATTATTCTCGCTTTTCTGGTTATCTTGTGAACACACCCTTGAGGTAGAAGCATCATTATCCTTCTACCCACAACTCTGCCAAGAGTAATCTTGTGCGAAGGTAGACACATTTGAAAACCCACATTAGTTACTCTTGAGTTTTGGCCACTGTTGGACCACTACTGCAGAGCTAAGGGGAGGCAATCCGTGACACCAGCTAACAATGACCTATGATGTCAAACCTGGCCAAAGGGTGCAGAGTTTAATCAGAAGTACAGAGCTGCTGCATGGACCAGGAAAAGACATGTGGCTTTCGTCCTGCCAAGATGCTTGCAGATTTAGCGTTACTAACAAACTCACCGCAGAAAAAGATTAAAAATTAACATAATCATCGTCATTCAACCGTCTCAGTTTCTCGTGATGTAATTGTTGAAATTACGAGGGGTGATCAAAACGTAAGGTTCTCAATGGTATAACTCCGTATATATTTATGGAAAGTTAATTTCCTTCTGTATCAAAACTGATCATGAGTCGAATTGTAAGTGGATAGTAGAATCAAAGTTGTTGAGCGGGGGCTTGACTAGTTCTAGTTAAAATAGTGACGCAACTTGAAACGTTGTGTCGTGTAGAAGTGCGCAGTGGTATGCGATCTTTACGGATGAAACGTGTTGCTCCCACTGAAGTTCATAAATAGTTGATAGAGATATGTGGTGAAAACGCAATGAATGTGCAACCTTAAAGAGATTGACGAAGAAAATTCTCAGAAGGAAGAACAGACATCATTGAAGAGCATCACACAGGCAGAGAAACTATTGCAACAACTGCCATGAACACAGAAAATCAAGAGTCAAATTTTTGCAATGCAGGGATTCTCAAACTTGTGCCAAGATGGGACAAATGCATACACGCTTTAGGAAACTATGTTGGAAAGTAGTCACAATAATGTACTGCAACACTGTGATTTCGTTTGTCTGTTTGTTTGTTTGTTTTTATCTTGTAAATAAAAGTATATATAAAATTGGAAACCTTATTTTTATTTATCACTTCTCATACAAGTGAGGTCAAGCGCACTGCAAGATATATGAAAATGAGAAGGTAGATAGACTTTCCAAAGAAGAAGGAAATAAAATTCAAACTGAAGACAGGACATACTTAATTCATTACTTTTCATCTGACCGTGAACGGAAACAATGAATGAAAATGGAGAAATTTTTCTCAAACTTCTGTGCTTCAAATCAACTGGCCTTAGGAGGAAGCAAGTTTCCACATAAAGGAATGCTCAAAGCAATATAGATATTACCAGACCAGAGTTGGGAGCCGCGCTAGCGTAGTGGTTACAACACCGCTCTGGCGAACGGGTGATACAGGATCAAACCCGGGCGACGGCATTTGAGGATTTTTCGTCGACCGGGATTTGGACTGGATTAACTCGAGACCTAGCGAGGACATTTGAAGGAGTGTCGTCGACCAGGGACTGGCGGCTCCTGAGCCGACCCAGCTGCAATGGGTACCTCCGAAATCGGCGAGTATTTGCCTGAATGGCGAGGGACACCTGTCTCTGTACAAGAAATAAAGGGATACTCACGTAAAATCAATGTCAGGTTAGACATAAATAATAACCTGAGATTTCGCCTCAAGTATTAGCGGGCGTACGAAAAAAAAAAAAAAAAAAAAAAAACCAGACCAGAGGACAGAAAATAAGATGTATCATATATGCATAAACAAGAAAAATCATCATTCCCTGACGTAAAGGTACGTAGAGGAGCAGATGTGGCATTGGACCATTATCTTCTGTTAGCCAAAATAAAGATAAAACAAGAGACGAATTTACCGTCACAATGTCCAAGAAATACCAAGTGATCCAACAGCTGGAAGATGTGGCGAGTACAGAAGAAAATTGGCAATAAATTAAAACTATATGCAATAAGACATGTGAAGAAGTACTAGGTGTGACGTACGTCTAGTTTGACAAGTGAATTCTCCCTGATATGATGGATGATTTAAAGGGACTTTTAGCTTTTCATAACATTAGAACCCCTGAACATTTGTTGTAACTTTTCGTTTGCCAGAACTCATTCCACCGGGACTCATTTAGTAGGCGGCACGAGATCAAAGAGACGAACGGAGGGATTTTAGGGGAGACTATCGGCGCTATCAAAGACAGTAGTGGTCCCTGATACGAGACGCAGTTGCTTGCCGCTAATTTCGCGTCTCGGTGTCAATCGCAACCGAGCGAACAGGGGAAAGCGAAACGGGCAGCAGCGAGCGGATACGAAGACCAGGGGACGGCTTCTTCTCTTGATTTGGCGGTCAGATCCCCAAAAGTTCGTGAGATCAAATAAGTTGTCAAGTTTATCATGTCCCACTCAACTTACATTCCATTTTAGCTAAATAGACCATGAAGAACTAGACACGTTATCACTCGCTGGCCAGACCTTTACAGAAGCACTAGCTTTATTGAAATCTGGTTATAGATTTTCCCCTGGATCTTATATATATATTTGCAGTGATTTCTATTCTGTGCAAGCGAGTGATCGTAACCTGTGCGATCCCAGCATTAAGAAAGCAATAAAGAAATCAATCTAAGCAAGGCAAAGCATAAACAGTGTGTAGAGTTCCCCTGACGCAGAACTTGTTGAGACTGTGTAAATTTTTAATCTTTGAGGCGATTCTATGTTTGGAATTCCGCTATCTAACTTATAGCAAAGAAAGCACACCCAAAGACAAATTTAACGCACCATCAAACAACTTAAGTCGTAACGGGAAGAAGAACACTGGCCCGAGCTTTGTTAGTTTACTGACACAGAGAGATAATTCATAATTTCCTGAACAGTGATGTGACTAGTTTTCTCACTGGACTTAAACCATACCTCACGGATAAAGTGTACCAGCACGCGTAAGAATTTTATTATCAGCGGCATAGTCAAATAGACCACACCATCCTCACCCCGGTATCAGAGACCGTGCCCTCCCATAGAAACTGTTATTAAGAAAAGAGACACAACTACAGATTCATTTTCCAGCGATTACGGGATCCTTTTATGTGCTGACCGCCTACCCGATAATCTGGGGCTAGAACTTGAACAAACACTCATACATTTAGTTTGAGGTGTAACTGCTGTTGTGTTATTCTATGGAGTGCAAGATTTTTTCACAATCGGTAAGTGAGAGCAAGATGAGTGAAGGCCTTTGCTAGCGCGTGTATGAATGACAGGAAATTAATTCTTTTGTGTGACCATTTTGTTAACTTGCTTACCTGGTAATATATATCTTTTCTGTATACCCTACATTGTTCCTTTAAGTGGGATAGTTGATAATTTGTTAACTCTGTTTAAAACCACCTCCTTTCCATTTGCTTAGTAAAGGGAAGAACAGCTGGGAAGAACAGGTTTTTTTCTATCACCTATACCTAATTTTGTAACACCTCTTTCAGAGTAATTAACTTCACTGTTAGGTTAACGTACCTATGTTCCTGATATTATCTATCTTTGGACTGGGTTTATCTTTGTCTAATAAGCGGGAAGGGCTTAGTCGATACCAATCTTCTTCACCCCTTCCAAACTTGTTATTTGCATTTGTGTACTTATGATAATTTATGTAATATCTGATATTTTTAGTGATTGATGTTTAAAGTGAATAAAATCACATAAACTCATTTAGTTCTGTGTGTTGGATATACCCAAAGCCCAACTTTTCCCCTATTCGTTTAATATAGTTTGTATCAACGTCGTCTGTGTGTGTGAAAAACACCAAATCGGTGTGCGCGCAGATGCGAGTCTGGAAAACTGGCAAATAATTGTTTGACCAGGAGAGTGAAAGAGAAGATTGAGAGAAACGATTTGTCGTAAATAAGTCTGTCTTTACTCTCCTCCAGCACGCTGTGAAGCAACTATTAAATCTCTACATTTTCTATCACTGAGCTTTCCATCATCATTTTCCACTCTAAACCGGACCACTATTTCTAAGACTCTTTTCTCTCAAAATAAATTTACGACAATATTTGGCCGGCTCGCCGGGATAATTTTGAGATACATTTGATGCACACATATTTGTGGGCTGGTTCTGGGATCTTGAGCTACATTTGAGGCAATCGCATAGCCGGGTTAAAGATATTTTGAGTCTGATTTAGTTTGGGTCTAACTAGGTAGAGTGTGAATGATTTGTCTTTGTGAATTAGGGAAATAAATAAATAATTACACCCCTAGACAAACGTTCTTTAAGTATTTGGGTTGTCCACACAGCATATTTACAGGTTGTTTTCTCTCCACAGCAGTAGAAAGTACAGATAAACAAATATATTTGCTATTATAATTATCCTCTGGCGGAGATAATTCAATTTCTTTCTTTATAAGAGTTGCTGGGATTGCGTGATTGTTTTACAGTCACTAAGGTTTTTGAAGTTAAAAAGAGTTGAGCTTAGCTAAAGACGGATTGTTCTGATTTTTAAAAATTAAGTTAACAACGTCTCATCTCAATAATTGACTTTAGGGACGGAGTTTGTTGTCAGAGATTTAAAATTTAGGGGAAAATTTTTTTTTTCCTTTTAAATTGTTTTAATATAAATTTTTCTCTACTGTTAGTAAAAGTAGATTCTTTTCCAGTGTAACTTACCATTTAGTGGCATAGTCGCTTGCGTTTAGAGCCTTAATTGCCAGATAATAGCAGCGATAAGTTTGCACAGTACAGGTAGGAGGTAACACAGGTAAATTTATACTTGTGTTTTTTTTCTCGTAGCGGTTCAGAGTTCCTCCCTTTCGCGTTGCTTCTTACTAGTTCTCTAGGCATACTTCATCTTATTCTTTAACAATGGCAGAGAGGATAAAGATGAGGTCCATCTTGAGGCTGGAAGCGAAAGAGGCAGGATTAGATGCAGAAGCTGCAAACGCGTTTATTAACCAGGAATTGGAAATATATGACGCGGAGCAACAGAGAGCCGAAGCTGAGAGGAAGGCGGAGCAACAGAGAGCCGAAGCTGAGAGGAAGGCGGAGCAACAGAGAGCAGAAGCTGAGAGGAAGGAAGAGAAAGAAAGAACAGAGAGGAGAGAAGCCCAGGAGAGGGCAGATAAGAAAGAAGCGGAAGAACGTCTTTTGGAACAGAAGAAAATTGAAGCAGAGATGGAAACTCGCAGAGAGAGAGAGAGAGACAAGGAAAGACAGCATCAACTGGCGCTTAAGGCTCTAGAGAGTCGGGGCGCCTCTACTTCGACTAACGGAGAGCCGTCTTCGCCCCAGTCTCAATCAATGGACCTCTCCAGTACTCAATCTGCCCAATTAACTGCTATGTCGTTTTCTTTAGAATCTTTTCCTAGCCCTAACGAAAAAATTGACAGCTACCTAGAAAAATTCGAGAGACTCGCGAATCTTTATGGGTTAGAGAGTACCCGCTGGGCGCTCAAACTTTCAACGTCACTGAAAGGCAATGCTTATGACGTGTACACAAAGCTGGGACCGAATCAACATGATTACGACATGTTGAAAAAGGCCTTACTACAGCAGTTTGAGATGACTGCCCGAAAGTTTCTGCAGTTGTTCAGAAACAGCCGAAAAGAGAGCACGGAAACATTTCCCCAGTTCTCTTCACGTCTCACGGGTTATCTGACAAAGTGCATTGAATTATCTGACCTACCTCTTTCATATGAGGGACTCCTCGAACTTGTTCTTGTGGAGCAGATAAAATCCACTTTGTCGAATGAAACACGTAGATTTTTGGCTGAACAGGGGGCAGTCAGGCTTGAAGACATACTCAATAAAGCCGAACGCTATAGCAATGCAATGGCCGAACTTCCCAGCACTAAACGTAAACCCACCGATGAGCCATCTCGAAAACAGAATCTAGAGCAGGCATCCTATTCTTCCACTTCCTCTCAACATTATAACCAACGAGATAACAATACCCAGAAACCTCCCCAGGAAAAATCGAAATTCTACAAAACCCGATACCCCCCCAACAACAATTCTGATCAACCCAACAAGCCTACGTGGCAGCGCGGCCACCAAGGTCAAGGAAAAGGGAAGACCCCTACACCAGGAACGTCTGATCAGGGCAAACAAACCGGTGCAAACCGCATTGGATGTTTGCATACAGCCTCGAAAGGTAGAGTCAATGTCAGTGATTCTCAACCTGAGGGGGACCGACCCTCAACTCGAGGAACTGTAATTTTGAACGGTACCTCTACTACTTGTCTTTTTGACACTGGATTAAGTTTTGATTGTATTGTCGCTAGGCACCTAGTCAAACCCGGTCAGGAGACAGAGGAAACCGTCAAACTTAGTGGAGTTTTCAGGAGTGATGCACCCAGGACGCTTCCTATCGCACTGGTAGAAATACACTCTGACTTTGTCAGAGGAGTTATTAAAGCGGCCATAATGGATGATCCGATCTACCCAGTTATCCTGGGATGTAGATATGTGTTCATTGGGAGACCTAAGGAGCCGATTGTGGCAGCGGTAACCACAAGAGGGCAAGCCAAGAAGGAGAGGGAGCCTGCGCCAAACTTGTTGCCGAATGAACTGAAGGAGGCGCAACAAAAGGACCCTACTCTGGCGCCCTGCTTTAAAAAACTGCCCATGGCTAAGGACCCCAGACACAACGGAGACATCTTTTCTAAGGATGGTGTATTGTATCGTAGAACGGGCAACCCGGACACGGGGAATAACCAGCTCCTAGTACCGACGCAGTACAGAAACCAGATCTTAGAAATGGGGCACTCTCTTCCCTTTAGCGGACATATGGGACAAAACGCCACTATTCAGCGAATAAAAAACCACTATTGGTGGCCAGGAATGAACTCTGACATTGTCAGGTATGTGAAATCCTGCGCCCAGTGCCAACGGGTAGCACCCAAGCACTTGACACCCCCAGTACCTATGGGGCAAATGCCAATAGTAGGGACTCCATTTGAACGGGTTGCTGTCGACATTATTGGTCCTCTGGAAAAGACCAAAAGAAGGAACAGGTTCATCCTGACCTTAGTTGACACTTGCACTATGTGGGCCGAAGCCGTACCGCTACCATGCACTAATTCCAAGCATGTCGCAGAAGCCCTTGTGCAAATTTTTACACGGTTGGGATTCCCTCAACAAGTTTTGACGGACAATGGATCCCAATTCCGTAGCCTGTTAATGGAGGAGATCTTTAAGATCTTGAGGGCCAAACATATCCACACAAGTCCCTACCATCCGGCCGGAAATGGGCTCGTGGAACGTTTTAACGGTACCCTCACCATGATGTTACGTAAGCTGGGTCAGGAGAAACCGGAAGACTGGGACCAATATATATCGGCTGCCTTATTCGCCTACCGAGAGGTACCCCAAGCGTCTACGGGTTTTGCGCCAGCTACACTTTTATTTGGCAGACCTATTAAGGGGCCACTAGAAGCCTTACTTCGGTCCCTGACAGACCAGAAGGCTGACGAGACAGTCGTCTCTGCAAGCAAGTATGTATCTGAGCTTAAGGAAAGGCTAAAGCTAGGATGGGATCTAGCTACTACCAACCTTAAGAAAGCCCGCGCTAAAATTACTAAAAGATACAACAAAGCTGCAAAAGAGAGAGAACTACAACCAGGGGAGAAAGTCCTATTGCTACTTCCAACCGGAAGCAATAAACTTCGCATCGGATGGCAAGGACCGTTTACCGTCCTTAAAAAGATCTCACGTACCAACTACAAGATCTCCATCAAAGGAAAGGAGAAGGTCTTCCACATAAATCTGCTAAAGAAATATTTGGAAAGACCGGTGCCATCCTCCGAGCATCTCCTGGCTGTCGCCATAGCAACGGAAGACGAGGAAGATGATGATGGTTGCATGGAGTATCCATTGCAACCCACAGAATCCTTTAAAGATGTCAAGTTCGGCGACAATCTCTCACCAGAACAACAAACAGAAACCAGGGCTCTACTAAAACAGTACAGTGCAGTCTTAACGGATGTACCTGGTCGAACAAATCTCATTGAATTTGATATGAAATTAACAAACGAGACCCCTGTTCAAACCAGAGTTTACCCCATCCCGTACGCTAAAGCTGATGCACTTCGCGGAGAAATAGACAAGCTGCGTCAGGCAGGAATTATCAGTGAGTCTACATCTCCTTACAGCTCGAGTGTAGTGCTGTTGCAGAAGCCCAATAAGGAAGTTCGGCTGTGCATTGATTACAGGTTGCTAAACGCTGTAACGGAATTCCAGCCCGAACCTCTCCAAACTGTTTCTGAGTTGTTCACCAAGCTCAGCAAAGCAAAGATCTTCTCCAAGATTGACCTCAGCAAAGGTTATTATCAAATACCAGTCAAGGAGGAAATTAAACCTTTGTTAGCTTTCAGCACTAGTGAAGGACATTACACATTTAACGTGATGCCGTTCGGTTTGCATAACGCACCAGGAGTGTTCACCAGGATGATGAGGAAGCTTCTAGAACCTTTGCAAAGTCCCCATATCCATAATTTCATGGATGACATCTTAATTGCATCGGAAACCTATGAAGAACATATTGCTACGGTTGCTATGCTCCTCAGGAGACTACAGGAAACGGGTCTCACAGCCAGACCTAGCAAATGTCTCATCGGGTTTGAACAGTTAGACTTCCTGGGGCACACTATTTCTCACGGATGCAGTTGGCCTATTAAGAAGAACGTGGAGAAAATAGTGGCAGCAAAAAGACCCCGAACGAAGAAAGACGTACGTTCCTTCATATCGCTATGTGCATACTATCAGAAGTACATCCAGAACTTCAACGGACTGACGGCACCTCTGACTGACCTCACAAAGAAAGGTTGTCCTGATAAGGTCATATGGGATCAAAAGTGCGAACACGCGTATAGCACTTTGAAAGGACAGTTGTCTGCATACCCCATTTTGAGGTTGCCTGACCTCAAGAAACCTTTTGTACTGAGAGTCGACGCGTCAGGTCAGGGCATCGGGTCAACACTGCTTCAAGCCGATGACAGTGACCTGAACATGCTATTTCCAGTTGCCTATGGCAGTCGGAAATTAAATAAAGCGGAACGGAACTACAGCGTAGTTGAAAGGGAATGTCTTGCTCTGATTGACGGTATCAGACGCCATCATGAGTTTCTTTATGGTACATCTTTCACGGTGCAAACAGACCACGCTCCGTTAGCATTTCTTGGTGCCAATAAAGAATTTAACGCAAGGATCATGCGTTGGGCGCTTCTTTTAAGCGTTTATTCTTTCAAAGTGGAATATATTCCGGGAAGACAGAATGTCGGGGCTGATTTCCTGAGTAGAAACTGGTCTACAGAGGAAGAAGAGCAAACTGAAGATACCACTCATCCTAAAATCACCAATCAGGTCACCTCCATTGTCAAAAAATGAAACATGAAAAATGGTTTCATGTCTAAAAGTGGGGACGATTGTGACGTACGTCTAGTTTGACAAGTGAATTCTCCCTGATATGATGGATGATTTAAAGGGACTTTTAGCTTTTCATAACATTAGAACCCCTGAACATTTGTTGTAACTTTTCGTTTGCCAGAACTCATTCCACCGGGACTCATTTAGTAGGCGGCACGAGATCAAAGAGACGAACGGAGGGATTTTAGGGGAGACTATCGGCGCTATCAAAGACAGTAGTGGTCCCTGATACGAGACGCAGTTGCTTGCCGCTAATTTCGCGTCTCGGTGTCAATCGCAACCGAGCGAACGGGGGAAAGCGAAACGGGCAGCAGCGAGCGGATACGAAGACCAGGGGACGGCTTCTTCTCTTGATTTGGCGGTCAGATCCCCAAAAGTTCGTGAGATCAAATAAGTTGTCAAGTTTATCATGTCCCACTCAACTTACATTCCATTTTAGCTAAATAGACCATGAAGAACTAGACACGTTATCACTCGCTGGCCAGACCTTTACAGAAGCACTAGCTTTATTGAAATCTGGTTATAGATTTTCCCCTGGATCTTATATATATATATATTTGCAGTGTTTTCTATTCTGTGCAGAGCGAGTGATCGTAACCTGTGCGATCCCAGCATTAAGAAAGCAATAAAGAAATCAATCTAAGCAAGGCAAAGCATAAACAGTGTGTAGAGTTCCCCTGACGCAAAACTTGTTGAGACTGTGTAAATTTTTAATCTTTGAGGCGATTCTATGTTTGGAATTCCGCTATCTAACTTATAGCAAAGAAAGCACACCCAAAGACAAATTTAACGCACCATCAAACAACTTAAGTCGTAACGGGAAGAAGAACACTGGCCCGAGCTTTGTTAGTTTACTGACACAGAGAGATAATTCATAATTTCCTGAACAGTGATGTGACTAGTTTTCTCACTGGACTTAAACCATACCTCACGGATAAAGTGTACCAGCACGCGTAAGAATTTTATTATCAGCGGCATAGTCAAATAGACCACACCATCCTCACCCCGGTATCAGAGACCGTGCCCTCCCATAGAAACTGTTATTAAGAAAAGAGACACAACTACAGATTCATTTTCCAGCGATTACGGGATCCTTTTATGTGCTGACCGCCTACCCGCTAATCTGGGGCTAGAACTTGAACAAACACTCATACATTTAGTTTGAGGTGTAACTGCTGTTGTGTTATTCTATGGAGTGCAAGATTTTTTCACAATCGGTAAGTGAGAGCAAGATGAGTGAAGGCCTTTGCTAGCGCGTGTATGAATGACAGGAAATTAATTCTTTTGTGTGACCATTTTGTTAACTTGCTTACCTGGTAATATATATCTTTACTGTATACCCTACATTGTTCCTTTAAGTGGGATAGTTGATAATTTGTTAACTCTGTTTAAAACCACCTCCTTTCCATTTGCTTAGTAAAGGGAAGAACAGCTGGGAAGAACAGGTTTTTTTCTATCACCTATACCTAATTTTGTAACACCTCTTTCAGAGTAATTAACTTCACTGTTAGGTTAACGTACCTATGTTCCTGATATTATCTATCTTTGGACTGGGTTTATCTTTGTCTAATAAGCGGGAAGGGCTTAGTCGATACCAATCTTCTTCACCCCTTCCAAACTTGTTATTTGCATTTGTGTACTTATGATAATTTATGTAATATCTGATATTTTTAGTGATTGATGTTTAAAGTGAATAAAATCACATAAACTCATTTAGTTCTGTGTGTTGGATATACCCAAAGCCCAACTTTTCCCCTATTCGTTTAATATAGTTTGTATCAACGTCGCCTGTGTGTGTGAAAAAACACCAAATCGGTGTGCGCGCAGATGCGGGTCTGGAAAACTGGCAAATAATTGTTTGACCAGGAGAGCGGAAGAGAAGATTGAGAGAAACGATTTGTCGTAAATAAGTCTGTCTTTACTCTCCTCCAGCTCGCTGTGAAGCAACTATTAAATCTCTACATTTTCTATCACTGAGCTTTCCATCATCATTTTTCACTCTAAACCGGACCACTATTTCTAAGACTCTTTTCTCTCAAAATAAATTTACGACACTAGGACAAAAAAAACTCCAGTACAAAAAATGGATAACAACGGAAACTCTCCACAAAATAAAAGACAGAAAAAAAAAATAACCAAGAAAGAAGATTTAAACAGAAGCAAATCCAGAAGTTCTAAAGCTAAGGCTCAAAACGTGTACCTAGAGGTAAGAAGAAACTTCAGAAAAAAAGAGGAAATATAGTGATGCGTTGGCGAGAGGCAAAGGAAGCTGCAGCCAAACAAAGTATGAGAATCATGTAAAACAGCACAAAGAAGCTAACACGGAAATACAAACAAGCTAATGACCTCATCAAACATAAGAATGGAAAATTGCTTAGCAATCAATATACAAGAGCAAATAAAAATATGGAGTGAACATTGTGAGAAACTTCTCAAAAGACCAGCTCACTAAATTCCCCAGACATCCAGCCAGAAGAAGAGGAGCACCAAATTAATTGTGAAAGACAGAACAAAGGATAAATAAAGAGCAACAAAGCTCCTAAAAGATGAAAAACTGGTGGCTCAGATGGTATTCCTGCAATGGCTTTCAGAGCAGATATTGATACCTCTACAGAGATTTACAAATTACTTGGTAAAGTTTGAAGATAAGGAGAATGATAGCACATTTTTCCACAACCCATTTGAATACGAAACAGCATGGCTATGATTAAAGCAGACTGACCAGGTTATGAGAGAAACATTTGTGGTTATATGTGAGCGAGTCTAGCGATTTCCCTGGAGGTCTCTGAGGAAACAAAGAGAGAACAGAACTACCTCTTCCTGAAATTGATTGTTGATCAGAATCGACATGGGTGATCAGTCTCACTCAGTAAATGTCGAAGGGTGTGAATGCTAACTATTCCTGTAGCTTAAGGAATGCATCCTCTCATACGTCTATCCCTACTAGTCTTACGTGTTACGCCAAATCCCAGCAATCTTAGCTTTGTTGATTCATCTATTACAGTGTCGTTCTCTAACAGGCGATCATTAATTGCCATTATTATCTCTCTCTTATCCATATCCAGTGTCCTCAGTATGGAGGCTTTCGAAGCTAGTCTGACAGCTCTCTCATTGCAGCTCACCCCTGCATGACGATGACAGTAGATCCACACAGTTCCTGAAGGCTCGAGTCTTCTATGGATGTTTTTCATTCCTGCCGTGGTCATCCATTCTGGACCTTCCGAAGCATGGGCTGAGAGAGAGAGAGAGAGAGAGAGAGAGAGAGAGAGTCTGACACAATAACTGCACTGGTTGATAGTGTTTCGTACAGCCACTTTAGGGTTGCAGTAGCTGCCTGTACTTCCATTCTCATGTTGGAGGTTGTTGTCATGTAACCTCCGTTTTGTTTAGCTACAACCCTGCCCTTTATCTCGCTGAGCTCTCCTCCAAGTATGTCGTAAGAGGCGACTAATAAGAGATTGTGCATGGGGCTATCAACCTCACTAAATAAAACAATGTCTTTTTTTATCAGGAACCACCACTGCAGGCTGCAAGAGGGTCGTCTGCAGTGGTTGTTCTTGGATCCATAAGGAGCAAAAAGGAAACGAGCGATGATTGAATATGCAAAGTTTACCTTGTATAATCTCTGGTCTGAATTGGCTCAGTTATTTCCCTGTGGAACAGACATTTCACATTTGGATGTCTCCAATCCATCCTTAGATCACACCATGTATTTGACAAAATTCAAGCTATTCTAAGAAAGACGCCGTTTCCCTTCGATTATTCTGCAAAATCCGTTATCTTAAAAATCTAATTAAAACGACAAAACATAAAATCTATGCCGAAATCACGAACTCAACAGTTGTTTTCAGTAGAAAACATCACGATGTTGATGTTTGATTCATTCAGTGAAGCTGCCTTGTTTCTGAAAATGTTTTGTAGATTAGGTATTAGTTATTGTTTCCTTTTCGCCAGGTTTGAAACCTAGCTGGGACAGCCAGGGAAAACTTCCGCGTTCACGTATTTGGACGCACTCATCCGCACTGCACCGCACAGCACTTCACCGGAACCGCGACTCCTTCTATTGGCGTTGTAATCTTGGCTTCAATAATAGTATCTTCTTTGGCGACATGAAAATTACGTTTTCTTACCAGCTGGTTATAAACGGTACAGGTAATTAGTTAATAGGTAGTCTTACTTACTTAGTCGTTCCCCTTCTACCGTGAGGTGTAGAGGTTTGGAAGAGAGAGCGCCAGACTATCCTATCGGCTGTCTTCCTCCTGGCCTAGTTCCATTCTAGTCCTCGATCCTTCAAAGATTGTCTAATGTTGTCCTCCCAGCGGACTCTGGGTCGTCCTGGGGGGTCTGGATCCTTGGCTCTTTGTTTCCCATGCTTGTCGTGGTAGCCGATCTTCTTCCATTCTGCAGACATGGTCAAACCATCTTAGTAGGGACTGTTCTACTTGGGTCTGCAGGGGGTGGGATTTTATGCCTTGACGTATCGTCTGGTTGCGTACCATGTCTCTTCTTGTTACTTCAACCACCTTCCTCAGATACCTCATTTCTGAGGTTTGGATCTGGCTTTTGTGGGTTGTAGTCATTGCCCATGACTCGCATCCATATGACAAGACTGGGACATAGGTGGAGCGGTATACAGCCATCTTCGTTTTCTTACCAACCTCTCTCTTGCTGAGGAATCCTCGATTTATGGCCTGAAAAAGTCTCCCAGCTGCTGCTTTTCGAGTGGCCAACTCTTCTTTGATGCCTCTCTTTCGGTCTATAATAGCTCCGAGGTATTTAAAGTGGTTGACCTGCTCCAGGACCTGTTCTCCCAGCTTAATCTGATGTCTTCTTTCTTCTCGTGATATCACCGCGGATTTTGTTTTAAGCTCTTCCTTCCAGACTTGCAGGTTGGATTGGAGATGTGCCTCTGATTTAGCAATCAGGGCAACATCATTAGCAAATGCCAGCTCCGAAATACAGACCTGTCTCATCTTCCAGTACCCCACTGAATACTTTCTTGTTCTCTCCTTACATGCCTTGATGACATCGTCCATGAGGAGTATGAAAAGGTAAGGTGACAGGATATCACCTTGTCTTACACCAGTGGTGGTCCTGAACTCTTCTGACTTATGGTTTGCTATCCTCACATAATTTCTGCAAGACTTGTAGAAGCTCTGTATAGCATGAATCAGAGGTGCTGGAATGTTCTTCCTTGCCAAACAGTCCCAAAGTTTGCTCCAGGGGACCCTGTCAAACGCCTTTTCCAGATCTATGAAACAAAGATGGATCTCACTCTTATACTCAAGGGCCTTTTCACTCAGCTGTCTGAGTGTGAAGATTAGGTCTTGAGTACTTCGGTTTGCTCGGAATCCGCACTGGACCTCATCCAATTGTGGCTCAGCTAGGCGTCGGAGTCTCTGCTCTAGGATTCTAGAGTAGATTTTACCAGGGACACTGAGAAGGGATATGCCTCTATGGTTTCCACACTGTCGATTGTCACCCTTTTTGAAAATTGGTGTTATGATGGCAATCTCCCAATCCTTTGGTATGGTCTTGTTGTACCACGCTGCCTGTAGAACCCTTAAGAGTAATAGGTCGCCTGATGCTCCCATGTACTTAACCATTTCTGGTGTTATACCATCATGCCCTGCTGCTTTGCCCATCTTGATTTTCTCCAGTGCTGCCTTCAGTTCTTCCATCTTTATGTCATCTTCACCATCATTTGTTTTCTCTTCTGTGCTAGTGGTTATCATTTCTGATGCTTCACCATGCTCACCATCCAGGAGTTCTGAGAAATATTCTTTCCATCTTTCCATTACTTCCTTCGGGGCAGTAAGCAATTTGCCTTGCTTGTCCTTTATAAATTTGAGAGGGCATTGTTTTTCCTTCCTCATGTTCTTTAGGGTCTTATAGAACAATTTCTGGTTTTCTTGTGCATCTTTTTCTAGCTTTTCTCCAAATTCTTCCCAGGACTTCTGTTTTGCTGCTAGCACTTTGTTCTTTGCTTCTGTTCTGAGTGTCACATATTCTCTATATTTTTCCATTTGTCCTGTTGTGTTTTTAGCTCCTAAGTATTGTTTCCATGCCATTTTCTTCTCTCTTATTTTCTCTTTGACTTCCTCTGTCCACCAAGGTGTCCTCTTTCTCTTGTTCCCAAGTCGGACTTGACCGCATGCTAATAGGTAGTCACACAGTATATATTACCGTAGGGAAGTGAAAATGTTAGTGTTCTCCCCCATACTAAGTCTCCGCTTTATGAGCTGGGGGTGACTAGTTCGGTTGAACTGAATATCAGTTGGGACGCGTGTTCGGTGGGGCCTCAAAATATAATTCAGAGACGCACTAATGATGAGTTCGTTTCAGTGTTAGAATTAGGAATTCAAAACTTGACCCTAAAACCCTAATCTTAGTCCTAACCCTAACGACGTGGGTGACTTTTTTAGATTGCTTGAAATAACAAGTACCACTTCATTTCAACCGACCAGTTCATTTCCTAGCTACGTTTGCCTTCCCTAACTAAAGAACTGAGTCAGGTATTAATTTTTACAGCTGGTAGATGTGAACGTGATGGGACCCGATTTCGAACCTGGTCCTTTTAACACGAGAAGGAAGCGCTCTAACCACTCAACCATATTATTACTTTACTCAAACCGGTAACAAAACCCGATAAGTAAACGGGTGTTACCGGGGCCCGAAAGGGAAGCACAGAATAGGTAGACTGTAACATACAACGCATGTTATAAATAGCATCAAAGGCGAGTTGGATATAAGACCGGCTAATTCGTCCTGTAGACATTTTAAGTCATAAAAATGTCAATAAGTGGGTTAGACCACACATTGAGAAGCCTGTTGATAGCATTACCAGGCAGTTCTTGGTCTAGAATCCCCCAGAGTAAGAGAAACAGAGGTAGACATAAAAACAGACGGGGAAGAGAGCAGATGGCACGTGACAGGAGGACTTGGCGTACGATTGTGGACGGCCTATATTCCTTTGAGAACTAACGGGTAGTAAATGAAAAACGACATTTCATTTTCAACTTGTTAAACGAAACGTCGGGTACTACAGCTAGCCACCCAGCGGGAAGTATACACCGGAGCATCTCATCTTCTTTTGCATCGGTGGTTTCCACAGAGCACAATGGGCTAATCACCTGTTTGTCAAACACCACACAATGGGCTAATCACCTGTTTGTCAAACACCACACAATGGGCTAATCACCTGTTTGTCAAACACCCAATGGGCTAATCACCTGTTTGTCAAACATTTTGATTACATGTTTTGCCCAGGAGCCTTGTGCTCTTTGTGTCACTTCTGCACCCTGTTTACGGGGTAGAAGAGGTTCCGATTAAGAAAGAAGAAAGAAAGAAAGGTTTCCACAGAATTTATGAACACAGTGATAGGCTGTGGTAGCTGAGAAGTGGCTCTGTGCAGGACGTGACAATTTCTTAGGAGAGTCTAGAACCAGATCACAGTATTTTAGCTCTACATATTTGGAGAGCCCGGATGATGGGGAATGAGCAGTATGCCACGCGCTTCTTTCTCACAGCTTGGAACAGATGGGATGATCTTTTAAATGCAAGCCAAGCTGGAGAAACTGGAGCTCATGACTTCAACTCAACATGTTTCGGAATGGCAGAAAAGCCACAGGAAAAGCCTAGATCTACAGTGTAGATAATAGCAAGGAGTCTTCAACTTGGTGTTGGCTGCAACAGAGCGAGACGCTCAGCAGCCCTACTTAAACAACAACAACAACATGGTGGAGTTCTAGCACTATTCACAACCTGGTGGAGTTCTAGCACTATTCACAACATAGTGGAGTTCTAGCACTATTCACAACATAGTGGAGTTCTAGTACTATTCACAACATGGTGGAGTTCTAGCACTATTCACAACATGGTGGAGTTCTAGCACTATTCACAACATGGTGGAGTTCTAGCACTATTCACAACATGGTGGAGTTCTAGCACTATTCACAACATGGTGAAGTTCTAGCACTATTTACAACATAGTGGAGTTCTAGCACTATTCACAACATGGTGGAGTTCTAGCACTATTCACAAAATGGTGGAGTTCTAGCACTATTCACAACATAGTGGAGTTCTAGCACTATTTAAAACATGGTGGAGTTCTAGCACTATTCACAACATAGTGGAGTTCTAGCACTATTTACAACATAGTGGAGTTCTAGCACTATTCACAACATGTTGGAGTTCTAGCACTATTCACAACATAGGGGAGTTCTAGCACTATTCACAACATAGGGGAGTTCTAGCACTATTCACAACATGGTGGAGTTCTAGCACTATTCACAACATGGTGGAGTTCTAGCATTATTCACAACATGGTGGAGTTCTAGCACTATTCACAACATGGTGGAGTTCTAGCACTATTCACAACTTTCTCTTGGTAAATTCTTTCAAAATGTATAATCTAACAGTGGTTCTAGTCTTCCTTGTCTCTAGTTACCCACATGGGAGCGGAGTCTGAGGACAACAGACAAGGAAGCCCCGGTGTTAAGTCAATTTTATAGGCGTACAGGTAGGTCATGCACAAATCACGCTCGGGGAAAAAACACATAATTCGGCTCAAACAGCACAGAAAGATAGCAGTTTAGGGTTGTATGTATGTATATGTATATGTATATATATATCTATATATATACATATACATATACATACATATATATATATATATATATATATATATATATATATATATATATATATATATATATATATATATATATATACGTACGGACGTACGGACGGACGGACGGACGGACGGACGGACGGACGGACGGACAGACAGACATACATACATACATACATACATACATACATACATACATACATACGAGAAACCTAGAGGACTGAAATAAGAGAGAGAGAGAGAGAGAGCTAAAGATGGATATAACTTACCTAGGGAAAAATACCTTTCCTTCATGAAACAATACATACTCACATGAGTGACGGATAATTTTGAAGTAGAGTAACAGATTTGATGGAAGAATAAAAGATAATATCTAGAGGATAATCTTTCAGACTGCAGGTTGAATGCACTGTCTCTCCCTGGGAATTAGTCCCCTAGATACATTACTTAAAAGAGAATTCTGATGAAACTAATCAGGATATTTTCTAGACGATAAATTCCTTCTCAGAAGTCCTACAAAGGACTATGTTAGGTACATAAAGTTGAGAAAGAGATTTGGTGCCCTGCCATATTAAAAATATCCCGACTCAATAGTGTTTATTCAATTACGGCTCTGCCCCCTGGATGTAGATTTTAATTACTAAAAACTATACAACCCAATTAAATATTACAAGAAAAATAACAACACACTCTGATATGTAAAGTTTACAAAAATGAAGATAGATTATCACATATTTTAAATTTACGAAAATGAAGAAAGATTCTCACAGCTTCAGAAATTACAACTATAAGTTCTTATGTGTAGAAAACAAAACTATCTATGGTTCTGAAACATGTCAGAATAAATTTTTATCCTGTGGACAATTGAATATTCTGTAGTGGTTTGCTGGCATTGTAAACTACTCATCTGAGATGCTGCTGGAATGTCTTGTAGCCAGGGGGTTCAATCTGTCCCAGTATCCCAGGACTAGAACAGCAAGTAATTCTAGTAGGGTTTCAGAGGATGGCAGGGGCTGCTTCCTCTGTCTTGACTCAGGGCGCATCACCAGCTGGGATGGATTAAGTCGGCCCTCGAGAACACTGCTTATGGTTACTGGATAGACCCCGGACAGGACTCAGGTAGGGCCTTCCGGTAGGTCTCCTGTTAGGACAACCTGGTAGGACTGGATTGACAAACAATTGAAGCTCCATTAGTAGCCTTGCCAGAGAAGTCATTTCGCATATCTGCTGGGCGCTAATCGTCCATCAGAAATTTAACGAACATTCATAGTTAACATCAATAACAAAGTGCTATCTATTATATATGAAATACTATGGCATAACTGACGTTATAAGCATACATGGTGGGTCTCAATCTATATCTGGCTTCCAGCTTGTTTACTGCAGTGATTTCCAACCTATGGGCTGTTAGCTTCACCAATGGTGAGGTTCAGGGCTGTGGTCATCAAAACATCTGTCTTAATTCAATAATCAGTCATCATCAAAATATTGCATCTTCCCAAGAAGCACACGCCAACAACAAAAACATGCCAAGACATCCAGTCATCTACCACCTGTTCAAGGTCTTTCTATGTTTTTATTTCCTTTTCATGTATGTCTCCAGTTCTGTTGTCCATTTTTGTCTCATTCTATTTCTCTCATCATGGGACTTCCAGAACATTGCAATGCTAGCAACTGGTTGTCTAAATGTCTGCCCTATCCAAAGGCGGTTTTTTTCCTTGTCACATCGTGTTCCACATTAGTTATATTGTCATATTATTTCAATCCTTCTAATCTGTGCAAAGACTCATTTGTGAAAGTCTATTTCTCTCTGTCATTTTTGGTATTCTCCGTGTTTCAGAGCCATACCATAGGAATGTCTCGATGTTTGAGCCGAGATTCTGATTTTTGCATTGGACTTGATTTCTTCTGATTTCCATGTATGTCCTAATACAGTGAAAGCTTATCTTGCATTTTGAAGTAACAATTTTGATCAACTGATGAAAATTAGTCACCAAGAGGGCTCTCTAAAACTATAAGAATACGCCAGGAGAGGCTAGTACATCGCTTGACCAGTTGACAGAAAACTTCATTATTCTTCGTTCTGTCATGGCTTACCTGGTTTGAAAACCGACCGCCAGAACCATCTTCCATCTTATTCCCTCGGGGACCGCAGTGGACGAGGCGGTTCCAGAAAACCCATGAACTGGACCGCCTGAATGACCGTTTCATGTACACAGACCAGGGTCCCCCAATGTACAGGTTGCTGGGCGCCCACTACAATACGTACAAGATCCCGCCCAAAACTGACTACCATTTTCCTGCCCACTCTTACCACTACGAGCTACGTCAGTACACATCTCCAGATTACAGGTATGTCACGTGAATTCTCCTTCAGGCATTGATAAAGATGATGCCTGTCCATCACTGATAAAGGGCGGAAGTATTGTTGATGGTTTGTTTGGAGATCAGATAGACTGGCTAAGCCTCACTCTTGAAGTTGTAGCATTGAAAGGTATGAGACCTCCGGGCAACGCCGGGTATTTCCAGAAGTGGGCAAATGTTATTATTATTATATGTGCCGCTGATAATGCCGAATCAGCTAACGTCGGGTTTACAGGTGTCCGACTAGGTGTGTGGGTGTGTAGATGACAAAGGACGCGAATGCCGTGTGGTATTAAGTAAGCTGATAACCAGTCACCAACACTGATGCACATCTAGAAGTGACTGACATCTTAATCTTTGCATACTTCGAAATGCAGTAACAACTGTAAAGTTTATACACTGCCTTTATTTGACTGGAACAAGAGACACGTTAACGTAACATCCTGGTAAAACAGTACTCAGGTACAATATAAACAATTCACTGTCACAGTTTGTAATTCAGAGCACATCATGGAAACATCGTATAAATATTCTTTCCGCCTTCTCTGGCGATCCAATATATCTACGCTGCATACGTCCCCGGCTTTAAACAATGTCAATTTTCATCTCGCCTCCCCTGGCGATCTAATATCTAGCCGTATGAGTTCCTGGCTTTAAACAATGTAAATCTTCATTTCGCCTTCCCTGACGATCTAGTATCTAGCCGTATGAGTTCCTGGCTTTAAACAATGTTCTCTTAAACTCCTCTGACCGCATCAGGAGTAAGTCACATAAATATTAGCCATCAACCTTTGGCTTATAAACACAATAATAAGTTCTTGGCTACAAAATAGCGTAAATGTACTTTTACCTTCACTGACAGCATTAGAAATAAGTCACATAAATATGAGCCATCAATCTTCGGCTCTCAGAAATATATCAGAGGGGAATCTCCAACATTTCTGTCACACAAAAAACTATTTCCCCTGTAAACACAGTCAGAAAAAAACATGGCTGATCACCTTCTCGGCCAAAACGTTCAGGGACGACTGTCACGAGACACAGTATCTCGGTACCGCTCAAACAATCACGCATGCGCGGATAACCGCGAGGCGTGAGTTTAACTCATACGAGAACTTTCTGGAAAGATCTCGACGATTGTTCGAGAGAAATCTCGAACAAAGAATCTTAAACGAACAAATGGAAAGTCAAGGGAGATAACAACTAAATCTGACCTGACATGCAAGAATATAAATGTTTACATTCCCTTAGCTTAAAAACAAAACTGACTTTAACAGGCATGTCGTACAAGGCGTCTAATGTGAGGTTCTGCAAGGGACTGGCAACCTGATCATGCAAATAAGATTGACACAGTAACCACTGCTGCAGGTGTATGTAACTGTTTGGTACAGGTTTCCTGCAAGGTGGACCGGCTGTGGTGAGGACTTCATGCTCCGTAAGGAGTGCAAAGGAAAATGATGTTGATGATGATGATGATGTTGATGATGATGATGATGTTGATGATGATGTTGATGATGATGATGATGTTGAAGATGATGTTGATGATGATGATGTTGATGATGTTGATGATGTTGATGATGTTGGTGATGATGATGTTGATGGTGTTCTTGATGATGATGTTGATGATGTTGATGTTGATGATGATGATATTGTTGATAATGATGACGATGATGATGTTGATGATGATGTTGTTGGTGATGTTGACGATGATGATGTTGATGATGAGGATGTTGATGATGATGATGTTGTTGATGATGCTGATGTTGATGATGTTAATAATGTTGATAATAATGATGTTGTTGTTGATGTTGACGATGATGATGTTGTTGATGATGATGATGTTGATGACGATGATAATGATGTTGTTCATGATGATGATGATGTTGATGATGATGATGACGATGATGACGATGATGATGTTGATGATGATGATATTGTTGATAATGATGACGATGATGATGTTGATGATTTGAATTCTAATGGCCCTTCTCTTTCCATCGAATTCACGTATTCGTTGATCAGAATTATATAGATTATCTCTCTTAATAAGGTAAAGGTAAGTCCCATAAGCAGAAACTGGTGTAGGGGAGTTTAGTGTAAGACATTTCACCACATTACGTCCAGTTTTTTTATCAGGTGGGGGGTGACAAGTTCCATTCCTTACTGCATTAGCTTTCCCTAACTCAAGAGCAGAGTCAGGTATCAATTTACAGCTGGGTAGACTGGAGCATGACGGTACCAGGTTTTGATCCCGGACCCAGTAACTGGCTCGTGAAAGGAAAGCGCTCTAACTGCTCAGCCAATCTTACACTCTTATTCTCTTAAAAAATTCATTCTTCAACAAAAGGCCTTCAACAAACTTATGTTAAAGTCTTCATGTCCCGTGCCACCAACTCAAGGTCTTTCCATGTATTCGTCATCCGCTTCCTGTATGTCTACCGTTCTTTTTTCCATGAGTTCTTTGTCTTCCTCTATCTCTCTCACCCTGGAGATTCCAGAACAGGGATTGTATGGCAATGCTAGGGAGCCGCTCTGGTGTAGTGGTTACTAAACTGCGCTGGCGACCGCATGTTCCCTTGCATGGAACCTCCATCAAAGCCCTTATGTGCTGTTGCTGCAGTCAATCAATCAATCTAATCACAATCAATCAATACCCTTTAGCTCTCAAAGAAGCATGGGCTTTCAACAAACACATAGGGAGCCGCTCTGGTGTAGTGGTTACTAAACTGCGCTGGCGACCGGGTGACCCAGGATCAAACCCGGGCGAGGACATTTGAAGATTTTTCGTCGACTGGGATTTGGACTGGATTAACTCGAGTCCTGGCGAGAACATTTGAAGCGGTGTCGTCGACCAGGGACTAACGGCTCCTGAGCCGACCCAGCTGTGATGGGTTTAGATGTTATGATTGTTGTTGTTATATTTCCTATTGTACTGAGTGAGGTCCCTGAATCTCTAAGGTTAGAGTAAGTTTTCAGGGTACCTTTCTGCTACCACCCTACGATCTCACTCAGGCTTATTCTTGACTAGTATGTCTGATAGCTACGTCTAATGTCTAGGGTAATGTAAAGTATGTTGTTCTGTAATGCAATGACAACACTAAAATTATAACTCAATGAACAATGAGTAAACAAGTCACTGGTTAAGTTTTAAATTGAATTAATCTTTTTACAATTTATTGGTCCAGTATCACAATTTTGTGTATACTGGAAAATGGAACTTTCAAAATAGTCAATTAAAAATATTTACATTCAAGTGATTCAATTTCAATATAGATATTATTATTCACAACTTTACTTAAATGTGTCAATTTATAACAGTGTCACTTGATTCTTGCTCCTATGAATGGGGATTTGTAGGAAGAACGTTTGTATTCATCATGATCTGAAGAATTTCTTAAAACAATTTGGAAATGAGAGTTTGTGGTCTAGTATATCATATGCCTGTAGACAGTATCTTATCTGTGTTTCCTCTGGTGTTCAGGATGAACTAGAATCACACCACCAGCTTTCAATAACACATCACGTTCTGCTTTTAGAAATAACAGGAAGGTCTACAGTTGCTACTTCCTCCTTTCTTCCAGTGCAGAAAATATAACAGATCTCTGGTGATTTGCCTACAACCAATCAGGGACCGTTGGCTTATAGCGTCCTATTATCAAAACAAACTTCAAATTTCAAATCTTGTACTCTTTCCCCCCCCCCCCATACCCACCTCAGGGCAAGCTGAGAAAGAAGTAGTCGGTTCGTCCCTCTGTCTTCTGTCACTATCTCGTTTTTATGCTTCATTTCCTCAACTAACACATTTTTTTTCTATCTTGCTAATTCAAATTTGTAAACACTAACTCGTAGTACCACCACTATGCTCCTTCCCGTCCCCGTTCCATACTGTATTTTTTTTCCAAAATATTCCACGTTAATCGAAATTTTTTCTTTTCTTTAAACCGCCGTTCTCATTCATTACGAGACAACGCTTGTAGTAATACGTCACAAAAAGCGTCAAAGTGCTTTCTGTCTGCTACTTTGCCTTACTCTCTCGCTCGAAATACGTGTGTGTATGTGTTTTTGATCGGTGTCGTCCAAACACTGTGGTAATATACAATTGCATCTGCGTTACAGGAAAAGGAGTTTTTCTATCGTATTTTGAAACTAAGCTGCGATATCGCTTTGCACTTCTGCCAGCGGGCGACACTAGAGCAGAACCAACCGCGTGTCGAAGTGTAGCATTTTCTCTCTCACTCTTATGCTTCCTTTTATTCTTTCCACGTTTCTGTCTTATTATCTTACTCGAAAACTAGGCTTTAGTTTTGTGTAACATGCGATACGTTTTTGACTCAAGATCGAGGCATAAAATCTTAGCACTTACTTGCTGCGTCGGCGACAACAATCTTCATAACTTCGCTCTTTTATTCCTAGGTTATTTTTACACTTATAAAAGTGGTTACTAGTCTTACAATTTGGGGGACATTTGGCGAGATATATGTGGGCGTGTTGTACATACAGATTGTATTTTACGACATAATCTCCCCCATTAGAAAAGCTTGCAATGGTAATGCAACTTTCAATATCTGTATGACAACCACGATCAGCTCTGCTTTATTCTGCCTTAAAGTGATCATGGATTTATTGCAGTTGGGTCATACCAAGTAAGCACAACTCAAGAAAGCTGCCTCAGACCTCTGCAATCCAAGAATCTAATTCAGCTACAGATATTACTGTCTGTCCTATGCTGATATAAATCATTTTCCCCCATTCCTCCCTTACGGAGTCTGTCCTATGACATATCCAGAGATAATAGATTTCCCTCAAGTTTGCAATAATTATGAGGGGATAACCTATAAAATGGTGATGGCAGGGTTATGTAGGGGTTCCAGTAATCTCATTATCAGCCTGTATAAAACATTCGGAATATCCTCAATCAAAAAGGCAGCTCAGGGATTCCTTATGTTCCTCCGAAATGTTCACAGCCAACACTTTGTCTGCATGCCGGCTTGACTGAACGTGGAAACACCCTTTACTATTATTCCTGTATAATTCTATAATGCGCCACTCAAATGGAGGCCAGATTCACCAACTATATTCTCCGCCTAACGACAATATTGGTGAAATAATATAATATATGGGGAAATGAAATTTTCTGCACCAGAAATCAATTCACCCCGTTTTAGCATTGTTATAATATGTGGGGAATCTCCATCCAGGGTCCGTACAATACTTCCCCTTGGACGGTGTAGGGTCGGTTACTACCACTGTCACCGGTACCCTTATATTGCTAAATTAATAGCCATATTGTGAAGCGATGTGAGCATTTCCCACTTGCTCACTCGTCCACTCTCGACTTTTCTTCTGTTAACATTTTGTTTTGGTTTCAACTCTGGCAGATTATCTTCAATGCTAATGTTGGCCAGTTCCCGAAAAGCAGCTTCAAACTGAGCCTGGGATGACTGGACTTTGTTTATGCGTTCTCTTTGTGCCATACGCAGAGATGATAATGTAAATATTTTTGGGGAAGACTGGTTGTGGGAAGGTGAATACCTATCCTCTGTGTCTACCTTATTATGTTTGTTTTCCTTTCTGTTTTTAAGCCCAGATTTTTCTCCACAATGCTTTCTTAGCAGGGGAGTATTATTTTTCCACCCTGTGGAATCTACCTTGCTGCACTGGTCGCAGGCCTCAACAAAATTTTCAATGTCTTCAGCTACGCCTGGCCAGAAATATGCTACAGATGTCCGTTGACGTATAGTACCCATCTTTTGGTGTCCACCGTCTGGTACAACATGTGCTTGTGCCATCGCTTGTTCCCTATAACTCCTGGGCAGTACTAACTGTCCTTCCTGTTTGGATCCTGCTCTAGCTTTCCTGTAGAGCGGTCCTTCCTTCATATAGAATTGTTCTTTCTTAGGGTGTGCATGGCTGTTTGGCAATTTGCCAAAGCAAGGTTTTAATGATTTGTCCTTTGCATGGGCCTTTCTCATCTGTTTAGGATGAATGTTTAGTGGTGGTGTTTCCTCCTTTCTAGGGGTCGACCTGACCTGGAGCGTGACCATTTCCACAGGTTTTACAGGGCTTCCTAGAAACACATATTTACTTCCTAACACCAGTGTTAAGGGTTGTTTTCTTGTTGTCTGAAACCACCACACTGAGACGTGTATAAAGTGTAGATAATGGTCAACTCGAACCGGCACAGTGTTGGATATGCAGGTCACCTTGTCCAAGAGCATTGAGGCCCCGACAAGGATGTAATGTTGACCTTGAGTGGGAGTGTAGATGTTAATGACGCGAATGTATGGACTGTTCTGTAGAGTTGACAAGGAGATCAAACACTCTTTCACTCATAGCTAGAAAGTCAATGACGTAGACTACTGTTGACGTTTCTTCGTTATATTTAATGACACACACTGACAGCACGGTTACAGTTACTGGAACAGGTTGGCACAAAATCATCGTATACTTGAAAGATGGGTGACAACATCAAATTGGCATTCGAATAGCATGTGAATACAATAGAATGATAGTAGGCAAGCACTCAATATTCTAGTTGTCTATCGTCTCATGCCTTAACTGACTAATTGCATCAGTTAGCACTAACAAATAATGATCAACAATGGCTCCCTGTCAGAACCTCTTCTGGCTAAGTCTTTCAGGCCGTAAATTCAGCAGGCTCTTATGATGACAATCTTAAATAGACAAGGAGTGGACTTCAATACAATATAGGTCTTGGTATCGCCATCAGGTATTAAGGCATTTCTGTTCTCTGATTGATAATCCGAATAGACCGAAAGTGGGATCCAAAATAGAGCTGGCTTCAGTGAGTGTCGCTCACTCAAAAGATGTCTTAAACGAAAGCGAAGGCTCCGTTCATTACTCAAATAATATATTGGGTTTTCCAGATCCCATGATAAATGTTGCATATGTCCAATGCATAGTGCTGCTAGTATAAGAGTCGTCTAAGTACAATCAATCAAATACATCGGCAGACAGTATGATGTCTGCATAGATAGTTAGGCCTAAGGAAAGGTTTAGTAAACATTTCTGCTTTACCTTAAGTCCGGAAAACACTAACACATAGTACACGCCATCCCTTGGCGTGAAGAATAAATACTGGGAAAACCACTGACATAATAGTCATACAGAGAAACAATCTCCTTCCCAGAATAAGACCACAGAGATCCATCTTCGGATTTTCCTATCCGAAACAGCATTCAGCAGACCCGACATGCCGGAAGCCTCGGCGACAATCCTCTCCTCCAGACATGCGCAGAAGCACACTTGACCCCCGAGTTCAGCTCCAAAACAGGCCGACGTTAGACATTAAAAGATATAAAGATAAAAGACTAAATCGCCTAAAATAGTCAAGGAATAAACATAGACTCGGGCCATAAACATTCTAAGTAAGACCAATCTGTTTCTGGCCATACCAGAAACAAAACCGACGTAAATCCAGAATTCATACGCCAGGTTCGAGATTCAAGAAAAGATAACCCATATAACGGAATAGAACATCAAACCAATCAAGGGTTCTGTACCTTTGATTGTCAAGTAAGAATTATTGATTCACAAATAAATAAATTCATCAGACAGATAGATATTACGTTAAACATATATGCTTACCAAAAGAATCTGTGTGTCACAGACTACCACACAAAAGAATCTGTGCGCATCAGACTACCGCAACCCCCGGGGGAAAAAAATGAATGTTTTTTTTCTTCAAAATACATCAAGGAGCAAGATGCATCAAGCTCCTAACGCATAAATGATGCGCAGATGCGAAATATCAACAATTTATAACGCCAAATTGAGGCAAAGTCGAAGTATAGATCGACTTGTGAGAATTTATCTCATCATCTCAGAGAAAGTATTTCTCTAAGTATTAATATTTCCAGGGAGGTGCCACCAACGTATACTACAATTCTGGCAATTACATAATGTATACAATAATTCCATCAAATAATTTCATATTAAGTACCATAAGTTCACTATTAATCAAAGAGAAATCATGAAAAGACCAGCGGTAAATATACATTAATGAACCGCTAAGTGGTGATACAAACAATATTTCATATATTCCAAATGTGTACATATTTTGATATAGAAAAGAACTGTTGTAGAGTTAGACATATTAGAAAGTCCAAGACCTAACAGTTAGGTGGAATCATGTGGGCATCTAGACAAAATGTCTGCCATCACATTTTCTGAGCCACGGATAGCTCGCACCGAAAAATGAAAAGGTTGAAGAGCAATGGCGTATCGAGTTGATCTCGAGCTCTTCAAGTTTTTACTTTGAATAGCTGTAAGAGCTTTCTGGTCAGTTTCCACAATAAAATGCGCGCCAAGAAGGAATCTTTGAAGTTTGAGAATTGACCAAACCATCGCTAAAAATTCACGGTCTAAAACCGAGTAATTAGATTCTGCCGCATTAAGTTTTCGTGAGATATACATTACAGGATGCAGAGTATCTGAGTACTCTTGCATTAGTGCCGCTCCGATCCCAGTGGATGAAGCGTCACTACGAAGAACAAATGTCTTATCTGTCGTAGGTAACATTAAAATAGGTGGAGTTGAAAACATGGTTTTGATCTTATCCAACGAAGATTGACATTCTTGAGACCAGTGGACCATATTATGAGACCCTTTCTTTAGTAACGAAGAAAGAGGTGCCATGATAGAGGATAGATTCGGAATGAATCGTCCATAAAATTGTATAAGACATGAGAGACTTCTCACTTGCTTTTTAGTCTTAGGAATAGAAATGTTAAGTATCTTAGTGGTATTATGGTCCTCTTTCTTTAGGAAACCATGACCGACTCGGTGGCTTAGGAACGAAATTTTGCTAAAACCAATGCAGGCTTTAGAGGGTTTCGCTGTCAACTTATGCTCGCGTAAAGTAGACAGTAATTCATATAACCCCGCATAGTGATCTTCCCAAGTATCACTGAAAAGACAGATTTCGTCAAGGTATGCAATGACATCTAAACGATAAGATAGGATTCGACGCATCATGCGTACGAATGTAGCTGGGGCATTCATAAGGCCGAAAGGCATGAAATTCCATTGGAAAAGACCCCTAGGTGTAGAGAAAGCAGTAAGAGGTTTGGCGCGTTCAGATAAAGGAACTTGCCAATATCCTTTAGACAAGTCAAGTTTAGTGAAAAAATGAGATTTAGAAAGCCTAGTGAGTAGCTCTTCTAGTAAAGGCATAGGTTCAGTATCGAACTTCGTAACCTGATTCAATTTGCGATAATCAACGCAAAGACGTATGTTATTGTCTTTATTCCGAACAATAACCATCGTCGAAGAATATGCAGAAGTGGATGGTTCAATTATTTTTAAACCTATCATCTCATCCAACTCTTTCTCAACCTGTGCTTGAAAATGTATAGGGATAGGATAAGGTCTGACCCTAATAGGATTATGGTCAGTTAGAATAATGTCATGTTCAATGACATTGGTGTGTCCAGGAATGTCAGTAAGGACATCCTGAAATGTTTGTAACATAGCAGAAACTTGTCGCTGTTCCCCTAGAGATAAATCGGGAGAAACAGTAACGTTTTTCCATGATTCACTAGAATGAAGTGGAAACATCGGAAGAGGAAGATTTACATCTGAGAAACTTGTTTCCTCATCCTGTATTACGGACAGTGATGAGTAATGACCATGCTGGACTGGGGAATCGTCCGTTGCCTGGAAAATAGGCAGCAAATAATCAGGACGTTCATGGAATTCCGTAAGCATGTTGATGTGGAAGGTTTTATGCTTCCCATCAATATCGACAATATAGTCAACATCAAAAATTTTCTAAATTATATCGTACGGACCTTTCCAAGAAATAAGAAGTCTGTTTTCCCTACAAGGTAGCAAAACAAATGCTTTGTCCCCAGGACAAAGTTGTCGTAAGGTTCTCTTCTTATTGGCAAATTGCCTTGCCTTCTGTTTAGCAAATTCAGAAGAAGCAGTTGCTAATTTGCATGCTTCGATTATCTTGTGTCTAAGCGCGATGACATATTCGTAAGAAGATTTTGTGTCATCGTTAATATTATCAGCAGTTATGAGATCATGAAGCAAAGACATAGGGCCGCGCGGTCGCGCGCCAAAGACAAGTTCAAAGGGAGAAAACCCTGTATGTTCATTGGGGACCTCTCTGTAAGCGAAGAGGGCCGCAGGTAAAACCCTGTCCCAATCTTGAGGATGATCCTCAGTTATCTTCCCTAGTAAGTTTCTGAGTGTTCTATTAAGGCGTTCGACCATTCCATTAGACATTGGGTGATAGATACTACTCAAAGATCTTTCTATCTGCAGAGTAGACATCACTTGAGACATGGTATCCGATATTAGTTGGGTGCCATGGTCTGATAATATTTCTCCGGGGAATCCCAGACGAGAAAATATGAGCCAAAGAGCATCTGCAATATCAGCAGTAGTAATGCTCTTCAGAGGAATAGCCTCTGGCCAACGTGTGCACATGTCGACACACGTCAAGATAAACTGATGTCCTCTGGCAGATTTCCGGCGTGATGCTGACCACATCACCCCTAGTGTGCCGACGGTCAAGATAATATGGGCCTAACACCATATTCCCAATATGCCTCAATGGGCGTGTAATGGGTTCCTTTTTTTTACCTCTGGCAGATTTGATCTTAAACGGACCAATAATGTCTATTGCCATTTTCTGAAACGACCGAATAGGAATATCTGCAGCCTGAATAGGTGCAGCATGGCGTGGACCTTTGGATTTGACCTCTTGACATACTTTGCAAGATCGGCAATAAATCCGTATGTCTTTGTTCACGAAAGGCCAAAAGAAAGCCGCAAGAACTCTTGACTTCGTACTGGAAAAACCCATATGTCCAGCACACTGAGAGTCATGAGCGTGCTGCAAAATTTTAACTCTCATATTCTTGGGTACAAGAATCTGAGAATGCATGGACGTAGTAGAGTCTTGGACCATACGCACAAGTACGCCATTCTTTATTGTAATCCAAGATTTACGATTTGTATCTTTATTTGGATCACCTGTTGTTGCAAGAGTGAAGAATTTCTTCACAGAGGGATCTTCTTCCTGTTGTTTTATAAATGAGTCACGAGAAATTACCAAGGGATCATCTTGGTTATGCGCTTCATTATATTCAGTAGATGAAGTTTGAGGCATATTAAGAGCTTGAGCTCTAGTGACTACTGCATTAGCAGTTTGCATATTTTGATTTTCCCAAGCAGCAATTTGTTGCGGAGTGCATTCTTTGACTCCGTGAATACGGCCGATGATAAGATCATCGATCTGATTCGGCAGAAGACATGCGTGTACATCTCCTGTAAAGAAAGGAGTAGCAATCTTAATGATAGCAGTAGAGTATTTCTCTAAGGTGCCGCCAAATGTTACACATTTGACTACTTTGCCGGTGGCATGGGAAGGATCTACGAGTGACTGCCTAACACCGATGGTGGTGCATCCAGAATCATACGCCAGGTTTGAGATTCAAGAAAAGATAACCCATATAACGGAATAGAACATCAAACCAATCAAGGGTTCTGTACCTTTGATTATCAAGTAAGAATTATTGATTCACAAAGAAATAAATTCATCAGACAGATAGATATTACGTTAAACATGTATGCTTACCAAAAGAATCTGTGCGTCACAGACTACCACACAAAAGAATCTGTGCGCATCAACCAGCGGGTAGTTAGGGTCTTCACACACGGCTGCTCTAATCACTCCTTCCACGTACCTTGTCCTTACACAGATTTCGGCTACGGGAAGTGTTATGGTGGCTATTCCCCTTACGGCCCCTTGTATCTCCACTTTCTCTGTGGTATACTGTTCAGGGTGCACCAGGGTAGCACTCACAACCGAGTAATATTCCAAACCGGAATCGTAAAGGCACCTGACCTTGGCACCATTACATATCACTTTTTCACAGATGGGGGGATGTTGAAGATTAATTTGATTCTCTGTCAGTTTCTTCCTCCCCTTGTCCACTGTTATCATGCATGCCGCGTGATATGGAGGAACTTTCCTACCGCAGTCAATAGTATTATGATTGTTCATCCTACAAATTTTACAATATTTCCCTTCTGATTTGTAGGGTCTCCTTTCACTGAAATGCGGGTTTCTATCGCGTTGGTCAAACCTTGGCCTATCATAGTTTTGGTTACTCCTTGGGTTATGATCCCTATTATCAAATTGGTTTTGGTTTAGGGGGGCTTTATTATGGTCAATAGGCTTCTTCTTGATGCCTGCCATCTCAGACTGGGCTGCCTGATATCTTTCAGCCACGTTTAAGATCTCCCCCAGTCTCTCAGCACCCTGATCCGTGAGAAATCTTCTCAGGTCTGGAGCCATGGACTCTCTTAACTGCTCAGTCATAATCATTTCCTTTAAATCTTGGGTTTTCCCAGAGCAGTCCATTTCTCCAGGTAGGTCTCCAGGCGTGCAGAGAACTTGTGATAAGTCTCCCCAGTCAACAATTTGGCATTTCTAAACTTTTTCCTATAAAATTCACTGTTCTTCTCATATCTAATTAGAAGAGCTTGCTTAAGAATGTCATAGTCGTCTTGGTCATCTTTGCTCAGCTTGGCAAATACCTCATTAGAGGTTCCCCTAAGCCCCTGTGATAACTTCATACTCCATCTTTCTTTCTCTAGCCCATACATGGTAGCTAGTCTTTCAAATCTAGATAAGAATGATTCAATATCATCATCTTTCTCCACAAATGGGTCTAGATGAAACCCCATGGCTGAGTTGGAGGCTACCTGGCTTGCCGCAGAGTCGGAGGTGGATGGGCTAGTTCCATTTTCAGGAGCATGGCCTTGTAATTCTAACTCCCTTAGTCGTAGCTCATGTTCCCTTTGGAGTCTTTTATCTTCAGCCTTCCGTTCGGCAGCCAATCTCTTGTCTTCCCTTTCAGCCTCAAGTCTCCTTTCTTCTTTCTCTCTTTCAGCCTGCATCTGTAATCTTTTCTCCTCCTTTTCAGCCTCCAACCTCTTAGCTTCAGCCTCAAGTTTCTTCTCCTCCAACTGCAGCTTCTTAATCTCAGCCTCCCTCTCAGCCTCTAATTTCTTAGTCTCCCTAGCATCTTCTAATACAATTCTTTTCTCCTCCGCTAATCTATCAGCCTCTAATTTTCTTTCGGCTTATAATTTCCTCTCCTCCCTCTCATAAAACTTATCACATTCAGCTGTTACATAAGAAATTAGACCTTGACCGTCCATCCCCATTTCCTTTGCAGCCTGCACTGCAGCAGATCTGTATTTGGCCAAATCAGCCATCTTATGGATAATAATATTAAATATTTTCAAACTAACTTAACTAGTTAACCAACCTAAACACAAAACACTAGGCACTGATATCTCAAACCACTCTCAAATTATTTTAAATTTATATTTTAAACGTTATGGACAAAATAACCCAATATATTTACTAGGAGAAGGTTTAAAAATCCCGGACAGGACCCCAATATTTGTGGTGGGTTTAGATGTTATGATTGTTGTTGTTATATTTCCTATTGTACTGAGTGAGGTCAGCTGTGAAGGTCCCTGAATCTCTAAGGTTAGAGTAAGTTTTCAGGGTACCTTTCTGCTACCACTCTACGATCTCACTCAGGCTTATTCTTGACTAGTATGTCTGATAGCTACGTCTAATGTCTAGGGTAATGTAAAGTATGTTGTACTGTAATGCAATGACAACACTAAAATTATAACTCAATGAACAATGAGTAAACAAGTCACTGGTTAAGTTTTAAATTGAATTAATCTTTTTACAATTTATTGGTCCATGTCGCGAAACATTCTAAATCCACATATATAAATTAAAAAGTAAATGTAAAGCCTAACGAATTAATTCAATAAAAGGAAAGAATAATGGTAAAAGACCAGTGCTGTCACAATGACTGTACTCGAAAACCCCTTTTTTATGCTCCGTCTGCAAAATTGTAACGCTTTCACATTTGATAGTAAAGCCTACAGCAGCATACACGCGTTTCAAAAAAACAATACAACGTGTACTGTATTTCTTAGAAAACCTTGAGATACACACACTGCGTAATGACTTAGATTAATATTCCATTAATTTCATTTTATACACTGCGTAACTAAAAGACAGACGGACTTAGAGAGAGAGAGAGAGAGAGAGAGAGAGAGAGAGAGAGAGGGCTGAACGGAGGAACACAGGCAATACTACCACAGTCTCGCGATTAATAGTAACGCCAATCCCACGCGTAAGGCCTGAAGCACTAACGTTTTTCAAATAAACAGGGACAAAAAACACTACCAATACGAGGTTAGGTTTTAAAAAACATGGTTAATGCTTATTAGGAAACATGACCCAATACTGTTTTACGTTTGAAATCCTGACAGTACAGAAGACACCCCATCGTATAGGAGTGAACGGGTGGTAGAAGAAAATACATATTTTGAACGCAGCCACTTAGCTCCATTAAATTTATATATTTGGGTTCCTTAGGACTTGCTGACAAAGAATATTTTAAGTGTTACGCAAATAGTCTAGGAATTAACAAATTATAGCCAAAATAAAATAGTGAGGTTGTCTGACAGCACCAAATCATAATTGCTCAGTGGCATGTTTTGAAACCACCATTTTACGAGAAATAGGCCAACAAGTTAAATCCGATTTGATTGGTTAGAAGAATATGTAAGCCTAAACATGATTAGTCGATTGCAGATACTATTTTTGGTTGTTACGGGAAACGGTAGGAAGGGTACTTTTTTTTCCCAAATACTTTTGTAAACATAGTCTTATTGGCTAGACCATTTAATATAGTCAATTAGGAGCGTCTGTTCAGTGCCACATTTTTAAAATAAACTTACTGAGAAGCAAGTGCGTTGAGATCCAGCTCATATTTTTCTTATGAAAGCCTGGGACAAAGGCAGATCGGAATTGTGCCATAACTCATTGCCAGTCAACGTATTTTGTTTAATATTTCCATGAAATGTGGTAAGCTAGAAATATTTGATATCTTTTAGATGAAAATTGAATGTGAATTGATAATTTATGTCTGTATGTGTGTGGTTCAGTAGCAAACATGAGGCAAAGTCTAGATATTGCTCCAACCTAAACAAAACTTGTCGGAGAGGAATATATCTGCATGGGATGGTCAAATAGTACTATGACACCTATCTTATTGAATAGAAGGAAATAATGCTGGAATTGCAGAGGCGTTGTAACCATTAGGGAGAGGAATACTGGTGAATGTTGTTACATGAGAAGCTAACAGTTGGCCTACAGCGCTGAACTCAGTGTTTGTTATGTATTGTGCTTCAGTGTGGAAATAGATTATAAATTAGTTCTGAACCTCTAAAAGTGACTTTACCTTAATTCAAGAGGGACATTTATTTGTTTTAAATCAAAAGAAACTGTGAACCTTACCAACATTAATTCCACCAGAAACAAACACTTGAAGTCATGATGACAAACAACAACATAGCTTGAATAGCCAGTATTACCTCATAGTACTACATCACAACTTACACACATATTGTAATAATAATATATATCAATTCAAAGATTCTATCTATAAATTGTGTACATATAACTTGCGATTACATTTGATTGTGATTCCTGGTTCACTTTGTAGTTGAATCAGGATATCTAATATTTGAAGGAATTAATACATATATTTTAAAACTTTAACACGTGACTCATTTAAGATAGTCTTATAGAGTGTTTTATGTGTGTGAGTGTCACAGTGTTGTAAAGTATTGTGAATTAAATTAAATTGTTTATCTGTCTGTTGGTTGTTGTGAACATACTCTTCATCATTATCATAACCCTAGACATTCAACGTAGTCATCACAATATTCCAGAATAAGTCTGACTGAGGTATAAATGTGGTAGCAAGTAAGGTTATCTGTAATACACCACACTTATTAGATACAGATACCTTCACAGCTGATCTCAGTCAGTACACTAAGTCCCATATAAATATTTATAACATCCCACTTTACCACATATATTGGGGTCTCGCTCCCGGGATATTGAACCTTCCCCTAGCATATATATTGGGAGGAAATCACTTCTGGAAATAATAAAAATTGAAAAAGGTATTCTTGGGTGGAAAAATAAGGTTGAGCTCTCAGTGCCTGTGGTTGTCCTTAGAAAATTATTTATAGATTGAATTGTATACATTTGCCTGTTAGAAAATGGCGGACTTAGCAAAATTTCGATCTGCTGCTGTGCAGGCTGCTAAAGAGTTAGGAATGGAGGGACAAGTTATGATTGCTTATGTCACTACTGAATGTTACAAATTTATTGAACGCGAAGAAAAAAGATTAGAAAAAGAGGCTGAAAGAAAATTAGAATCTGATAGATTGGCAGAAGATAAGAGAATAGAGGCTGCAAAAGAAATTAACAGGTTGCAGATTGAGGCTGAGGCTAAGAAATTGGAGGCAGAAGAAAGGAGATTGACTTCCGAAAGGGAAGACAAGCGATTGGCTGCAGAGAGGGAAGCAGAAAAGGAGAAGAGATTACAAAGGGAGCATGAGTTACGACTTAGGGAGTTGGAATTTCAAGGCCATGCTCCTGAAAATGGTGCCAGTCCCTTTACCCCTGATGCCACTGCTAGTCAGGGAGCCTCAACCTCAGCTATGAACTTTCATTTAGATCATTTTGTTGAGAAAGAAGATGATATCGAGAGCTATCTAAATAGATATGAACTATTAGCTACCACGTATGGGTTAGAGAGAGAAAGGTGGATCTTAAAGTTATCTCAAGGGCTTCGTGGTACGGCTTATGAAGTTTTTGCTAAAATGAGCAGAGATGATCAAGAAAATTATGACATGCTAAAGCAGGCTCTTTTGTTAAGATATGAAAAGAATGCCGAATTTTATAGAAAAAAATTTAGGAATGCTAAACTACTGTCAGGTGAGACATATCACCAGTTCTCTGCACGGTTAGAGACATACCTGGAGAAATGGACTTCTCTGGGGAAAACCCAAGATCTTAAGGAAATGATCCTTATAGAACAACTAAGAGAGTCCATGGCTCCAGACCTGAGAAAGTTTCTCATGGAACAAGGTGCAGAGAGGCTGGGTGAGTTACTAAATGTTGCTGAAAGGTATCAAGCAGCTCAAGCAGAGGTAACAAGTAATAAAAAGAAACAGGTAGACTATTATCAGGCACCACAAAACTTTAATGAATTTGATCATAGAGATTAAAACAAAGGTAAGCACCAGTTTGATAGGCCACGGTATGACAATAAACATAAAACCCCACAATTCAGTGAAAGGAAATACGATGACAGGTAACCCTTCAGACAGGAAGGAAAATATTGTCAAATATGCAGGATGCATAATCATAATACTAGTGAATGTGGTAGGAACGTTCCTCCATATCACGCGGCATGCATGATAACAGTGGACAAGGGGAAGAAGAAACTGACAGAGAATCATATAAATCTTCAACATCCCCCCATCTGTGAAGAAGTGACATGTAATGGTGCCAAGGTTAGGTGCCTTTACGATTCAGGTTTAGAATATGACTCAGTTGTGAGTGCAAGGGAATATCCACCATGACACTTCCCGTAGCCGAGATCAATGTAGAGACAAGGTACGTGGAAGGAGTGATTAGAGCAGCCGGTGTGACGACCCTAATTACCCGCTGGTGTTAGGAAGCAAATATGTTTTTCTAGGGAGCCCTATAAAACCTGTGGTAATGGCCACGCTTCAGATCAGGTCGACCCCTAGTGGAACGGAGGAGGAACCACCACTAGTTTATTCTCATAAGCAGATGAGAAAGGCCCAGGCAAAAGATAAAACATTAAAACCTTGCTTTGGTAAATTGCCAACAAGCCATGCACACCCTAAGAAAGGACAATTTTATTTGAAGGAAGGACTGCTCTTCAGGAAAGCTAGAGCAGGATCCAAAGAACAGGGACAATTGGTATTGCAAACCTCCTACAGGGAAAAAGTGATGGCACAAGCTCATGTTGTACCAGACGGTGGACACCAGAGAAATGGGACCACCCGTCAAAGGACATCGGAAAAATTCTACTGGCCCCAAGTAGCTGCTGATATTGCACAATTAGTGGGGGCCTGTGATAAATGTAGCAAGGTACAGTCCCCAAGTTGGGAAAATCATAATAAGATGCCAGCCAAGCATTCTGAAACATATGGGCCTAACAATAACAAGGAAAATAACAATAATAATATGACATAGAGGATAGGTATCCACCTTCCCCCCAACAGTGTTCACCAAAAATATTTAGATTCGCAACTCTGAGAAAGGCATCCAGAGAAAATAGAAACTCAGACCAGTCAACCCAGGCACAGTTTGAAGCCGCATTTAGGGAGCTGGCTGACATTGACATTGAAGATAATCCGCCTAAGTTAAAACCGAAACAAATTGTTAACAGAAGAAAAGTGGGAAGTGGACGAGTGAGCAATTGGGAAAATGCTCACAGCGCTTCACAATATGGCTATTAACTTAGCATTAAAAGGGCACTGGTGACATTGGTAGTCATCCGACCCTACACCGTCCAAGGGGAAGTAGTGTTCGGACCCTGGATGGAGATAACCCACACATCTTATAGCAATGCTAAGGGCGAATTGATTTCTGATGCAGAAACTCATTTCCCCACATATTATCTTAATTCACCAGATTGTCGGTAGGCGGAACTATAGTTGGTGAAATTGGCCTCCATTTGAGTGGCACATTATAGAACATTATAAATATATTATTAGAAGGGTGTTTCCACATTCAATCACGCCTGAGATCAGACCAATTGTTGGCTGTGAACATTTCGGAGGAGCAGAGTGTCTCCACTGTTGCCTTTTTGAATTGAGGATAGTCCGAGTGTTTATTAAGGCTGATCAGGAAATTATTGGATCCCCTACACACCTCAGATATCACCATATAGATCAACTCCTCATAACGTACAAATTGAGGAACATCTAATATTCTCGGGACATGACGTTGAGCAGACTCAGAGAAGAGAAATGGTGAATACTGATTGCTAAGCAGCAATAAGACAAGCAGTAACACTTGCCGCTGTTCAGTAATATAACTGAAATGGATTCTTGGATTGCAGAGGTCTGAGGCAACCTTCGTCAGTAGTGCTTACTTTGAATTGACCCACCTGCATTAATCCATGATAAAAATAAAATCAGAGAAACGTTGATGCGGATTTTCTAAGCCGCCATCCGTGCGATGAAAATCAAAGAAAGCACCAGGACTAATATTAAATTTATCTATGTGTATATAGAATTATAGACTGACATATAACGTCTGTTTTAAGTGGGGAGAATTTGTCGTGAAACATTCTAAATCCACATATATAAATTAAAAAGTAAATGTAAAGCCTAACGTATTAATTCAATAAAAGGAAAGAAGAATGGTAAAAGACCAGTGCTGTCACAATGACTGTACTCTAAAACCCCTTTTTTATGCTCTGTCTGCAAAATTGTAATGCTTTCACGTTTGATAGTAAAGCCTACAGCAGCATACACGCGTTTCAAGAAAAAACAATACAACGTGTACTGTATTTCTTAGAAAACCTTGAGATACTCACACTGCGTAATGACCTAGATTAATATTCCATTAATTTCATTTTATACACTGCGTAACTAAAAGACAGACGGACTTAGAGAGAGAGAGAGAGAGAGAGAGAGAGAGAGAGAGAGAGAGAGAGAGAGAGAGAGGGCTGAACGGAGGAACACAGGCAATACTACCACAGTCTCGCGATTAATAGTAACGCCAATCCCACGCGTAAGGCCTGAAGCACTAACTTTTTTCAAATAAACAGGGACAAAAAACACTACCAATACGAGGTTAGGTTTTAAAAAACATGGTTAATGCTTATTAGGAAACATGACCCAATACTGTTTTACGTTTGAAATCCTGACAGTACAGAAGACACCCCATCGTATAGGAGTGAACGGGTGGTAGAAGAAAATACTTATTTTGAACGCAGCCACTTAGCTCCATTAAATTTATATATTTGGGTTCCTTAGGACTTGCTGACAAAGAATATGTTAAGTGTTACGCAAATAGTCTAGGAATTAACAAATTATAGCCAAAATAAAATAGTGAGGTTGTCTGACAGCACCAAATCATAATTGCTCAGTGGCATGTTTTGAAACCACCATTTTACGGGAAATAGGCCAACAAGTTAAATCCGATTTGATTGGTTAGAAGAATATGTAAGCCTAAACATGATTAGTCGATTGCAGATACTATTTTTGGTTGTTACGGGAAACGGTAGGAAGGGTACTTTTTTTTTCCAAATACTTTTGTAAACATAGTCTTATTGGCTAGACCATTTAATATAGTCAATTAGGAGCGTCTGTTCAGTGCCACATTTTTAAAATAAACTTACTGAGAAGCAAGTGCGTTGAGATCCAGCTCATATTTTTCTTATGAAAGCCTGGGACAAAGGCAGATCGGAATTGTGCCATAACTCATTGCCAGTCAACGTATTTTGTTTAATATTTCCATGAATTGTGGTAAGCTAGAAATATTTGATATCTTTTAGATGAAAATTGAATGTGAATTGATAATTTATGTCTGTATGTGTGTGGTTCAGTAGCAAACATGAGGTAAAGTCTAGATATTGCTCCAACCTGAACAAAACTTGTCGGAGAGGAATATATCTGCATGAGATGGTCAAATAGTACTATGACACCTATCTTATTGAATAGAAGGAAATAATGCTGGAATTGCAGAGGTGTTGTAACCATTAGGGAGAGGAATACTGGTGAATGTTGTTACATGAGAAGCTAACAGTTGGCCTACCGCGCTGAACTCAGTGTTTGTTATGTATTATGCTTCAATGTGGAAATAGATTATAAATTAGTTCTGAAGTAGGAGGTACAACCTTCTTGTTTCAGGGACCGTGGTCCTAACGTATTGAAACAGCACCTGGTCTGAGTTTTGCTGAACCCAGAGGCTGGTAGCATACTCCTTGGTCAAGATAGCGACGAGTAGTGTTTCTTAAGGGAACGGTGAAGCAAGCGAGCAGTGGAGACTGTTTCCTGCCGCCCACACAGAAGATAAGAGTTCGTGGCCAGAGCAGCTCAATCTTGTGTATACCCCCTCTAAAAGTGACTTTACCTTAATTCAAGAGGGACATTTATTTGTTTCAAATCAAAAGAAACTGTGAACCTTACCAACATTAATTCCACCAGAAACAAACACTTGAAGTCATGTTGACAAACAACAACATAGCTTGAACAGCCAGTATTACCTCATAGTACTACATCACAACTTACACACATATTGTAATAATAATATATGTCAATACAAAGATTCTATCTATAAATTGTGTACATATAACTTGTGATTACATTTGATTGTGATTCCTGGTTCACTTTGTAGTTGAATCAGGATATCTAATATTTGAAGGAATTAATACATATATTTTAAAACTTTAACACGTGACTCATTTAAGATAGTCTTATAGAGTGTTTTATGTGTGTGAGTGTCACAGTGTTGTAAAGTATTGTGAATTAAATTAAATTGTTTATCTGTCTGTTGGTTGTTGTGAACATACTCTTCATCATTATCATAACCCTAGACATTCAACGTAGTCATCACAATATTCTAGAATAAGTCTGACTGAGGTATAAATGTGGTAGCAAGTAAGGTTATCTGTAATACACCACACTTATTAGATACAGATACCTTCACAGCTGATCTCAGTCAGTACACTAAGTCCCCTATAAATATTTATAACATCCCACTTTACCACAGTCCAGTATCACAATTTTGTGTATACTGGAAAATGGAACTTTCAAAATAGTCAATTAAAAATATTTACATTAAAGTGATTCAATTTCAATATAGATATTATTATTCACAACTTTACTTAAATGTGTCAATTTATAACAGTTTCACTTGATTCTTGCTCCTATGAATGGGGATTTGTAGGAAGAACGTTTGTATTCATCATGATCTGAAGAATTTCTTAAAACAATTTGGAAATGAGAGTTTGTGGTCTAGTATATCATATGCCTGTAGACAGTATCTTATCTGTGTCTCCTCTGGTGTTCAGGATGAACTAGAATCCCACCACCAGCTTTCAATAACACATCACGTTCTGCTTCGAGAAATAACAGGGTGGTCCACAGTTGCTACTGCCGCCTTTCTTCCAGTGCAGAAAATATAACAGATCTCTGGTGACCTGGGCTCACTTCGAGTCTTTGATGAAACCCGCTTCAGAGAAATATAAACACTAAATAGTTGAAAATTGCGATAATATGGTAACAAATCCAGATCGCTGCTAGTGCAGAATAGCAAACAAGAATGTACTCCTTTCTTGTCTTAAAACAACTTTAGTGAATGAATTCTTTTTAACAAGTGGCACCTAATACTAACTACTACTTGGTTTTATTTCTCTCTTAGTATATTTGCCTACAACCAATCAGGGACAGTTGGCTTATAGCGTCCTATTATCAAAACAAACTTCAAATTTCAAATCTTGTACTCTCCCCCCCCCCCCTATACTCACCTCAGGGCAAGCTGAGAAAGAAGTAGTCGGTTCGTCCCTCTGTCTTCTGTCACTATCTCGTTTTTATGCTTCATTTCCTCAACTAACACATTTTTTTCTATCTTGCTAATTCAAATTTGTAAACACTAACTCGTAGTACCACCACTATGCTCCTTCCCGTCCCCGTTCCATACTGTATTTTTTTTCCAAAATATTCCACGTTAATTTAAATTTTTCTTTTCTTTAAACTGCCGTTCTCATTCATTACGAGACAACGCTTGTAGTAATACGTCACAAAAAGCGTCAAAGTGCTTTCTGTCTGCTACTTTAGCCTTACTCTCTCGCTCGAAATACGTGTGTGTATGTGTTTTTGATCGGTGTCGTCCAAACACTGTGGTAATATACATTCGCATCTGCGTTACAGAAAAAGGGTTTTTCTATCGTTTTTTGAAACTAAGCTGCGATATCGCTTTGCACTTCGGACCTCAAGACGAAGCAATAGAGACCGCAGTCAGCGACTCATAGCTTGACTGCCTTCGTCAGGACCAGCGAACCAGAGCTGGTCAAGATCGCACTCCACCTCCACGTGGTGGTCCTGGAAACAGTCTGCAGCAGTGCAGGCTGGCTGAGCGAGTGCGGATCGCAATGGGAAGGCAAACCCGGTCCTAAAAAATGCCGTGTAGAAGTCGGATGTGTCGACCGAAAGGTGCAGATATCACAGCTTAGGCGTAAACAGACACAACGCAACCACCGTCCTTTTCAGGACGAACGAGGAAGAAGAAGTATTTTGAAACTAAGCTGCGATATCGCTTTGCACTTCTGCCAGCGGGCGACACTAGAGCAGAACCAACCGCGTGTCGAAGTGTAGCATTTTCTCTCTCCCTCTTATGCTTCCTTTTATTCTTTCCACGTTTCTGTCTTACTATCTTACTCGAAAACTAGGCTTTAGTTTTGTGTAACATGCGATACGTTTTTGACTCAAGATCGAGGCATAAAATCTTAGCACTGCCTTGCGGCGTCTGCGACAACGATCTCCATAACTTCGCTCTTTTATTCCTAGGTTATTTTTACACTTATAAAAGTGGTTACTAGTCTTACAATTTGGGGGAAATTTGGCGAGATATAAGTGGGCGTGTTGTACATACAGATTGTATTTTACGACACCAGCTCTAATGGGTTCCTCCCAGAGCCGGATTAACGTAGTAGCAAAAGTAGCATATGCTACGGGCCCCGCGCTTTTAGTGGCCCCGCGCCAATAAATATGTACATAATTTTTTGGTCATCTTCTAATACGAGCGTTAAACCAATGATCTTGTGATTTATGCCATCTTTAGCGCCTTTTCATTTGGTGTCACTAAATTGTGAGAGAAAGAGCATAAGATGGTGACTTAGTGTGACTCTTCACTATTTTTATCTTAACTGTTTGCGGACGGAAGCCATTTAAGTGGCGTTGAAAATTTGGTCACGTTTGGACGGAAGCCACTTTTTTTGGCTTTAGGCGACTGCCCCTCTAATTTTGTTTCGTTCTTTGTGAAATGAATTTGCATTAACAATAAAAACTAGAATTTAGGAAACGGAAACTTCCTGTTTTAATTGAGATATACGGCGTGCTCGCACTCTCTTTCGATCTTGATTAAAATTTCTGGATTTGTAAGGTTAGAAAACTCAAAAAATGAGCAGTAGACACAGTGATATTGGACGTAATTATGCTTCTGGAAGTGAAAAACGTAAAGCGAAGGAAGAAAAAGAAAGAAGAGATCAACTTGTGATATAAAAAACACGTAAGCTGACAGAATATTTTGATGTTCATGGTGGTTGTACTCTAACCGCTGAAGCTGGAAGTACAGGAACAACTAGTACTAGTGCAGGCTGTGCAGCAGAAAACATACAGCAAAACCCAGTATACACTGAGTCTGAATGTGAAAGAATAAGTGAAACGAAGAAGTACTCTAATGATATTGGTGACTTGCCGAACAATATAGATGACTCTGAGCGTGAATATTGGACATCCAAGGGAAGTGAAAAATGTCAACATGTTGATAGTGCCTTCTCTTCATCCGTGCGATTGTATGACACTGAAAAGAAAACTCGATACTGTCAGAAGCCTTATTTTACACATATTCATAAACTAACAAACAAGCAACATGCAAGAAAATGATTATGCTATTCAGAAAGTAAAGGGCGATTATTCTGTTTCCCATGCAAGCTTATGAGTTAAGAATGTTCATCAAAGTTTACTGTGGAAGTGTTTAATGACTGGAAAAATGCAAGCACTCTATTGCGTCGACATGAAGAAAGCTCCTCACATAGACAAGCTTTAATTTCACTGTTGATGCGTAAAAACAAAGGTGAACGTGTCGATTCCCAACTTGTGAAACAAATGGACATTCAAGAAAAGTATTGGCACAAACGTCTAGAGCGAATAATTGAAGTTGTGAAGTTTTTAGCAGAACGAGGCCTTTTATTTCGTGGCAGTGATGAAATTGTTGGGTCCCCTAATAACGGGAATTACTTAGGGTTGTTAGAATTACTGGCCAAGTTTGACCCTTTTCTGGCAGAGCATATAAGTACTCATGCAAACAAATGATTTGGACATACATCATATCTATCTGAAACAACGTGTGAGGAATTCATCAATCTGATTGGATCCAGCATACTGGATCACATTCTCTGTGAAGTGAAGAAATACAAGTATTATTCCGTTTCATTGGATTCTACTCCAGATATATCTAATATGGACCAGCTGACTTTGACTCTGCGCTATGTTTTGCCATCTGGACCAGTTGAAAGATTTGTGACATTTTTGGATATGGAAGGTCATAGTGCTGAACAGCTTACTAAAAGTCTACTTAATTTTTAAAAGGCAAATGACATTGATGTTAAAGACTGCCGTGGTCAAAGTTATGACAACGCCAGCAACATGAGTGGCAAGTTTATAGGATTACAAGCACGAATTAAAGAGATGAATAAGTTTGCGCATTACATTCAGTTTTTGCACATTCACTAAATTTGGTTGGAAAATTTGCTGCTGAAGGTTGTCAAGAAGCAGTCATTTTCTTTGGATTTGTTGAAAGTCTGTACACCTTCTTTTCTGCTTCTACGTACCTACCGGTGGGGTCTCCTTTCTACTGCATTATGTGCTAGCGGTACTCCTAATAAGTCCCATTTGCCCTTTGTGAAAAGACTATCAGATACGAAGTGGTCCGCTCGGGCAAATGCAACAAAAGCACTTTTACACAGCTTTTTTGCAATAAAACAAGTCTTGGATGATATTTCAGATTACAATGATCAGAAGGTAGAGTGTCGTCAACAGGCTCGTGGTCTACTTTCAACCATGATGAAGTTGGAAACAGGAATAATGATCATACTGTGGGATCAAGTATTACAGCGTTTTCAAATGACCAGTGCTTCTTTGCAATCTTCTGACCAAGATTTGAATACAGCTTGTGCACTCTATGAATCCCTGCGGGCGTATATTCAAGCTATGCGGTCTACTTTTGCAGTCATAGACAAGGATCTGAGTGTGAACATTATCAAGAACAAACTCGAAGAAAACACAAACGAAATCGAGAGTATGATGATTTCAGTGGTTCAAGCACACTTGATCCACTTGTTGAATCTCAAACGCCTTCTCATCAGTTTAAAAGCCGAACATTTCTTGTCCTTATTGATAGCTTCCTCTCTGCCTTGTCAAAACGACAGAAAGCTTATCAAAAGTTGAATGATGTATTTGGATTCTTTCGTCAGTTACAGTAGTTTACACCTGAAGAGGTGGTAACGAGATCATCGAATCTTATTAAATCATATCCGGAAGATCTGGAAGAAAGTCTTTGTGAAGAACCTGTGCAGTTTACAGAACTGTTGAAAACTGATCTTGCTTCTCATGTTGGCACTACTCTAGACCTTGTAGAGTTACAGTTTTACCGTTTGATAATTGACAATTCTTTGGAGTCTTGTTTTCCATATGTAGAAATCGCCTTGCGCATCTATATGTCACTAATGGTAACCAACTGCAGTGGAGAACGATCATTTTCAAAACTGAAACTTATTAAAAATGAACTAAGGAGCACCATGGGTCAAAAGAGATTGAACAATCTCACACTAATGAGCATTGAACATAAACTTCTGCGTGAAATTGATACATCCTATATCATCAACAAATTTGTTCATGCTAAATGTAGAAACATTAATATTTAAACAATAATGGTGACTGTGTTGTTACTTTTGATAATGATAATTACTATGCAAATTAAAAATGTATGTGTTCAAATATATTTGTGTAGTTTTATTGTTTTTTTTTTAAATATAGGGCCCCTTTCTTAACATATGCTACAGGCCCCGTACTAGCTTAATCCGGCCCTGGTTCCTCCGAAATCGGCGAGTATCTGCCTGAATGGCGAGGGACACCTGTCTCTGTACATGAAAAAAGGTATACTCACGTAAAAATCAGTCTCAGGCTAGACATACTAACCTGAGATTTCGACTCGAGTAATAGCGGGCGTACGCAAAAAAAAAAAAAAAAAAAAAAAAAAAAAAAAAAACACATGCCAAGTCCTTCAGTCACGTAACATTAGCAGAATACAAAAAGCAAGAGGAGCTTTCATCGTATTGTGAAATATATGGAGATCAAGAGAAATCAAATCCACCACAATATATAAGAATTTTCAACTCAAATATTAAGTCGGTCCTATTGTATGGCTCTGAAACATGGAGAACAGCTACAACGACTGTAGCGAAATCTGTGAAAACAATCGCTAAATTCAGTAAGATTTTACTCCTATGATAATAAATAAAGTCGCCCGTGTGTGTTTGCCTATCGTCGTCCTCTACGCCAGTAGAGCACTGAATTTTATACAGTAGTAATGCTTAGACAATGATGCCGCCGTCAAATATTACACGCTTTCCTAGTTTCGTCCTTGAGACTTACAATTAACATGTGCCAGAACTGCGACACCAAACTGCCGTTCTGAATTAACGTAAGATTTTAACTTTAACGCCACTAATAGTAGCAATTCGGACATTTTCCAGAAGTGTAGAACGAAACTGCAGTAAGAATTAACGCAAATATTAACGCCGCCTTGCAAAACCCCTCTTCGCTCGAGACGCGGTTCTATGCCTATATCCACGCTGTTGGACACGCCAGAATATATAAGCACACACACCAGTGTATTTCGGGCAAAAAAGTAACTATAATGTAACATACGGCCAACGCGTTGTCGAATTGTGTGACGTACTACAAAAGCGCTGTCTCGTTCTGAATGAGAACGACAGTTAAAGGAAAAAAATTACGATTTAACGTGGAAATTTTGAAAAAAATACAGTACGAGAAGGGGAGAACACGGTGGTACTGTCACGAGTTCGTGTTTACAATTTTGAATTTGAACGATTGAAGGATAGAGGAGAAAACTTAGATAATTTTCTTACATGCTTAAATAAAGGACAGTTGACGAATACAATGACATAAATTGTTTAATGGAAGATTGTAGTGTTAGTGTAGCTTACCATAAATAGAAAAATATGTTATTTGAAGAGATGAATAAGAAAAACGATAATAGTAACTATAATAAATATCATAATGAAAATATAACCCCTGTGTGACAGACAGCAACAGGATCACTGATTACTTGTCAGAATTATAAAATAGTAGTAGATAATTAAGATATTGGTAGAAGACAGATGGACTAATAGACGCATATCTAGCTCAGCTTGCCAAATATTGGGATAGGGGGAGGTAACCCCAAGTGTGAAAGTTGTGATTTCAATTTGAAAATTGAATTCAATTTTGAATAAAAAGACGCTTGAAGCTTAACAGTCCCAGATTGGCTGGAGACTAATATACTAATGAAGGGATAAAACTGAGTTACAATTGGTTTTAGTTGCCACTAAAGAAAGATATTTCCTACAATACAAGTTGTGTGAAAGACCAGAATTTCAGTACGATTCTGCCTTTGCTAAACTGCACTAGCAAGCGGTCTGGAAGTGACCATGTTATTGCAACTTTAAATTCTTCTTCTTCTTCTTCCTCGTTCGTCCTGAAAAGGACGGTGGTGGCGTTGTGTCTGTGTGCGCCTAAGCTGTGATATCTGCACCTTTCGGTCGACACATCCGACTTCTGCACGGCATTTTTTAGGGACCGGGTTTGCCTTCCCATTTCGATCCGTACTCGCTCAGCCAGACTTTAAATAATAAGTAGGAATTTTTAATTTGATGCGGTAAGATAAAAACATTTGTATTATTATCATTATTATTATTAACATGTATGTATTATTGAATATGTATAAAACGTTTATGAGTAGAGATATATCTAGAGGGACGCCAACATCAAACTTTGTGTTGTTTCACAGAGTTGTTAAGAAAGATATTATCATTCTGTAGTAAACCTCTACAGGCTTTCTGAGACTTTGGGATAAAATAAAAATTAAATATTAATGGGGAAATTGTTGTACAGTATTATGACATAAGACCAGAAAACTACTGGCCGTCGTCTTCAGCAAGTCACCGTGATTGTACATGACTTGATATAATTAACTTAAAATATTTCCTATGTCGAGGAACGTATCAAACTGAAGTTTGAAGATTGTCTAACCATGAATGGGGTACAACACCACATAAGAACGATAACTATTTGATTAGTTACCATGTTGATTCTAACTATGATTAAAAATGTTTAATAGGTTAGGGATATAGAGAGGCATATGAGATGTTGAATAGGACGTATTCCTATCCTTGCAGGGTTTCGCCTCTGAAATCAAGTGAGCCATTTGGTCAACCTATATTTATATGTGAATCTGCACCAGTTGAATAGAGGCAGTCGAGTTCTGTTCGCCTCAGTATTACCTTCCAAGGGCAGACTGAAGCTATTGGAGTGGAACGAAATTATCCTGTGATCCAGCACTTAACAAGCTAAGACTCTGTTCAAGGGCTCATTGATATATCAAACTGCACCACTCTCTTATCCCAAAATGTGTATTCATAGTAGAACGTGATGAACCCATTTGTTCTTCTCATCAGTACCCATTCAATAGGATCAAGTTTTAATTGACACTGTTCCAGAGGCATTTATATAATAGTTGTGAAACATAACAGACTCATTTATAATTTGAATTACTTTGTAAATATATTCTATTATCATTTTGAGTTTTCAGTATTCCTGTATCAAAAAATATATTGAGATACAGGAAAATAAATTGTAAAAAAATTGATAATTTAAAACTTAAAACAGTGACTTGTTTCCTTACTATTCAGTAATTTTTAAGTGTAGTTGTTGTCAGTTCATTCCATTACAGCGCATATACCCTAGACATCTAGCTAGACAACATACACACACCAATACACAAAATTAGGGAAAATATCACAGGTTGAGGTCATAGGGTGGTAGCAGACAGGTTCCCTGACAACACATTTATAAATAACTAACCTCAGGGGCTTGCACAGCTGACCTCACATCTGCCACAATTACTATTGAATTCTATAAAATCAAAACCCACCACAACGACAACCAAAAAAGCTACATTCTTTCTTAAATTGGTGCTTACGTAGAATAGAAAGATAAAAATGTTATGACAAAGTCACCAATGTGGAACTGATGACAAGAACCAGACAAGTGCCAGTGGAACAAGAGATGAGAAGAAGAGACGCTGGCGATGGATAGGGCACACATTGAGGAGACCTGTGAATAGCATTACAAGGCAGTCCTTGTTCTGGAATCACCAAGGTCAGAAAGGCAGAGGTAGACCAAAAAACACATGGAGAAGAGAAATGGAGACAGAAAACAATAATGAGGGAGACGCGGAAACATCTTGAGCGGATGGCACGGGACAGGAAGACTTGGCATGTGTTTGTTGAAGGCATATGCTTCGTGGGGAGCTAAAGGGTATTGATTGATTGATATTGTATTATTTTATATTTATTGTATTATATTACTCTATGTATGTATGCATGCATGTTTGCATGTATATTTGAGGTATTATTAGTGAATGCATGTAAACATGTATGTATTTAAGCATGTTTTCATGTATGCATTTAGGGATGTCATGCCTTTACGTGTGTATGCTTTTCACCATATATCATATATTGCCTTATGTATACCATTTCAGAATCGGAGCCCTCATATTTCCCCCTGGTCCACCACCACCCCAGGTGGCAACGTTTGACTGCCTAGTGTCTGGACCAGTTTCAATAGACCCGGTGAGAAATGGGGTCGTGATGGGGAAGGGCAAACATGCACACACAGACATACTAAAAAAAATGTTACAACACGTTTTATGGCTGTTAACTGTCTGTGCTCCGCTGGGAGTATGTATTGAATGAGACACACGTGAGCGATTGCATCACGAAACTACGTCTTAAGCAAGTCGCATGATAATGAAAGGGACGTTTTGATTGGTGGTGAATGAGGGGTCTGGGGATTGCTGTCTGAAGGACGGCAGAGACAAGACCAGGGGCTGTGCAGCGTGGACGTGTCTTGGTAGAGAGAGAGAGAGAGAGAGAGAGAGAGAGAACGAACGAACGAACGAACTTTATTTTCAAAGGGTTAAGAATTGGGCACGCAGGCCCGTCTGACATTCTGCTCTTCCTCTCTCTCTCATCATGTATACTAATATCCTTCCATCCTCACATTTACTTTAAGCATTATTAAGGCATTTATCATTATAAAAGTAATATTACATTTGCAATAATCATCATAATTAAAGTGTTTTTAAAATAAAATAAAAATAATAAAAAACCAAAAAAAAATAATAATAATAATGAATTTGAAAAAAAAAAAATTATAAAAAAATAATTAAAAAAAAAAAAACAAAAAAAAAAAAAAAATAACAACAAGACATAAGAATCGAATTCTTCGTACTGTAAATTAGTGATTTGAGACATATTCAGAGGTATGTTATAAGAACTTGTAAAATGTTCATATGGTGTTCAACTGAATGACTCAGGGACTTTTTTTTTTTTTTAGGTTCATCAAGATGAGGTGGGTAAACAGTTACTTTCCTATGACGTAATCAGGATCAGGATTTTGAAAAACGTTGGCGAGAGGCGCAGTTCGCAAATCATTCAAAAATAATTCACGGTTGAAATTTTTAAAACTTCTATATTGAAAACTAATGTGTTTATTTTTGGGGGATTTGTACCCATTTTTTGCCCAAGTGCAACATATGGGATAATGGTCACTCATAGCAATAGTAGGGATGGAAGTAGTATATAATGCGCAACTTAGGTATAATTCAGGCGGCGCGTGACTTTTTATATAGTAATATATTAGTTCGATAATGGTGTTGTTTACAGACAATATTTAGACAATAGGAAGGCGATATATTTAGAATAGAAAGACGAAATATTTAGACAATAGGAAGGCGATATATTTAGAATAGAAAGGCGATATATTTAGACAATACGAAGACTTTTAGACAATATTGAGACAACAGTTAGACGATATATTCAGACATACAATAGAAAGACGATATAATTAGACATATATTTACAACAGTTAGACATATATTACAACATTTATATAGACATGGGTAACAAAGAATTTAGTTAATATATTTTATTTTTTAAATAATATCAAGCTAAAGCTCAAATCTCAGACGCTTGGTAGGTTTCTTCTGCTTCTTCGGTGGTGGATTAGAGACATCGGCCAGGTCGCGCGCTGTGGTGGCGCGTTACTTTTTATATAAGGAAATACTCATTGCGCAGGTGGAGCATCAGGCGGAGCTGCTTTGTTATATAGTAATATATTAGTTCGATAATGGTGTGTTGTTGTTATGTGTTGTTTATTTAGTGATACATATATTTAGTTATACATATAGACGCTATATAGACATACGGGGGGGGGGGGGGTTGGGATGTCAGGTATTGGTAGTACCTCTGGTGAAAGCTGTCATGCCCTTTTCAGGGCAGCTCGGCTACCTTTGGTCCAAACCTGGCATCCAGCTCTTACCTGTGGCTCCTCATAGCTGTCAGCATGCGACAGCGGCCACCCCCGGGAAACGGCTTTGACATGCCGGCTAAACTAGGTGAGGGTAGCCGACTTGTTATAAACCTTCGGTGAGTTAGGGTCTGCCTACCCATGCATGCGAAGACTGGATTCGATAGACTGCGCGGAAGAAACCACCTGTTGGTTCAACGGGCATGACGGCAATTACCAGCAACGCGCTGTGGAGTGTAAGGAGCAGGGCGAGGCACGTAGAAAGCCCTGGTCATCCACTGCACCTGACTTCATCTCCAGTCGTCTTGACTTGTCTTGCCACTGGATTAAGATGGACCCAGGCGAGAGAGTGAGGTCGACGAATTGCGCAACTCTTCCTCACTTTAAACCAAATCCCTGCGCAAGTCACTCTTTCATCCACTCATCCATCCACTCACAACAAGTCCTGTGGCGATGGGCGAGCGGCGAAGCGGCAGGAGTGGGTGCGCTGGCAGTCGTAGTCGCAGACCTACACACAGGCGGCTCAGGCCATATGGTCGTCTTCCACTGATCGGAGCAGCAGTGGGATCCGGCAGCCCCCTGAGTGACTGAGCAGCCCTCTTTAGGAAAGCACTGCTCACCTCCATGGCATGAGGAAGGGGCTAGAAAAGGTGCCCTAAACATTGCCTGCTCCACCATTACCTAACCAGCTTACCGCGGTTGGTGGGTACCCTACTTCGGCGGGCGACAAATAAGAAAAAGAAAGGACAGATTTTTTCCCCCTCATTCTAGGCGCATGGAATGTGCGCACTCTACTTGACAAAGACTTTAACGCAAACAGACCCGAGAGGCGAACTGCCCTGATTGGGAGAGAACTGGCCAGATACAAAATTGACATAGCAGCACTGAGTGAAACTCGACATGCAGGTGAGGGCCAACTTTGCGAAAAGGGTGCAGGTTATACATTCTATTGGAGCAGGTGAGGAACTGAAGAAAGACGAGAAGCAGGGGTTGGATTTGCAATCAAAACAGCCCTTGTTGGCAAGTTAGCGGGGCCCCAAATGGAATAAATGACCGACTCATGACGGTCAAGATCCCCCTGCTTTATGGAAGGAAACATGCCACCATCATTAGCGCGTATGCACCAACTATGACAAACCAGGATGAAGTCAAGGATAAGTTTTACGAAGAACTACATGCAGTCATTGCATCAGTTCCTAAAGCAGATAAGCTTATCATTCTTGGTGACTTTAATGCAAGAGTAGGCTCAGATAACATCTCCTGGAATGGCATTATCGGAAAGTACGGCGTGGGTCGCTGTAACAGCAATGGACTTCTTCTCCTCCAGCCTTGCGCAGAACATGACCTCCTTGTCACCAACACCATTTTTCGACTTCCTACCCGAAACAGGACCTCCTGGATGCACCCTCGCTCAAAGCATTGGCACCTAATTGACTATGTAATTGTTAGGAAGAAGGACAGGCAAGATGTCCGGGTGACCAAGTCCATGTGTGGTGCCGAATGCTGGACTGATCATCGCCTCATTGTGTCTAAACTTAAAATTCGTATTCAACCAGCCAGGCGCCCTCAGGGGAAGAAAACTCAAAAAAGCTTGGATGTCACCAAACTAAAGAAGACAAAAATCAAACAGTCATTTACTGACACCCTAGAAGACCGTCTCAAATCTATCTCGTTAGACGGCCAAAGTGCGGAAACAAATTGGGCAGCCCTAAGCGAGCAGATCTACAACACTGCTACTGAGGTCCTGGTTCCCGCCATCAAGAAACAAAATGACTGGTTTGATGAGAACTCAGATGAGATAAAGAAGATGTTGGCTGAGAAACACCATCTCCATAAAGCATATTTAAATGATCCAAAATCTACATCCAAGAAAGACGCTTTCAACAACATGCGTAGAATCGTCTAACATAAACTACGCCAGATGCGGGATTCATGGCTGAGTATTAAAGCAGATGAGCTCCAAGGCTTTGCTGACAGCTATGACTTGAAAATTTTTTACCATGCACTCAAAGCGGTCTATGGTCCAACATCATCAGGATCATTTCCCTTCCTTAATACAGATGGAAAAACACTAATTACAGACAAGGAAAAAATTCTCCAACGCTGTGTCGAACATTTAAATAATATTCTGAACCAGCCATCATCTGTTAATGACGAAGCCATCAACCGACTGCCCCAAATTCCTATAAATGAAGCACTAGATGATATACCAACTCTGGAGGAAACTCAAAAAGCGATTCGTCAACTTTCTAGTGGAAAGGCCCCCGGCTCCGATTCAATTCCTGTTGAGGTCTATAAAGATGGCGGTACAGTTCTGATAGAGAAACTTCACATGATCTTCCAGCAAATGTGGCAGAGTGAAACCATCCCACACAACCTCAAAGATGCGTCAATTATACATCTTTATAAACGTAAAGGTAATCGCCAAGACTGTAACAACCATCGAGGCATCTGCCTATTATCAATCGCTGGGAAGATATTCGCCAGAATCCTTCTTAATCGCCTTACAGCTCATCTTGACAAAGGTCTTCTACCTGAAAGTCAGTGTGGATTCCGGAAAGAACGTGGAACCACCGATATGGTGTTCGCTGCAAGACAGCTACAAGAAAAATGCCAAGAACAGCACTGTGGCCTGTACACAGCTTTCATCGATTTGACAAAGGCGTTCGACACGGTCAGTAGAGAGGGTCTATGGAAGATCATGGCAAAATACGGCTGCCCAAAGAAATTTATCTCAATAGTGCAGCAACTGCATGATGGAATGCAGGCTAGAGTTCAGGAAAACGGTGAGCTATCGGAGCCTTTCCCAGTCTCAAATGGAGTTAAACAAGGGTGTGTACTTGCACCGACTCTGTTCAGTATCATGTTTTCTGCTATGCTGACTGATGCTTTCAGAGACGGGGACACAGGAATCAACATCAGATATCGTATTGATAGAAAATTGTTTAACCTTAGGAAGCTTCAAGCAAAAACCAAGGTCAAATCACACACCATCAGGGATCTTCTGTTTGCTGACGATTGTGCCCTAAGTGCTGGCTCAGAGGCTGATCTGCAGCATAGCGTGGATAGATTCTCCGAAGCCTGTTCCAACTTTGGGCTTACCATCAACACGGGGAAAACAGAAATCATGTACCAACCAGCTCCTGGCACAATTTATACTGAGCCAATCATCAAGGTAAATGGTGAGAAACTGAATGTTGTGAACAGATTCACATACCTTGGTAGTACACTATCCCAGAACATCGTCATTGATGATGAGGTGAACACCAGGATCTCCAAAGCCAGCAGCACATTTGGCAGACTATACACCAACGTTTGGCATCGAAGTGGCATTAGTCTACAGACAAAGCTGAAGGTGTACAGAGCTGCGGTGCTTCCAGTGCTGCTTTATGCATGTGAAACATGGACTGTTTAGAGACGCCACGTAAAGAAGCTAAACCATTTCCATACAGTCTGTCTCAGGAAGGTAATGAACATCAAATGGCAAGACAAGATCCCAGATACCGCCGTTCTTGACAGAGCTGGTATCCCTAGCATCGATACTATGCTGATGCAGTCACAGCGTCGCTGGGCAGGTCATGTAGTCCGCATGCCAGACCATCGACTGCCAAAGATACTCTTTTATGGTGAGATGCAGAAGGGTAAACGCTCCCATGGTTGCCAAAAGAAGCGCTTCAAAGACACGCTTAAGACTTCATTAAAAACCTTTGACATAAGCCCTGACACATGGGAAGCTGCTGCGCATGACCGAACTGCCTGGCGCACATCTCTTCGTAAAGGTGCAGCGGCATGCGAATCATCCAGAAGAGCAGCATCGGAACAGCGGAGACAAGCTAGAAAAGATCGTGTAATAAAACCTTCACACGATGCAAACATTCCCTGCCCACACTGTCCGAGATCTTTCCAGGCCCGCATCGGGCTCATCAGTCACCTTCGTACTCATAGACTATCCTAACATATTCCTAATAATTGGATGAACAGAGTGGTCTTCATCACCCGTGATGGACGAACGAACGATATAGACATACATAGGTAACAAAAGGGGTGTAGCGGGCGGGGGTGACGACGCCTGTTTGAGTGTTGGGGTGTAGCGCTGGAGTAAGACAATGTATAAGCGGGGTGGTGTGGTATTGTTTTTGGTTTGTTTGTTGACAAGAGGGAGGTGTGTGCAATTAGGGGTGTAGCTGGCGTGGGTGACGACGCATGTTTGAGTGTTATGGTGTAGCGCTGGAGTAAGACAATGTATAAGCGGTGTGGTGTGGGTGGTGTTGGTTTTGGTTTGCTTGGTGTTGTGTGTTGTTGTTTATGTTTACAATATTTAGTTATACATATACATATATACATACAATATATATACATATAATATATATATATATATATATATATATATATATATATATATATATATATATATATATATATATATATATATATATATATATATATATATATATATATATATATATATATATATATATATATATATATATATATATATATATATATATATATATATATATATATATATATATATATATATATATATATATATATATATATATATATATATATATATATATATATATATATATATATATATATATATATATATATATATATATATATATATATATATATATATATATATATATATATATATATATATATATATATATATATATATATATATATATATATATATATATATATATATATATATATATATATATATATATATATATATACATATATATATATATATATATATATATATATATATATATATATATATATATATATAAAATATAAAAAATCGATAATGACAGAAAATATAAAAAAGCAATAATTAGTAGGTTACTAAGGAGGGTTTTTGAAGCGAGTGGAGTCTTTTTTGTGTTGGCGTGGGTGACGATGTATAGTGGGGTGTAGGTTAGGGGGATTTTTGTGTGATGTATTGCAATTGTTTTTGTATTGTACCGGTAGTGTGTTGGTGTGTTTGTTTATACATAAATATACATATATTTACATACAATATATAAAATATAAAAAAATCGATAATGACGGAAAAATAAAAAATCGATAGTTAGTAGGTTACTAAGGGGGTTTTTGAAGCGAGTGGAGGTTTTTTGTGCTGGCGTGGGTGACGATGTATAGTGGGGTGTCGGTTAAGGGGGATTTTTGTGTGATGTTGTATTGACCGGGTGGGGTGTAGGTTAGGGGGGATTTTTGTGTGATGTTGTATTTGCCGGGTAGTGTGTTGGTGTGTTTGTTTACACATAAATATACATATACATACAATATATAAAATATAAAAAATCGATAACGACAGAACATATTAAAAAATCGATAATTAGTAGGCTACTAAGGGGGTTTTTGAACCGAGTGGAGTCTTTTTGTGCTAGCGTGGGTGACGATGTATGGTTGTAGGTGGTGGTTATGAGTAGTTGGCGGGGCTGGCGACTCATGGAGTGTGTTGGGGGGTGGATTTTTGTGTGATGTTGTATTGTGCCCGTAGTGTGTTTGTTTAAGGTGGGTGTGCCGGTATTTTAATTGTTGTTTATACAATATGTATATATGAGGAGTGAAGTGTTAGAGACGTGCCTATACCAGAGACAGCATCTAGAGGTGGGAGTTGGGTGTGTTAGAGACTTTACTAGGGCTAGCCTTGAGAGGTGGGAGTGAAGTGTTAGAGACTTACCTATTTGAGTACACGGGTGTATTCGTGTGTGAGCGTGTGTGTGTGTGCGCGTGTGTGTGTACGTGTGTGTGTGAGTGGTTGTTAGTGTGTGTGCGTGTGTGTGTGTGTGGTTATGTGTGTGCGTGAGCGGGTGGTATGGTTTTTTGGCATGTCTGGTATTTTGTTTTGTGTAGGTATTGGCAAGTAGTGGGACAGGTATCCGTGTTTGGTAACTGTACTCGCTCAAATTCGGCGAGGCTTTCACCCTGTAAAGCCAACAAATGTTCAAATTCAGGACGAGTTAACGTAATGTCGGTTCTGGTAGGAAACTGTAGATATGACTCACCAAAGTATTTTCGCACGTGTAACAAACGCTGGACTCGGTAAAAACTTACAGTTTTTATTGGAAGGAGTTGTGCTTGTAACCTTTTACACGAATATAACAACCGATTTGTTCCAAAACCTTCTGTCTTAGACTATATCAAAAACAGAATTGTCTCTCACATGCGCAGTGCGCACGTGTGCAAGCGATAATTTCAGAACTCACCCGCACAAGCTGTCACAATGCTCGGAACCAGTTATCGATATGTGATTTCTCATTACAAAGAAACGAAGTTTAATTGCCCACAGATTGGTATGAATAATTATTTGGATACCAGTGAGACCAGCTTTTTACGCTCGAACATAAAACTAGAGATCTTTGTTCGTGTACTCAGACCCTGGTCAAGTTTGTAAATCAATGATATTAAACACTAGCTTTAAAAACCAAATGTGAAGACACATTATTATGGTCTGTTGACGAAGAATAAATAAAAACCGATGTTCCCGGTTCTGCATTTATTCTAATAGCAACAGCTGTATTATTCTTTGTAGGTCTTTGTATCTTGTCTTTTTGAGCGCCAGAAATATTTAATTTACTTGGTCATACATTTTTCTAAGATAAATTTTAGCTTTCGCTATCATGAAATCTTATACTAACTGTTTCACCTCTTAAATTTACAAGATTATTTTCTTTGTGATCGTTAGGAAAGGAAAAATAGGTTTCTAAATTAACGTATACAAACTCATAATGTTTATCTTTATCTAGTTCTAACGAGGATTAATTGGAGTATTAAAGGTTGTTTTATTACCTAAGTTTGTGCTGGCGAGGGTAACGAAGCATGGGTGTATTGTGCTATTGTTTTTGGTTTGGTTGGTGTTGTTGTATTGGGCCGGTAGTGAGTTGATGTGTTTGTTTATACATATATACAGACAATATATATATATATATATATATATATATATATATATATATATATATATATATATATATTTTTATATATATCTATATATATATATATATATATCTATATATATCTATATATATATATATATATATATATATATATATATATATATATATATATATATATATATATATATACTGTTCAAAAAAAGAAACGCATAGCTATCCGAGGGCGCGTTTTTATGAGTTTGTAAGTAAAATTTGATGCTAGGGTATATAAAAACCAGCCTCAAATGTTCTTTACAGTGTCACATGCACGTGTTGACCTGAATTGCGTTCGTTTTTGTAATCGTTACAACGCAGTGGTCAATAGTGTATATGACGCAATTTTTGACCACAGCTCATGTTGCGCGCACGTGAAAGCAACAACATTTGGTGTGAACACTATTCACTGACTACGCAACTGAAACCCTATAAAAGGATAACGCTACACACAAAAAATTCAGTTAATTTTCAAGCAGACATTTATGTCGTCTCTATCGATAAATTTAAGGAACATTGCTATTGGCCGTTTGCACGCAGGCGAAAGTCAAAGTCAGGTTGCCAGGCATCTAAACGTGCATCAGAGTACCATCAGTCGACTTTGGCACCAGTTCCACGCATCCATGCCCAGAAGATGCCAGTCGCTGATCGATGCAAGTGGAGGCCACACACCATACTAACGGGAAAGCCCGTACGCCAAAAACTCTCGTGACCCAGATGCAAAACAACTATCAATTGATTGGTTGAACCCTAAGGTATTCTTTTGTGCAATTTGAACAATTAACTCATTAAATTAAAAAAGTTATTGAATGTCAAAATTGTGGCTATGTGTGTGCCTTCAGTAGCTATGCGTTTCTTTTTTTGAACAGTATAATTCAAATGGCGCAAACTCCGTATTTTCGTTGGGAATTTCTCTATAGGCGAAGAGAATAGCGGGTAATATTCTATCCCAATCTTGTGGATACTTAGTCGTAACCTTTCCCAACATTTGTTTTAAACTTCAGTTAATCTTTCTATACTGTCCAAACACCTCTCAATGTTGGCCCTAGTATAGGTAAGTCTCTAACACTTCACGCCCACCTCTCGACGCTGGTACACCCGCCTGTTACAAACTAACACACACACACACCTGCACACACCCACACACACACAACCACGCACGCGAACCCCCACACTCACACACACACACATGCACACACACACGAACACAGATATATATATATATATATATATATATATATATATATATATATATATATATATATATATATATATATATATATATATATATATATATATATATATATATATATATATATATATATATATATATATATATCTGTGTTCGTGTGTGTGTGCATGTGTGTGTGTGTGAGTGTGGGGGTTCGCGTGCGTGGTTGTGTGTGTGTGGGTGTGTGCAGGTGTGTGTGTGTGTTAGTTTGTAACAGGCGGGTGTACCAGCGTCGAGAGGTGGGCGTGAAGTGTTAGAGACTTACCTATACTAGGGCCAACATTGAGAGGTGGGTGTGAAGTGTTAGAGACATCACTATAGCAGGGCCAGCATCGAGCGCTGTGGAAACAAAGATATTGATTTTGGGACTCTCTCTCTTGTGAGAAACGCGCAAAAAAATTCCTTTTATGTTTACGACAAATATCGATTTACTCACGGGCAGCTGTGTGTCCACGCGCTCGCTGAACAAAGTACCCAGTATGACTTTTTCATCGGAAAAACACGGCCCATAAAAAAACCAAGATTGATTTTTCTTTTGTTTCGACCGCCAGGTAGTTTTTATGTTGGTTTGATAACAGGTGGACACCGCGATCAGTTTATTGAGCTACTGGTGAGTGTGGGTTTTTTTTTGTATGCTTGTATTGTGTATGGTTCGGTAGTGTGGCGTACAAGGGTTGGTGTTAGGAAACCAACTCGATTCTGGGGATATTGGTTGCTAACAACTGGAGTTGATGTAGTGGTCAAACGTGTTACCACATTTCATAATTTTTGCGGCACGACATTCACACTGTCATTTCTTGATTTTGGTATCACAGTTTCATATTTCCATTTCATAATTTTTTGTTTTGTGTATTTCATGAAAATTTAGGTATAGGTACACTGTCTAAAAGTGAACGCATCAGAACGTTGTTATCTATGTGAATGTGTTGCTGATTCAGACGTAGCTTTAACATTTTTTATTCGAAGAAGTTGTGCTTTTACCCTGTTACATGAATATAACAACCGATTTGTTCCAAAACCTTCATCCAACTATGTTGCTTCTTGAATTGAGAAGAAGTAATTTTTATAACCACTCACTAAGTGAATTCTCTTTTTCCTACCCGCTGTAGAATAAAGAGGAAAATATAAAAAAGTAATACATGTTATAGACGAAGATGACTAATGATCGGTGTGTGTGTGGTGGCGATGATTTTGGTTTTGTGTTGTGATATGTGTAGCTAGTGATGAGAATATAAGACGATGAGAGATGAAGTGGTGTCGGTGACAACTATGCTTTTGATGTAAAAATATGACAGGCAATTCCCGTTGTTGGGTGAATGTAACTACATATTGAGTCGGGCGCTGGGTCACGTGGTAGTTTTCTTCATTATTTATAGTATATCATGAGTAATAAGGCTACTCACCCATCTAGTGGTATGTATGTATGTTGTCTCAATATTGTCTAAAAGTCTTCGTATTGTCTAAATATATCGTCTTTCTATTCTAAATATATCGCCTTCCTATTGTCTAAATATTTCGTCTTTCTATTCTAAATATATCGCCTTCCTATTGTCTAAATATTGTATGTAAACAACACCATTATCGAACTAATATATTACTATATAAAAAGTCACGCGCCGCCTGATTTTCCTTATATAAAAAGTCACGCGCCTCCTGCCGCGCCGCCTGCCCGCCGCCTGAATTATACCTAAGTTGCGCATTATATACTACTGATGGAGCATTCTATAATATTTTCTGGACAGGTTACATAGATGTGATCGATCAGTGTAGATGACGTTGTTGTTACTCTGGTAAGTTTGTTGACTATTTGTTTCATGTTATACGATGCTATGACGTTGGTCCATATATTGTTTGTTTTGTCATGTCGATATTAAAATCACCAAGAGAGAGAGAGAGAGAGAGAGAGAGAGAGAGAGAGAGAGAGAGAGAGAGAGAGAGAGAGAGAGAGAGAGAGAGAGAGAGATATCGAAGAGACAGGTAAACGTAGAATTCCGGAAAATGAGAAATGTTATATGTATAAATATATAATCTTAGACTAAGCTTCTATACTTTCGTGCCTCACTGTTTCCGTACTTCTGAAGCAAAATGGAAACGAGTTGAATGACCACCAGGGAATGTTGTACCGCCATCATGGCAGGCAGTAGAAAGAGCCCTGCATAATTATTTCCCCGCCATGTTTTGACGGGTGACTTTCTCTTATTTGATCCTTAGCCGCTGACCGTCAAAGCAGTCAGTGGCCATTACGCCTGGTGGCGTCTTGTAGGGCAACAACAAATTGATTCCACTTTGCTCGGTCGGCGGCCATCCTTCGTACAGTGCCCCAACTCTGGCTCATTATTTGCATCTCAGCCTCCACAGTCCTCCGCCAAGTTGTTTTTGGTTGGCCTCTCTTTCGTTTTCCTTCAGGGGTCCATAGCATAGCTGTTCTTGTGATGGCATCGGGGTCTCTTCTGAGGACATGGCCAACCCAGCTCCAGCGTCTGCCAGCTATGATGGTGTGCATGTCCTCTTGCTTGCTCCGAGTAAGCAGATCTTGGTTGGTGATGGTATTCGGCCAAAAGATTCGGAGAATTTTTCTTAGGCATGTTGTGTGAAAAGATGACAATTTCGACATTTCCTTCTCTGTAACTCTCCAGCATTCTGCACCATAGAGAAGCACAGAAAGCACACAGCTCTGATATAATCCTAATTTTGTGCTTGTGCTGTACTGAGAGGACTTTCAGATGTTGTTTAGACTAAAAAAGGCTGTTCTATCTTTGTTCATCCTGTTATTGATTTCTTTGCTTGCTCCGCCGTCTGGTGTTACTATGCATACTAGGTGTGTGAAGGCATCTGTCTGTTCTAGTTGCTGATTCCTTACTGATATGGACTCAGGGTTGCTCACATTGAGCGTCATGACCTCTGTCTTCTTTAGGTTGATGTTCAAGCCAACCTGCTGGCTATACTTATTAAGTCTATCCGTTTTTTCCTGGATGTGACGATGTCAATGTGCTAGCAGTGCAATGTCATCTGCATATTCCAGATCTTCCAATGTAGAAAATGTAGTCCATCTTATTCCTCTTGGATTTCTCTCTGTTGTCTGGCGCATCACCCAGACTATGACTGTTAAAAATAGAGTGGTTGATAAGGGGCATCCCTGTCGTACTCCTGTCTTCACTTCAAAGGTCAGTGGAAAACGTTAAAAAAAGCGACGGGTGACTTACTGGTCTATAAAACCCATATTTTGTCGTAACGCTGCGCTCTGATAATAGACATGTAAAGCAAAGACAAGAAAGACGTAATGCATTTCATTTCTGTGGTTTAGTATAACTGCTATTTGTATATTGTGCACTAAATGCTATATTTATTACACTTTTTTTACAATAATGACAGACAACTCAAAGCACAGTAATACGGTTAATACCGTTACATCACCAGACCACGGAGACTGTTATATTTGGACTTGCGCCATTATGTAACCGATGGACCTAGTGTCTAGGTGGGTGAACGGAGCGCGCCTCGCCAAAACGATGTAAAAAATATTAATTTAAAAAAAAACACACACAATGATATAGCTACTTGCAATCTGATCATCAAAAGTTGCCTCACCCCCCCCCCCTTTTTTTTAAAACAAGAGTTTCGGCCCAGTTATATCTCATTAACACTGTAGGGAACGGGCCCACTTGGGTCATGACTCCCAAGGGTCAGCCTACTGTTAATGTTATCTGCCTGCGCTGAGAATTTAACCCAAACCACCCTGGTTGCAACAGTCAAAGTCCCTCCTGGTTTTATCCATTGTGTCAACTTGAGGCAGTTATGGAAGTAACAGTTTTGTTCCATTCTTATGACTGCCCTGAATTCCATAGCTCATTGCGGTTGTGCCGCATCCAACATGATGCCTTTTTAAGCAGTTTCGCCAAGTCTTTGAAGTGCTATTGTTCTTGAATGTCATTTGGGCTTCATTGTTTCAGTAGATCATACACTGAGGCTGCCACTACATCTCTTGCACCTACTTCTACAGCTATAATGTTAACAGTAAGCCGCTCGAATCTCAGTCCCGTAACCAGATCATTATATTTGGCATATCTTGTATTAAACTGTATATTTTTGGGTACACTTCTTAATATATTTATTTTCTACTTTGAATATACAGATACCAACTGGCAAGGAGTTACCTGGCAGGACAATGAAGAGCTTGAAGGCCTGGGATAAGTATCGTTATCTGCCAGGACCTACATCAGAGACGCGTATTTACCAGATAGCTCCGGAGCTGCAACTGCCTGCTATATAAATAGGTAATTGTAAAGGGCAATTTTTACTATCTTGCAATATAATACATTTATATACTTATTATGTTCGCAAATATTTTGTAATCAAAGTATTTCCTTTTTAAGTGCTTAAGGAAAAGTCATTTTTGAGTTACTTCCCTTGAAAGTAGTTCCGTCATCTTCGATCGGACTCCGCGGACGAGTCTAGGCCTACTGCGATTTATTCTTTGGCTGGGTAGGAATAGATTGTTCTTGCTTCAGTATATCTATGGCCTGAATTTATACGTAGTGTTTGTATGAGTAGGACGAGTCTGTCTTATATATGGATATCTTTACATTTCTAAGTCGAACTATGTTGGTTGTCGCTAGAAAAGGTCAAAGGCTATGCAGCGGAAGTATCGCTAGCAAGGGGTGTGATTCATGGCCGTCATCCTGTCGAGATGGCGAATTTTGTTGTAGCAGGCCTATCGCCGAAAAAGTGATCTATATGTGGATGGGGAAAAGTGATAGTCATTTAGACATGTTGTATGTACTTTACCCCAGTGTTTATTCTCTTTTGCCAAGGAATGGCAAAGTTATATTTCGCATAGAAAGGTAAAACCACAATTTATTATGAACTTGGGCTTCGCCATCGTTGTTGATAAACAGATGCACAGTGGTACTTTTGAAAAGAATATTTATTCAAAGGAAGACGACATTCCTATGTATCAGCACTAGATTATATGATATTATTCAATTACTTCTATGATAGAAGTCATGAAGAAATGAGGACATTTAACGAATGACCAATTTTGGTCTGGGTCCTATAGTGAGTGAAACTCACGAGAGAAGAACAGCCATGTTGAAATTCATATACTTTGTATTTATCGAGTGAGAAAAAGGGATGCCTGTACTATCGCTCGATGAACCAAGAGATCACTGCTACATGTGAGAACCCATGTCTGGGATTCCTATATCTTTATGGAAAATATATATATTGAACTTTACGTGAAGGGATATTCACTAGACGAGGTTAGGTCTAGGAGCCTTCCTATATATTGGTTATGGTCTGACGTGCCCAGTCAGTAAAGCCAGATGATTTACATGATGGAACTCTGAATGCTTATTTACGAATGCTCCATTATGATATTTGCCAAGCATGAATGCTAACTTAAGATGATATTCCTGTGATCAACATTATGCTGTCTATGTCGACCTTTGTTCCTGTAACCATACACGTACTGTCCAAGTGTGCGTCCCATTAAATGTTATAAAAAGACCACCGTAGTTCCAGTACTTCTTGAATTCGAACAGTGTGAGTATGAGTGATGTACTATCAACCTGTCAACTCTATCGAATCATTCTACCATTCGCGTTCTGACATTCACATACACACTCATTGTTTACACTCACATTCTTGTCGGAGCCTCATCACGTTCCAGGACAAGATGACCTGTATGACCAAAACTGTGCTGGGTTTAATGAGTTGACAATCGTTACACTTTACTACACCAGTCCCAACATCTACATTTATCAACTGGTGGACATTCACGTCATTTAACAAATAAAGCGTGATTCAACAACTAGTAGCCAGTATGAGTAAACAACTAAACAAGAGTTTAACAACTGGTGGCCAGTGTGGGGATCGAACCCACGACATTCGCGTTATCAGCACGAGTTTAACAACTGGTGTGCCAGCTTCCTGGGTCAACCTGCACAGTGACCATATTGAGAAGTAAACTACTGAGACCAGACGTTCCTTGGGGTCTGTTACGACACACAAATACATCAGCAGTACAACTCTACAGTGATGTCAGCGTGACCTGTCCTGTCGAGAGTATGCGGTAACTAGGTCAGCGTTTGTTGACATTTGGTTCGTTGGACATTTGCCATACAACTGACAGTGTTACACAGCAAGCTTGGTTGAAACATAGAACATTACACATCAGGACTGGAGAATATTTGACAGTGTTTGCGAAAGGAAATGTTATTGAACTGAGAAGTACTACATCGATTGTTATCATTCACATCAACGATGGAGCTTCTATTTCTGTGTTGAATTTAAAATAATTAGACCAGAAGTATTTGTTTAATAAAGTACCACAGTACTGTACTATTAGGCAGTGTAACTGAGCCTTCTTTACAACACATTCTTTCTGCAACACTCTATTTACATCATATTGCCATACTATTTATGCAATTATGTATTTATGTTTAAATATTTATATGTGATATTTGTTGGTATCCAGCGGGTTGTTGTTTTCGTTGGGCGGTGTCACACAACAGAGTATCCCACGTAATAGAGGGTCTGAGGTGTACGTTTCTATAGGTGCAATTTTCTTGATTGAAAATTTGCTGCGACAGCTGTTGCTATTAGTGTTAGCTGTGAAGACTGTACTCATTGTTGTTTTTGTAATATTCCTCTGTTCTTTAGTTTGTTTTGATTTGTTTGTAATTTGTTGGTCTACCCTATTCTATCTTTCAGTTCTATTCTCAATTTATATTTATATACTGTGGCGTTATTTGTATTTGTTATCCTCTTGCGGTTTATCTTTTATTGTTTTTCCCATTTGATTTATTTCATCTCCGCAAATGTTTTCATGTTCTCCTGTATAACTGTTTTGTTTTGTGCCTGATCGACATACACTATTTAAAATATAGTTGATCATATAAATTGATGTACAAGAATCAACTGATAGTTAATTGCTATTACTAAAGGTACACAGTTGATGATATAAAACACTATTTCTGGTGCACTGCACTTATATTATAGAGTGAACCAGCAACTTATAGCTGTTATTATATAAGGATTTATACAAGACCTTTGTAAGGCTTGTTTCCCACAGTGATTGGGATAGTTAAGTACTATTTTCCACAAGTTACAAAGTTATCATACAAGGTCTTTGATTAAGACTAAGAAAGTGAATTTATTTACTTTTGCAAATTACTGATCTTATTAGACAAGATGTCTACTTTAGATTATTTTATCACACAAGGCAAGATTCTTGATAAGACTGGTCAGCAATTAGAAGAATGGGCAGTTGCTCAATATGACAAAGCATTGGCTGCTGAAGAAAGAAAAGCATTGATTGAAGAAAAGAAATTAGCAGCTGAGGAGAAAAAATTAGAAGCTGAGGAAAGAAAATTACAAAGAGACTATGAACAAAAGAAATTGCAGATACAGACTGATGAAAAAAGATTCCAGATGGAAATGGAAAAAGAGAAAAGAAAGGATGAAGCTGCTGCAGAAGAGAGAAAATTACAAGCTGAAGCTCAAGAGAAAAAAGCAATAAGAGAACATGAATACCAAAAAGAACTTTTAGCATTTGAGTTAGAAAAGTTAAAGTTAACAAACATAAGTAATGGTAAACCCTTTACTTACAAGGTCAAGGTACCAGCGTTCAACCCTTCCAGTGATGACATAACATTCTGGCTAAATAGATTTGAACGCTCGTGTCGAGCACATAATGTGGACAAATCACAATATGCTAACCAGTTATCAGAAAATCTGAAAGGTGATTCTCTGACTAGTTTAAGTTTGGTTGAAGAGGCTGACAAAGATAACTATGATGTTATTAGGGCAGCCTTATTAAAGAAGTATCAGTTGTCTGAAGAGGGTTATCGGAAGTTGTTTAAGACAATGGTGCCTGAGGCAGGTGTAGAATTCTCAGAATTCATTGCAAGGACACGTCTTACATTTGATCGTTGGATTGAGCTATCCAAAACAGAAAAGACTTATGAAGCCCTTATGGACTTGATACTCAGAGACAAGATTATGTCAAGTATAAATAAACCTTTCCTCGAATTCTTACATGAGCGTAAACCTAAGTCTCTAAAAGAAATGGAACAGTATTGTACCCAATACGTCACTGCACATCCGGACGTAGCTATTAGCAACAATAAGGTTAAAGAAGGTATGCCAGTTGCTTCTGCAACACCATATAACCCTAATCACTCTCACAAATTCCAAGGACCTCAAAATAAGTTTAATAAAAAAGGTAACTATTACAGTTATCAGAACCAAGGTAACCAATCATTTCAGGGTTCTTCTTCGAATACCTGGAGAAGAGCTGACAGCCCTCGATTCAGGGGTGGTCATAATTACAGGAACTTTCGCAAAGGAAGTCATTCTAGAAACTATCCAAGTTTTCCTTCATGGAGACAACAAGATCATAATTACAGAGATACTCATTATAATGAATATGATGATAGTAACCAAAGGAGCTATGATTCAAACCCGAGTAGAGGTTATAATAGTAAAAACAATGATAAGTACAGAGGCAATAATAACAGAGGTAGAGCACAATTCAAAAAACATAAAGCTCATTACCAGGCGAACTCTGCACAGCAAGAGTCCCACGAAGCCTATAAACAAAATAAAGATAATGATGACTCTAATAATATGGCATGTGCCGCTTTTGATTTTGGGAGAGCATCTCAGTGCCCCCAATGCAAAACATTATTTGAGCCAACCACAGTGTCTACTTTAAGCTGTGGGCATCCTCTTCCCGCTCTTCCTGCGTCAATCGCGCATGATGGGAGAGGTTCTCTTGTCTTACACAAAGGTTTAGTAAATGACAATCCAGTCTCAGTACTTTTTGATTCTGGATGCACAACTATTGGGGTTAGGCAGTCACTCATAGATCCTTCTCATTCTACAGGCAAAGTAGTCAAATGCGTAACATTTGGCGGCACCATAGAGAAATACTCTACCGCTATCATTAGGATTGCTACTCCTTTCTTCACAGGAGATGTACACGCATGTCTTTTGCCGAATCCGATCGCTGATCTTATCATCGGTCGCATTCACGGAGTCAAAGAATGCACTCCGGAGCAAATTTCCGATTGGGAAAATCAAAATATGCAATCTGCTAATGCGGTAGTCACTAGACCTCAAGCTCTCAATATGCCTGAAACTTCATCTGTTGAAGATAATGAAGTGCATAACCAAGATGATCCCTTGGTAATTTCTCGTGACTCGTTTATAAAACAACAAGAAGAAGATCCGACTCTTAAGAAATTCTTCACTCTTGTAACGAAAGGTGATCCGAATAAAGATTCAAATTGTAAATCTTGGATTACAATGAAGAATGGCGTACTTGTACGTATGGTGCAAGACTCCACTAAGTCAAGTCATTCTCAGATTCTTGTACCCAAGAATTTGAGAGTTAAGATCTTACAACATGCACACGACTATCAGTGTGCTGGTCACATGGGTTTTTCCCGTACAAAGTCAAGAGTTCTTGCGGCTTTCTTTTGGCCTTTTGTGAACAAGGACATACGGATCTATTGTCGATCCTGTAAAGTATGTCAAGAAGTCAAATCCAAAGGTCCTCGTCATGCTGCGCCTATTCAGGCTGCAGATATTCCTATTCGTCCATTCCAGAAAATGGCGATAGACATCATTGGTCCATTCAAGATCAAATCTGCTAGAGGACATCAGTTTATCTTAACGTGTGTAGACATGTGCACACGTTGGCCAGAGGCTATCCCTCTAAAGAGCATTACTACCGCTGACATTGCAGATGCTCTTTGGCTTATATTTTCTCGGCTGGGATTCCCCGGAGAAATATTATCAGATCATGGCACCCAACTGATATCGGATACCATGTCTCAAGTAATGTCTACTCTACAGATAGAGAGATCTTTGAGTAGCATCTATCATCCTATGTCCAATGGGATGGTCGAGCGACTAAATAGAACACTTAAGAACTTATTAGGGAAGATAACTGAGGATCATCCTCTAGATTGGGATAGGGTTTTACCCGCGGCCCTCTTCGCGTACAGAGAGGTCCCCAATGAACATACAGGGTTTTCTCCCTTTGAACTTGTCTTTGGCGCGCGACCGCGCGGCCCAATGTCTTTGCTGCATGATCTTATAACAGCTGACAATATTGACGATGACACAAAATCTTCTTACGAGTATGTCATCGCGCTGAGACAAAAGATTATCGAAGCATGCAAATTGGCAACGTCCTCTTCTGAATTTGCTAAGCAGAAGGCAAGACAATTTGCTAATAAGAAGAGAACTTTACGACAACTTTGTCCTGGTGACAAAGCATTTGTTTTGCTACCTTGTCGTGAAAATAGACTCCTTATTAGTTGGAAAGGTCCGTACGATATAATATCGAAAATTTCAGATGTTGACTACATCGTCGATATCAACGGGAAGCATAAAACCTTCCACATCAATATGCTTACGGAGTTCCATGAACGTCCTGACTATCTACAGCCTATTTTCCAGGCAACGGACGATTCTCATGTCAAACATGGTCATTACTCATCACTGTCTGTAATACAGGATGAGGAAACAAGTTTTTCGGATGTTAATCTTCCGCTTCCAATGATCCCACTTCATTCTAGTGAATCATGGAAAGACGTTACTGTTTCTCCTGATTTGTCTCTAGGAGAACGGCGACAAGTTTCGTCTATGTTACAAACATTTCAGGATGTCCTCACTGACATCCCTGGACAAACTCATGTCATTGAGCATGACATTGTTCTAACTGAACATACTCCAATTAGGGTTAGACCTTATCCTATCCCTATACATTTCCAAACACAGGTTGAAAAGGAGTTGGATGAAATGATAGATTTACAAATAATCGAACCATCCACTTCTGCATATTCTTCGCCGATGGTTATTGTTCGAAAAAAAGACAATAACATACGTCTTTGCGTTGACTATCGCAAATTGAATCAAGTTACGAAGTTCGATGCTGAACCTATGCCTTTACTAGAAGAGTTACTTACTCGTCTTTCTAAATCGCATTTTTTCACTAAACTTGATTTGTCTAAAGGATATTGGCAAGTTCCATTATCCGAACGCGCCAAACCTCTTACCGCTTTCTCTACTCCCAGAGGCCTTTTCCAATGGAATTTTATGCCTTTCGGCCTTATGAACGCACCAGCTACATTTGTACGCATGATGCGTCGAATCCTATCGTATCGGTCAGATGTCATTGCTTATCTAGACGACATCTGTCTTTTCAGCGATACTTGGGAAGATCACTATTCAGGGTTAGTTGAATTATTATCAACTCTGCGGGAGTATAACCTGACAGCAAAACCATCTAAAGCTTGTATTGGCTTTAGCGAAATTGCTTTCTTAGGCCATCGAGTAGGTCACGGTTTCTTGAAGACAGAAGACCATAATATCACTAAGATACTTAACATCTCTATCCCTAGGACTAAAAAGCAAGTGCGAAGTCTTTTAGGTCTCATACAATTTTATGGACGTTTCATTCCGAATCTGTCCTCTATCATGGCACCTCTCTCTACACTATTAAAGAAAGGGTCGCCTAACATGGTTCACTGGTCTCATGAATGCCAATCTTCACTAGAGAAGATCAAAACTATGTTTTCATCACCACCTATTTTAGTGTTACCTACAACAGATAAGACATTTGTTCTTCGTAGTGACGCTTCATCCACTGGGATTGGAGCGGCACTAATGCAAGAGTACTCTGGAACTCTGCATCCTGTAATGTATATATCCAGAAAACTTAATGCTGCAGAAAGGAATTACTCGGTTTTAGACCGTGAATTATTGGCAATGGTTTGGTCAATTCTCAAACTCCAAAGATTCCTTCTGGGCGCGCATTTCATGGTGGAAACTGACCAAAAAGCTCTTACGGCTATCCAAAGTAAGAACTTGAAGAGCTCGAGATCAACTCGATACGCAATCGCTCTTCAACCTTTTCATTTCTCGGTACGAGCTATCCGTGGTTCAGAAAATGTGATGGCGGACATTCTGTCCAGATGCCCACATGATGCCACTTAACTGTTAAATATTGGATCTTTTTAATATGTATAACTTTACAACAGTTATTTTTTTGTTTCTTTACTAAGATACACATTTGTAATTTAATAATAGAATGATGGTATCGCTACTTAGCGGTTTATTGATGTTAATTCACCGCTGTTCTTTGGTGATTGTTTCTTCATAAATCATAAATTTAAGATTATAGTGTGAATTTTTGGTATGCATTGTATAATTACCAGAATTGTATTATACGTACATCACACCTTCCTGGAAACATTTATTCGTAGAGAAACAATTTCTCTCAGATTTTGAGATATATTCTCACCGGTCATATTAGGAATTATAGTTATTCCTGATATTTTCATCTGCGCAGTATTCTTGCGTTGTGAGCCTATTCTACGTTGCTCCTAGATGTATTTAAAAAAAAAAAATTTTTTTTTTTTTTCCCGGGAGGTGTGGTAAGACTGTAAAGGGCAATTTTTACTATCTTGCAATATAATACATTTATATACTTATTATGTTCGCAAATATTTTGTAATCAAAGTATTTCCTTTTTAAGTGCTTAAGGAGAAGTCATTTTTGAGTTACTTCCCTTGAAAGTAGTTCCGTCATCTTCGATCGGACTCCGCGGACGAGTCTAGGCCTACTGCGATTTATTCTTTGGCTGGGTAGGAATAGATTGTTCTTGCTTCAGTATATCTATGGCCTGAATTTATACGTAGTGTTTGTATGAGTAGGACGAGTCTGTCTTATATATGGATATCTTTACATTTCTAAGTCGAACTATGTTGGTTGTCGCTAGAAAAGGTCAAAGGCTATGCAGCGGAAGTATCGCTAGCAAGGGGTGTGATTCATGGCCGTCATCCTGTCGAGATGGCGAATTTTGTTGTAGCAGGCCTATCGCCGAAAAAGTGATCTATATGTGGATGGGGAAAAGTGATAGTCATTTAGACATGTTGTATGTACTTTACCCCAGTGTTTATTCTCTTTTGCCAAGGAATGGCAAAGTTATATTTCGCATAGAAAGGTAAAACCACAATTTATTATGAACTTGGGCTTCGCCATCGTTGTTGATAAACAGATGCACAGTGGTACTTTTGAAAAGAATATTTATTCAAAGGAAGACGACATTCCTATGTATCAGCACTAGATTATATGATATTATTCAATTACTTCTATGATAGAAGTCATGAAGAAATGAGGACATTTAACGAATGACCAATTTTGGTCTGGGTCCTATAGTGAGTGAAACTCACGAGAGAAGAACAGCCATGTTGAAATTCATATACTTTGTATTTATCGAGTGAGAAAAAGGGATGCCTGTACTATCGCTCGATGAACCAAGAGATCACTGCTACATGTGAGAACCCATGTCTGGGATTCCTATATCTTTATGGAAAATATATATATTGAACTTTACGTGAAGGGATATTCACTAGACGAGGTTAGGTCTAGGAGCCTTCCTATATATTGGTTATGGTCTGACGTGCCCAGTCAGTAAAGCCAGATGATTTACATGATGGAACTCTGAATGCTTATTTACGAATGCTCCATTATGATATTTGCCAAGCATGAATGCTAACTTAAGATGATATTCCTGTGATCAACATTATGCTGTCTATGTCGACCTTTGTTCCTGTAACCATACACGTACTGTCCAAGTGTGCGTCCCATTAAATGTTATAAAAAGACCACCGTAGTTCCAGTACTTCTTGAATTCGAACAGTGTGAGTATGAGTGATGTACTATCAACCTGTCAACTCTATCGAATCATTCTACCATTCGCGTTCTGACATTCACATACACACTCATTGTTTACACTCACATTCTTGTCGGAGCCTCATCACGTTCCAGGACAAGATGACCTGTATGACCAAAACTGTGCTGGGTTTAATGAGTTGACAATCGTTACACTTTACTACACCAGTCCCAACATCTACATTTATCAACTGGTGGACATTCACGTCATTTAACAAATAAAGCGTGATTCAACAACTAGTAGCCAGTATGAGTAAACAACTAAACAAGAGTTTAACAGTAATATTTCTTAATGATCGATCCTCCTTCATACCTATGCTATAACAGTGAAACATGGACAGATAGAAGAAAGAATTGTGTGATCTTATCATGTCATGTCGACCCTTCTGCGGAAGCATTCATCTTTGAAATACTGTAACTTCAGGATTTTTTTTCCTTGCATGTTTCAGGGCCATACAATAAGATAAACCAATCCAGCATTAGAACATACCCTATAAACTTTACTAGACGCTTGAAAGTAGACTCAATGCTGTAGCTACCGTTTGGAGCCGCTGGGTTTAAAATCTCTGAAAGAGTCAAAAACAGGAAAAAGAAAAAAAAGTTTTCTCAATTACAAACTTACTTACTTACTTATTTACTTACTTAATTAGTCGTTCCTCTTCTACCATGAGGTGTAGAGGTTTGGAAGAGAGAGTGCCATTGTGGTAAAGTGGGATGTTATAAATATTTATAGGGGACTTAGTGTACTGACTGAGATCAGCTGTGAAGGTATCTGTATCTAATAAGTGTGGTGTATTACAGATAACCTTACTTGCTACCACATTTATACCTCAGTCAGGCTTATTCTGGAATATTGTAATGACTACGTTGAATGTCTAGGGTTATGATAATGGTGAAGTGTAAGTCATAACAACAACAGACAGATAAACAATTTAATTTAATCCACAATACTTTACAACACTGTGACACTCACATACATAGAACACTCTATAAGACTATCTTAATAAGTCAAGTTTAACTTTAAAAATATGTATTAATTTCTTTCAATAATAGATATCCTGATTCAACTACAAAGTGAACCAGGAATCACAATCAAATGTAATTACAAGTTGTATGTACACTATTTATAGATATGATCTTTGTATTAACATATATTATTATTATTACAATATGTGTGTAAGTTGTGATGTAGTACTATGAGGTAATACTGGCTTTTTCAAGCTAGGTGGTTGTTAGTCATCATGACTTCAAGTGTCTGTTTCTGGTGGAAATAGTATTGGAAAAGTTCACAGTTCCTGTCATTTGAAACAATTACTTGTCCCTCTTTATTTAAATATACTGTCAATTTTAGAAGGGGGTACATAAGATTGAGCTGCTCTGGCCAACGAATCTTATCTTCTGTGAGGGCGGCAGGAAACAGTCTCCACTGCTCGCTTGCTTCACCGTTTCCTGGAGAAACAATACTGGTCGCTATCTTGACCAAGGAGTATGCTGCCAGCCTCTGGATTCAGCAAAAGTCAGACCAGGTGCTGCTTCAATACGTTAGGACCACGGTCCCTGAAACAAGAAGGTCGTACCTCCTACTTCAGAACTAATTTATAATCTATTTCCACACTGAAACACAATACATAACAAACACAGAGTTCAGCGCGGTAGGCCAACTGTTAGCTTCTCATGATAGGAAACTCTTTACAGAGCGATACAACAGGAAGCAATCTGATCATCAGAAGGAGTCCCCCCGTCCGACAAGTGTTTCGGCCCTATATACTCCTTTACACTCTAAGGGGGGCGGGCCCACTTGGGTCATGACTCCCAAGCGTCTCAGCTTCCTGTTGTCTTGCATCGAAAATGAACCCATTTCACTTATGGTAGCAACTTTAAATTCCACAACTCCGCCAGCCGTGGAGGCAATTGTGAAAGTAACAAAGAGAAGACAAATTATTCCGTTCGTTCCGTCGCACACACTGAGACACCAGCGCGAAGTCAACGAGTCGCCACTGCGCGTTCCCCATTGGACTTTTGATACTGACACCCCTTATAGTATACACCGCTTGTCGCCCCTGAGTCGCAGCCCGTTCACTAGTCCACCACAAACCTCAGCGTATTGTGGACTTAGAAAAATTCCTGGTGTTTTCTGTACCGCAGCGTTTATTGTTACGATCTCCATTCCCCATTGCGGTTGTTCCACAGCCAGCCTGATGCCTTTTCGGCAGTTTCACTAAGCATCTTCAGTGCCCTTGTTCTCGACTGTCCCCTCAGCCCCAACAGTTTCAATAGATCATACACTGATGCAGCCACAAGCCCTCTTGCGCCCACTTCAACAGCCATGACCCTTGCAGTGAACCCATCGTGTCTCAGATCCGCGGCCAGATCACTATACTTGGCCGCTTTGAACGAATGTTGCTCATCTAATCTGGATTCAAATGGCACGGTCAGTTCAATCAGTATGACCTGAAGCGTTGCTGCAGAATGAAGCACTATATCCGGCCGTCTCCGCGATTTTCGGATACTCTCTGGATATGCCCCTCGTCCAGGTAGGTCTACCGCCATCTCCCAATCATTTGCACAATCAAGAAGAGATGGTAAACTGCTACCAGGTTTATTCGGTTTGGGGTGTGCTGACTTTCCTGCCCTCAGAAAGTATGTGTTTGCGGTGTCAGGCCGGACTTTGCTATTCGCCTTCATTCTTGCCAGATCTATTGTCGCAGCAAGCTCATTTAGCACTTTGTTATGGCGCCAAGTGTATCGCCCTTGCCCTAATGACACCTTACACGCTGAGAGCACGTGTTCAAGTGTCTGCCTCCCCTGGCACAGGGGGCACTGCTCATCATCCGACTTTCCCCATTTCACAAGGTTGGTGGCCGACGGCAGCAGGTCATACAGTGATCTGACAACGAAGCTGAGCCTAAGAGGTGCCATATGCCATATATCATTCCATGTCAAGGACCTCTGCAGGGCTCCTTCCCATGTAGTCCATTGGCCTTGTTGGACCTGTTGCACTGCTTTTTGCAACCTCGTATCAGTCTCAGCTTCTCGTATCTCCTGAACTACCATGTCTCTGAGCTCCCTGCTTGATGCCTTGGACCACCAGCGGATGTCTCCATGACCAAATCCCCGTCTATTCGTTTGTGTGTATCCGATTACCTCCCTCAGTTTGAGTGACTCTTGGGCAGCATCAACAGCTTCTTCCACTTTCCACTTCCTTCCCGTTTTCAGTGTGGGCTGAATGGACTTAACCACGTCATCAGCTGACTCGCGTAGCATCATTGCAAGCCTTGCCTTTCCAACTTTGTACTCTTCAACAACTGACTTGAAAGGAAGCAGAAGTTTTGACTTTTTGCAGTACAGTGCTACATCTGACAGACCTGGTGGTACTCCTAGCCATTTTCTCATGAACTTGTTGACCTTCTGCTCTATGGCTTCCACTGTACTTGTGCTTATTTCATATATAAGCAGTGGCCACAGCAACTTTGGTATCAACATGAACTGGAGGCACCACAGTTTGAACTTCCCCAGGAGTCTGCTTTGGTCTATGATCTGTAGCCCTCTGTCTGCCATTTCTATTGTCTGTTGCACTGCTTTTGAGTCTTTTAATGAGGCATCGTACACCCTGCCAAGACTTTTAACAGGTTCCTCAATGACAGTAGGGATTCTTTGGTTGGAAACCGTGAATATGACCTCTGCTATCTTCCCTTTCCTGACTGATAGGCTTCTCGACTTCTTGGGTTTGAAGCTCATTCTGCACCAGCTGACTAGTTCATCCAGGCGTGCTAACATCCTCCGGGCCTGATGTTCATCTGATGTCAGAATTGTTGTGTCATCCATGAATGCTTTGAGCGGTGGCATGAGACACATTCCACCGAGCTTTGGACCTATAGCCATTCCTTCAGCCGCATTGAGGATTACCTGCATAGCCATCACGAATAGTATCGGAGAGATGGTACATCCCATCGCAATTCCAACTTCAAGGCCAATCCACTTCGTTGTGTACTCTCTGGTTGAAAATCTGACAGCAAACCCTGCGAAATACAGCTTCAGCATTGCTGCAATCTCTTGTGGAACATGGTTCATTTCTAGGGACTGCCACAACATCTGGTGTGGAACGGATCCATAAGCATTCGCTAAATCCAACCAGATTACATGGAGGTTTGTTCTGTCAGACTTTGCCTTTTGGATTGCTTCCCAGATCATTGTGGCATGCTCTAGACATCCTGGTGTACCTGGGATACCTCCTTTCTGAATGGTAGTGTCAATGTACCCATTTGCCAGGAGGTATGTAGTGAGTCTTTTCGCCATCACTGAGAAGAATATCTTCCCTTCCACATTGAGTAGTGAGATTGGCCTGAACTGACTGATTTCTGTGGAATTTTGCTCCTTCGGGATGTAGACTCCGTTCGCCTTTCTCCATTCCTTGCTTACAAGCTGGGTTTTCCACGCACTCTTCAGTAAACGAAGCAGTCGTTTGAGCACCTCAGGGCATCTCTTATACACCACATATGGAACACCATTAGGACCTGGAGTTGACTTGCATCGAGCTTTCTGGACAATGCTTTCTACCTCTTGCACCGTTGGGGGCTTGGTGTTAAATTCAGCTCCTGGCTTACTCGGCCATTTAAGGCCTGCCATGCTGCTGAGCGGCTCATCTTTGCGACCATCTGAATATGTCATTCCAAGGTGTTCTTCCAGGTCTTCTTTCCTGATGTTTAGCGTACTCGACCGTGGCTGCTCAAACAGTTCTTTGGCAAACTTGAAGGGCTCCCTGAAGAATCTTTCCCTATCCATTCGAGTCTTCCTTTTCTTCCTGCACAACCTTTCTGCTCTACAAAGGGCATTATGTTGGCCTTTCAGGTGCTCCCAAACCTGTCGTAACCCTTCCTTCTCTGCGGCAACTGCGTTTTTGAACAGTTTTCGGGCATGCTTCTTCTGTTTTCTGATTTCTTCTATTTTAATTTGTCTTCTGCTTTTTCGTGGTGGGTTACTTCCCCCTGCCCCCCTCACTCCGAACACTTTGCGACAGTGCAGATATATTATGTCGCCGAAGATTTCCAGCTTCTTCTCCAAAGTTATCTGCTTTAGGTTGTTATCCAACTCTTTTGCCAAGGCTTCGTCCAGCTGTTCCCAAAGCCCTTTTGCACTGGCGGGTGGAAACTTGATTGCATCTCTCTTCCCGTCCAAGAAGTGTGTGAGATCATCATCAGGCAGATCAACTTGAATGTACTCAGCACTGTGGATTGACTCCTGGCTGCGTTCTTCTAACGTCTTATCCGTCGAGACAGAGCGCTGTTGATCTCCCCCTGATGACCTTCCACACCCCTTTTTCGTTCTGTGTATTTTCATTCCTCTCTGAGTAGAGAATTCCCTACCACAGGCACATGGAAACACCAGCCGTTGTTCAGAGCTCGAAGTCCGTGTAACGGGTCTGGTCGATTCCAATGAGCAATATGAACAATATACACCAGTATTCCTCTCCCTAATGGTTACAACGCCTCTGCAATTCCAGCATTATTTCCTTCTATTCAATAAGATAGGTGTCATTGTACTATTTGGCAATCCCATGCAGTTTCACTCCTCTGCGACAAGTTTTGTTCATGTTGGAGCAATATCTAGGTTTTGCCTTTTGGTTATTACTGAACCACACACATACAGACATAATTTATCGATTCACATTCAATTTTCATCTAAAAGATATCAAATATGTCAAGCTTACCACAATTCATGAAATATTAAACAAATACGTTGACTGGCGATGAATTATGGCACAATTCCGATCTGCCTCTATCCCAAGCTTTTATAAGAAAAATATGAGCTGGATCTCAACGCACTTGCTTTTACAAATTGAATTTTCAAAAAGTGGCACTGAACTGACGCTCCTAATTGACTATATCAAATGGCCTAACCAATGGGACCATGTTTACAAAAGCATTTGAAAAAAATGTACTCTTTCTATCGTTTCTATTAACAACCAAAAATAGTATTTGCAATCGACTAATCATGTTTAGCCTTACATAGTATTCTAGCCAATCAAATCGGATTTAACTTGTTGGCCTATTTCCTGTAAAATAGTGGTTTTAAAACATGCCACTGAGCAAATTTGATCCTGTGTTGTCTGACACTCTAGTATTATGGCTATAATTTGTTAATTATTAGACTAATTGCTTAACACCTAACATATTCTTTGTCAGCAAGTCGTAAGGCACCCAAATATATAAGTTTTAAGGGAGCTAAGTGGCTGCGTTCAAAATATGTATTTTCTTCTAGGATAGTCGTGCTGTTACCACCTCCTCACTTCCAAACTATGGGGTGTCTTCTGTACTGTCAGACTAATGTCAGGATTTTAGACATAAAACAGTAGAATGTCATGTTTCCTAATAAGCATTAAACATGTTTTCAAAACCTAACCGTGTATTGGTAGTGTTTTTTATCACTGTCTATTTGAAAAAAATTAGTGCTTCATGCCTTTCGCGTTGGGGGTGGCATTAATTTATATCGCGAGACTGCGTGATAGTGTTGCATACGTTCCTCAGTACCTCTCTCTCTCTCTATCCTAAGTCCTTCTGTCTTTTCATTACGCAGTGTATAAAATGACATTAATGCTAGTATTAATCTAGGTCATTAAGCAGTGTGCGTATCTCAAGGTTTTTCTAAGAAATACAGTACACGTTTTATTTTTAGAAAGGCGTGTATGCTGCTGTAGGCTTTACTATCAAACGTGAAAGCGTTAAAATTTTGCAGACGAAGTAGAAAAAGGGGGAATTTTGTACACCATTGTGACAGCACTGTTCTTTACCAGTCTTCTTTACTTTTATTGAATTAATTCGTTAGGCTTTACATTTACTTTTTAATTTATATAAGTGGATTTAGAATTTCACGACAAATTCTCCCCACTTAAAACAGACGTTATACGTCAGTCTATAATTCTATATACACATAGAGAAATTTATGTCTATGCCTGGTGATTTCTTTGATTTTCATCGCACGGATGGCGGCTTAGAAAATCTGCATCAACGTTTCTCTGGTTTTATTTTGATCATGGATTAATGCAGGTGGGTCAATTCAAAGTAAGCACTACTGACGAAGGTTGCCTCAGACCTCTGCAATCCAAGAATCCATTTCAGTTATATTACTGAACAGCGGCAAGTGTTACTGCTTGTCTTATGGCTGCTTAGCAATCAGTATTCACCATTTCTCTTCTCTGAGTCTGCTCAACGACATGTCCCGAGAATATTAGATGTTCCTCAATTTGTACGTTATGAAGAGTTGATCTATATGGTGATATCTGAGTTGTGTAGGGGATCCAATAATTTCCTGATCAGCCTTAATAAACACTCGGACTATCCTCAATTCAAAAAGGCAACAATGGAGACACTCTGCTCCTCCGAAATGTTCAAAGCCAACAATTGGTCTGATCTCAGGCGTGATTGAATGTGGAAACACCCTTCTAATAATATATTTATAATGTTCTATAATGTGCCACTCAAATGGAGGCCATATTCATCAACTATAGTTCCGCCTACCGACAATCTGGTGAATTAAGATAATATGTGGGGAAATGAGTTTCTGCATCAGAAATCAATTCGCCCTTAGCCATGCTATAAGATGTGTGGGTTATCTCCATCCAGGGTCCGAACACTACTTCCCCTTGGACGGTGTAGGGTCAGGTGACTACCAATATCACCAGTGCCCTTTTAATGCTAAGTTAATAGCCATAGTGTGAAGCACTGTGAGCATTTTCCCAATTGCTCACTCGTCCACTCCCCACGTTTCTTTTGTTAACAATTTGTTTCGGTTTTAACTTATCCGGATCATCTTCAATGTCAATGTCAGCCAGCTCCCTAACTGCGGCTTCAAACTGTGCCTGGGATGACTGGTCTGAGTTTCTATTTTCTCTGGATGCCTTTCTCAGAGTTGCGAATCTAAATATTTTTGGTGAACACTGTTGGGGGGAAGGTGGATACCTATCCTCTATGTCAACCTTATTATTGTTATTTTCCTTGTTATTGTTAGGCCCATATGTTTCAGAATGCTTGGCTGGCATCTGATTATGATTTTCCCAACTTGGGGACTGTACCTTGCTACATTTTTCACAGGCCCCCACAAATTGTGCAATATCAGCAGCTACTTGGGGCCAGTAGAATTTTTCCGATGTCCTTTGACGGGTGGTCCCATTTCTCTGGTGTCCACCGTCTGGTACAACATGAGCTTGTGCCATCACTTTTTCCCTGTAGGGGGTTTGCAATACCAATTGTCCCTGTTCTTTGGATCCTGCTCTAGCTTTCCTGAAGAGCAGTCCTTCCTTCAAATAAAATTGTCCTTTCTTAGGGTGTGCATGGCTTGTTGGCAATTTACCAAAGCAAGGTTTTAATGTTTTATCTTTTGCCTGGGCCTTTCTCATCTGCTTATGAGAATAAACTAGTGGTGGTTCCTCCTCCGTTCTACTAGGGGTCGACCTGACCTGAAGCGTGGCCATTACCACAGGTTTTACAGGGCTTCCTAGAAAAACATATTTGCTTCCTAACACCAGCGGGTAATTAGGGTCGTCACACACGGCTGCTCTAATCACTCCTTACACGTATCTTGTCTCTACATTGATCTCGGCTACGGGAAGTGTCATGGTGGATATTCCCTTTACGGCCCCTTGTATCTCCACTTTCTCTGTGGTATACTGTTCAGGGTGCACTAGGGTTGCACTCACAACTGAGTCATATTCTAAACCTGAATCGTAAAGGCACCTAACCTTGGCACCATTACATGTCACTTCTTCACAGATGGGGGGATGTTGAAGATTTATATGATTCTCTGTCAGTTTCTTCTTCCCCTTGTCCACTGTTATCATGCATGCCGCGTGATATGGAGGAACTTTCCTACCACATTCACTAGTATTATGATTATGCGTCCTGCATATTTGACAATATTTTCCTTTCTGGCTGAAGGGTTTCCTGTTATCATATTTCATTTCATTGAATTGTGGGGTTTTATTTTTATTATCATAACGTGGCCTATCAAACTGGTGCTTACCTTTGTTTTGATCTCTATGATCAAATTCATTAAAGTTTTGTGGTGCCTGATAATTGTCTACCTGTTTCTTTTTATTACCTGATACCTCTGCCTGAGCTGCTTGATATCTTTCAGCGACATTCAGTAACTCACCCAGTCTCTCTGCACCTTGTTCCATGAGAAACTTTCTCAGGTCTGGAGCCATGGACTCTCTTAGTTGTTCTATAAGGATCATTTCTTTAAGATCTTGGGTTTTCCCCAGAGAAGTTCATTTCTCCAAGTATGTCTCTAACCGTGGAGAGAACTGGTGATAGGTTTCACCTGACAGTAGTTTACCATTCCTAAATTTTTTTCTATAAAATTCACCATTCTTTTCATATCTTAACAAAAGAGCCTGCTTTAGCATGTCATAATTTTCTTAATCATCTCTGCTCAGTTTGGCAAAAACTTCATAAGCCGTACCACGAAGTCCTTGTGATAACTTTAAGCTCCACCTTTCTCTCTCTAACCCATGCGTGGTAGCTAATAGTTCATATCTATTTAGATAGCTCTCGATATCATCTTCTTTCTCAACAAAATGATCTAAATGAAAGTTCATAGCTGAGGTTGAGGCTCCCTGACTAGCGGTGGCATCAGAGGTAAAGGGACTGGCACCATTTTCAGGAGCATGGCCTTGAAATTCCAACTCCCTTAGTCGTAACTAATGTTCCCTTTGTAATCTCTTCTCCTCCTTTTCTGCCTTCCTCTGTGCAGCCAATCGCTTGTCTTCCCTTTCGGCAGCTTGCCTTCTTTCCTCTGATGCCCTAGCCTCTTTATCAGCCTCAATCTGCAACCTCTTAATTTCTTTTTCAGCCTCTAACTTTCTTTCAACTTCTTTTTCTAAACTTTCGGATTCTAATTTTCTTTCTGCTTCAAATATTCTTTCTTCACGTTCAATATATTTGTCACATTCAGTAGTGACATAAGCAATCATAGCTTGCCCGTCCATTCCTAACTCTTTAGCAGCCTGCACAGCAGCAGATCGAAATTTTGCTAGGTCCGCCATTTTCTAGCAGGCAAATGTATACAATATTTAACTTAAACAAGTCAATCTATAAATAATTTTCTAAGGACAACCACAGGCACTGAGAGCTCAACCCTTTTTTTCCACCAAAGAATACCTTTTTAATTTTTATAATTTCCCGAAGTGAATTACTCCCAATATATATGCTAGGGGAAGGTTCAATATCCCGGGAGCGAGACCCCAATATATGTGGTAAAGTGGGATGTTATAAATATTTATAGGGGACTTAGTGTACTGACTGAGATCAGCTGTGAAGGTATCTGTATCTAATAAGTGTGGTGTATTACAGATAACCTTACTTGCTACCACATTTATACCTCAGTCAGGCTTATTCTGGAATATTGTAATGACTACGTTGAATGTCTAGGGTTATGATAATGGTGAAGTGTAAGTCACAACAACAACAGACAGATAAACAATTTAATTTAATCCACAATACTTTACAACACTGTGACACTCACATACATAGAACACACTATAAGACTATCTTAATAAGTCAAGTTTAACTTTAAAAATATGTATTAATTTTTTTCAATAATAGATATCCTGATTCAACTACAAAGTAGGAGCCGCGCTAGCGTAGTGGTTACAACACCGCTCTGGCGACCGGGTGATTCAGGATCAAACCCGGGCGACGGCATTTGAGGATTTTTCGTCGACCGGGAATTGGACTGGATTAACTCGAGACCTGGCGAGTACATTTGAAGGAGTGTTGTCGACCAGGGATTGGCGGCTCCTGAGCCGACCCAGCTGCAATGGGTACCTCCGAAATCGGAGAGTATTTGCCTGAATGGCGAGGGACACCTGTCTCTGTACAAGTAAAAAGGGATACTCACGTAAACTCAATGTCAAGTTAGACATAGTAATAACCTGAGATTTCGCCTCGAGTATTAGCGGGCGTACGCAAAAAAAAAAAAAAAAAAAAAAAAAAAAAAAAAAAAAAACTACAAAGTGAACCAGGAATCACAATCAAATGTAATTACAAGTTGTATGTACACTATTTATAGATATGATCTTTGTATTGACATATATTATTATTATTACAATATGTGTGTAAGTTGTGATGTAGTACTATGAGGTAATACTGGCTTTTTCAAGCTAGGTGGTTGTTAGTCATCATGACTTCAAGTGTCTGTTTCTGGTGGAAATAGTATTGGAAAAGTTCACAGTTCCTGTCATTTGAAACAATTACTTGTCCCTCTTTATTTAATATACTGTCAGTTTTAGAGGGGGTACATAAGATTGAGCTGCTCTGGCCAACGAATCTTATCTTCTGTGAGGGCGGCAGGAAACAGTCTCCACTGCTCGCTTGCTTCACCGTTTCCTTGAGAAACAATACTGGTCGCTATCTTGACCAAAGTGTATGCTGCCAGCCTCTGGATTCAGCAAAACTCAGACCAGGTGCTGCTTCAATACGTTAGGACCACGGTCCCTGAAACAAGAAGGTCGTACCTCCTACTTCAGAACTAATTTATAATCTATTTCCACACTGAAACACAATACATAACAAACACAGAGTTCAGCGCGGTAGGCCAACTGTTAGCTTCTCATGAACAATATACACCAGTATTCCTCTCCCTAATGGTTACAACGCCTCTGCAATTCCAGCATTATTTCCTTCTATTCAATAAGATAGGTGTCATTGTACTATTTGGCAATCCCATGCAGTTTCACTCCTCTGCGACAAGTTTTGTTTATGTTGGAGCAATATCTAGGTTTTGCCTTTTGGTTATTACTGAACCACACACATACAGACATAATTTATCAATTCACATTCAATTTTCATCTAAAAGATATCAAATATGTCAAGCTTACCACAATTCATGAAATATTAAACAAATACGTTGACTGGCGATGAATTATGGCACAATTCCGATCTGCCTCTGTCCCAGGTTTTTATAAGAAAAATATGAGCTGGATCTCAACGCACTTGCTTTTACAAATTGAATTTTTAAAAAGTGGCACTGTACTGACGCTCCTAATTGACTATATCAAATGGTCTAACCAATGGGACCATGTTTACAAAAGCATTTGAAAAAAATGTACTCTTTCTATCGTTTCTATTAACAACCAAAAATAGTATTTGCAATCGACTAATCATGTTTAGCCTTACATAGTATTCTAGCCAATCAAATCGGATTTAACTTGTTGGCCTATTTCCTGTAAAATAGTGGTTTTAAAACATGCCACTGAGCAAATTTGATCCTGTGTTGTCTGACACCCTCACTCTAGTATTATGGCTATAATTTGTTAATTATTAGACTAATTGCTTAACACCTAACATATTCTTTGTCAGCAAGTCCTAAGGCACCCAAATATATAAGTTTTAAGGGAGCTAAGTGGCTGCGTTCAAAATATGTATTTTCTTCTAGGATAGTCGTGCTGTTACCACCTTTTCACTTCCAAACTATGGGGTGTCTTCTGTACTGTCAGACTAATGTCAGGATTTTAGACATAAAACAGTAGAATGTCATGTTTCCTAATAAGCATTAAACATGTTTTCAAAACCTAACCGTGTATAGGTAGTGTTTTTTATCACTGTCTATTTGAAAAAAATTAGTGCTTCATGCCTTTCGCGTTGGGGGTGGCATTAATTTATATCGCGAGGCTGCGTGTTAGGGTTGCATACGTTCCTCAGTACCTCTCTCTCTCTCTATCCTAAGTCCTTCTGTCTTTTCATTACGCAGTGTATAAAATGACATTAATGCTAGTATTAATCTAGGTCATTAAGCAGTGTGCGTATCTCAAGGTTTTTCTAAGAAATACAGTACACGTTTTATTTTTAGAAAGGCGTGTATGCTGCTGTAGGCTTTACTATCAAACGTGAAAGCGTTACAATTTTGCAGACGAAGTAGAAAAAAGGGGGATTTTTGTACGCCATTGTGACAGCACTGTTCTTTACCAGTCTTCTTTCCTTTTATTGAATTAATTCGTTAGGCTTTACATTTACTTTTTAATTTATATATGTGGATTTAGAATTTCACGACAGCCATACAATCCTATCGGCTGTCTTCCTCCTGGCCAGGTTTAATTCTAATCCTCGGTCCTTCAAAGATTGTCTAATGTTGTATTCCCAGCGGACTCTGGGTCGTCCTGGAGGTCTGGATCCCTGGTTCTTAGTTTCCCATGCTTGGCGTGGTAGCCGATCTTCTCACACTCTGCAGACTTGGCCAAACCATATTAGTTGGGACTGTTCTAATTGGGTATGCAGAGGTTGGGTTTTTTAGGCATTGACTTATCGTCTGGCTGCGGACCATTACTCTTCTTGTTACTTCAACCACCTTCCTCAGATACCTCAATTCTGAGGTTTGGATCTGGCTTTTGTGGGTTGTAGTCACTGCCCATGACTCGCATCCACACGTCAAGTCTGAGACATAGGTGGAGCGGTATACAGCCATCTTCGTCTTCTTGCCAAATTCTCTTTTGCAGTTACAAACTTTTGAAATGTTAATATCTTGTTGGGCATTGTCGTACGTTAGGTAATCGTTTTATTTGGCCCGTCTAAGTAGAGGGAAACTGTTGACTGATACACAAGAAGGTTTAGAAATTAGGTTTATTGGTGGTAGGTTGAGGGAAAGAAATGTCTCTGGAGTGAGTAGGTTTCTCTCCTCTAGCCTATCCGTACGACTGAGCTTTGTTTCCAATACAGTCTTTGCCTCCCTATCTACATTAAGACAGGTTACTCTACACACACAACACTGTGTGACAACAAGACACATACACATGAAAAAACTAAGGTAAATTGGCAGGGTCTGACCAACACGCAAAGTTAAATTTCTTTGTTGTTTATTTATCATTAAACTTATTAAAACATCAAATACCCAAAGATATCAAGAATCATACATATAGAGGGGAAAAATAAGAAGAATGGTACGCCTTCACCGTATGGAGAAAACCTAAAAAAATAACCCAAAGGTTGAAGGTTGGCACTTGGTTACGGGAATAAACAATCTTGGTGCGATGTAAGACCAAGCAACAACAAAAATCAAACAACCAACTTAATAGATCTTTCCCCAGCTCAATAAAATCATCACACACTCTCTGACTCAGTGGCCACATCTCACTCTCTTACCTATTGTCTTTCACCCGTGGGTCTGGGGTATCCCTTGTTTATATAGAATATCCCTCGAAAATATTTTTGACCGTGATTAATGTACCAACTCCAGCTGTCGAGGGTTCAAATTGGCCCCAGTTCGTCACCCAAAAAATACTAATGAGGTGAACGCCGAATTTACTCAATCTTGGTAGAGGTATAAATCCTAAAGGTTATCGTCACTGTTCTAAACTATCAACTTTTCCTCCGATGGGGGTCCACAAGGGGGGGGGGGAAATAAATCTAGACACAAGAATTACACCTGGATAAATCCGGAGCGACAACGCTTGTAGTGTATGGGCGGGCGGGGGTGAAACAGGCTTCAGTTTTCCGCTCGGTCTGTGATTCTATCTGGGTACTAGTGTCAATGCAAACAGGTGACTAGTGTGAGAATCGTTGATGATTTGACCTTTTAAGTGAAATGATACTCCTAGTATCCGGAAAATCTATTTGCTCCTAATTTTAAGGATGGTGATGATTGATTTTAACGGCCGACTCTTTGCCAGAGTGCCGGTCCTTCACAGTGTATAAGCTAGATACTCCACTTGACTACAACTGCCAGGTGTCGGGGGAAAATGAGGATACCGTGTCTACGCCGCTGTGGGCTGTTAAAAATAATATCCTGGATTTTGTAAGTCCAGTTGTTATAATTTACAGTCACAAAATATCATCAGGCTAGTAGCATTGTGGATCCTACACGATTGTTGATAGATAGTATATATGTGCCAATGTACAAGTACGCACATTATAAAATAAAGACCGCTGGTCGTCCACTTGGGGATCAGGTCTGCGAAAAAATACAAACAAACATTTGTGGTAAATGCTACCATTCTATAAAGAAATATACGGACGAGGACAAGACAATATCTCATCCGCTCTGTCAATCCTGGCGAATAGACGAATAAAAAGATACACGTTGTTTGCCCTGCGGCAACTACACACACTCACAGAAGTTCGCTAGCCACTGATTTTGTTCGGTCCGAGTCGATAGTGACTCGCCGCACAGTTTCGCGGCCAGCGGGTCACTCGCACAGTGTTTTTTTCCAATACGCAATGATGATAGGAAACTTTTTACAGAGCGATACAACAGGAAGCAATCTGATCATCAGAAGAAGTCCCCCTGTCCAGCAAGTGTTTCGGCCCTATATACTCCTTTACACTCTAAGGGGGGCGGGCCCACTTGGGTCATGACTCCCAAGCGTCTCAGCTTCCTGTTGTCTTGTATCGAAAATGAACCCATTCCACTTATGGTAGCAACTTTAAAATCCACAACTCCGCCAGCCACGGAGGCAATTGTGAAAGTAACAAAGAGAAGACACATTATTCCGTTCGTTCCGTCGCACACACTGAGACACCGTCGCGAAGTCAACGAGTCTAGCCACTGCGTGTTCGTCACTGAAATTCTTATACTGACACCTCTTATAGTATACACCGCCTGTCGCCCCTGCGTCACAGCCCGTTCACTAGTACACCAAAAACCCAGCATATTGTGGACTTAGAAAAATTCCTGGTGTTTTCTGTACCGCAGCGTTTATTGTTACGATCTCCATTGCCCATTGCGGTTGTTCCACAGCCAGCATGATGTCTTTTCGGCAGTTTCACTAAGCCTCTTCAGTGCCTTTGTTCTCGGCTGTCCCTTCAGCCCCAATAGTTTCAATAAATCATACACTGATGCAGCCACAAGCCCTCTTGCGCCCACTTCAACGGCCATGACCCTTGCAGTGAACCCATCGTGTCTCAGATCCGTGGCCAGATCACTATATATTTGGCCGCTTTGAACGAATGTTGCTCGTCTAATCTGGATTCAAATGGCACGGTCAGTTCAATCAGTATGACCTGAAGCGTTGCTGAAGAATGAAGCACTATATCCAGCCGTCTCCGCGATTTCCTGATACTCTCTGGATATGCCCCTCGTCCAGGTAGGTCTACCGCCATCTCCCAGTCGTTTGCACAGTCAAGAAGAGATGGTAAACTGCTGCCAGGTTTACTCGGTTTCCAATACGCAACACGTACACATAAACACCTATTCTCATTATAGTTAGCTAGTAAATCGTTGGTGTCTGCTACCTTGTCGTATAGGCATTTACAAAAATAATAGACGCTATAATAACAATAGTTACAAAGGAAATATGAACATGTGTTCCTTCTCTCTCTGTCAGTCGTCTAACGCCTCGGTCTGGTTAATAGTCGTCTTTATTCCTCTCTCTCCTGGAGAGTTGAGTGTCGAGTCAGTCTACTCTGTAAACGTAACTACGGTCTCTTGTCTCAGTTATGAAGCAGTCGGGTCGTGGTCTTAACATTCTTACTTGGATATCTTTTTATGAAAAATTGTTACGCGTTATTTTATTTAATTCGCCTTACTAGCAAGAAAAATCTAAGCAAAGTATAAGGGTTTAACTGTAATGGCTGTCACCGTGAAGCACTTCTAATACTTAGAACTATTTTCCTCTTACCAGAAACCAGAATGAAATCACGAAATCACTTATACACAGTATTCCATAAAAGAAATTTGTTTAAGGACTGCGAGCTAGACTTTTCAAATTCTGACTGACGACTGATGGCTGGTTTTTAGAAACAGCAATATATATATATATATATATATATATATATATATATATATATATATATATATATATATATATATATATATATATATATATATATATATATATATATATATATATATATATATATATATATATATATATATATATATATATATATATATATATATATATATATATATATATATATATATATATATATATATATATATATATATATATATATATATATATATATATATATATATATATATATATATATATATATATATATATATATATATATATATATATATATATATATATATATATATATATATATATATATATATATATATATATATATATATATATATATATATATATATATATATATATATATATATACACAGTATATATCATAGACTTCGATTGATCTCTAATGGCGTTATTTAGCACTCCTGTGTGGGACAAAATTCAGGAGCTAGAGTTCCCAAGATGAAAGGCTTTGCTTCACGGTCTCAGAGTTTTCGTCTCGAGCTTTGACCGAGATCAATAGTCTTTTGTTCTTTTAGCGGGCTACCCCTGAAATGCTCGGGATCAAACGGGGACTAGGGGATTCTAGAATTCCCTGCGTGAACTTCAAAGATTCTGTTCCGTTTGCCGATACTCTCACGTGCTGTCTAGCAGTTCAGTGGTCAAGTATTATATGATTGACAGCTGAGCTCGCGTGAGTGAAAAGAAGTATAACCATAGCGGGATTTATTTCCTGCTATGACTGACAGGTCGAAGAAGATTGCAAACATCGCATTTGCCAGTGTTTAAAGAAATGAGGGCGGGGAAAAAAGGAAGAGCTGCAGAAAGATAGGACAAGTAGTTTTAATGCATGTTTTAGCTAGCAAATCAGAGAGTAGCTATTTGGTTACAATAGGCTGTTTAGATTACTGTAGACTCTTTTCCATTACACGACACAGGCATGCTAAACCTCGTGACGTATGCTGGAGCATGGTTGCCAGATTGGGCTACTTTTTCGCTAATTGGGCAACTTTTACTCCCACCGCGGTACTAAAGTTTATGATTGGGCGATTATGCAACTTTTTGGGCTACTTGTACATTTTTCCTTGCTACTTTGGGCTACCTGGCGGACATGTATTTTGATCGCTATATTGTAATGAATTTAGAATCTCAATCTAGCAACTCTGTTGGAGCAATATGTTACAATACGCCTTAAAAATAATCCCCTGTATACTCATTGTTTCACTGAGACATTATGTAACCAGCATTGATAAAATTCCACCGCCTTTTCGGGAAAGTACTGAAAAGGCATGCATTGCTCCGTGAAGGTTGAATTGAACACTCTTTGAAAGAACGCGCAAGCCTTTCCAACTTTTCATGGTGCATTTCTGGAAAAATCAGGAAAGGGCACGTAATGCTCAGTGACAGCTAAATGTCATCATCATCAGCTGCCATCTCCACAACGAAGGTTGCTGTAAAGGATCTCCAACGTCTTCTCTCTTGTCTTGGTAATGCACTCTGATAGGCTCTTCCCTGTCCATATCTTGATGTTATCTTCCCACTTATAGCGCTGTCTTCCCCTTGCACGTTTGCCTTCACCTCTCCCTTCTATTATGGTCTTCTGCAGGGTGGTATGCCTTTTTAATGTGGCTGGTAAATGTAACACCCATTAAAAGAGCACGCAAGCCTTTCAATATTTTCTTGGTGTATTGACCAAAAGCATGACAATGATTGGAAAGATCGAGTTGAATTGAAAGGGAATGGGAGGGGATGAAATGGCGGCAGGTACCGTATATTAGTGCTGTCATCAGGTCATGCAGCAGAAAGGGCACAACATAATTATTTCCCATTATGTTTTGGCGGGTTAATTGCTCGTAATGAAATAAATGATGACAAAGTGAGAATTTGACATTTTCGGAATAAATATTTTCGTTTATATTGCAGGTTCACGGGCTAGTCAGTTCTCATAACATCTTCTCTTATTCGGCTGTTTAAAAATTTGGCTGGAGATTTTATTTATTAATTTTGGCATGAGAATAATATTTAAAGGCATATAACGCAGAGGCCTGTAAGAGTGTATGGTGTGTCAATATGTTTGGTGTGTGCGTGGAAAGGGGGAATGGATGTAGGTGTGTATTTAAAAAAAAAAAACCTAATCTCTTTTAATATTCAGGCGTGTTATATCGTTTTACAGATACAATTTTTTTATATATAATTTACAGAAGCTAGACCAACAAATTCATTAAAAGCTAATGCTTTTTTAAATACAGCTCATATAATTCATACATGAATGAATCTCTTATACCAGGGCTCTCCAAACTGTTTTGAGTCCAGGCCCCTCTATGGAATCCTTGATTCTTAATCGACGCCAGGCAACAACAAAAAATAAGTAAATAAAATAGGGAAGTGACAATAGAGACACAATAAATTAACATTGCCTTTTTAAAAATTAAACTGGTTAAATTCATTAATTGGAATGATGTGGCCGATGCTTCAGCCATGTGTGAACTTTGTAATGTATGTAGAAACGGCTTAACTGCTGCAAAAGGCTTTGGGGTATTTTGTAGCAGTATTTCCAAATGTAAAATTGAATTAGAGTAGGCATTTTTATTTTTTAACATTAACACATTAACTACCGCGAGCCGGTGGGACCGGCTTTTGAAATCCTATCATTTGGACAGCGAGCCGCTCAGAGCGTCGATCTAATTTTAGTAATAAAACGAATGAAAAATGTACTGAAACACTTTCTGATCTGGTTCGAGATTTTATGTTGCCCCGGAAAAAAAATTCCCAAAGCATGGTTGTTGTTGAACACTGGAAAATTGATATTATGTTCATATTTTTCAGCGTTTTGGGTTAGTTACCAAATCGTGTAAAACTGTTTACCGTGGCAACTAGTGATAGGACCACAAAAATTGCGTGTATATCTCGCCTAACGGCTGAATAAGCTAGAAATGTGTTTCAACAATTGACTGATAGATCTAGCGACGAGGACAAGAGTGAAAACGGTGTGCACATTGATTGAAATAGTAATTTTGATAGAGATGGGGCGCAAGCAGTTATAATTGTGAAAATATTGCAAGTTCTCGGCCATCGGACAGCCGTTAAATAGCAACAACCTATATTAGAGTTACAAATGGTGCTTATTGTAATAGTACATTCATTTATCTTTAAAATGATGTGTGTCGTAAATTTATTTTGAGAGAAAGAGTCTTAGAAATAGTGGTCCGGATTAGAGTGAAGAATGGTGGTGAAAAACTCAGTGATAGAAAATGTAGAGAGTAAATAGTTGCTTCACAGAGTGCTGGAGGAGAGTAAAGACAGACTTATTTACGACAAATCGTTTCACTCAATCTTCTCTTCAGACTCTCCTGGTCAAACAATTATTTGCCAGTTTTCCAGACACACATCTGCGCTCACACCGATTTGGTGCTTCAAACAAACAGACGCACGTGAATACAAACTATATTAAACAAATATGGGAAATTTTGGACTTTGGGTATTCCAACACAGTACTAAATAAGTTTTTGCTGTTTATTAACGTTAAATCAATCACCACAATAATCATGTGTTTACAGAAAAACCATCATAAGTACAAAAAATGCAAATAACAAGGTGCGGAGGGGGTGCAGAAGATTGGTATCGACTAAGCCCTTCCCGCTTATTAGACAAAGATAAACCCAGTCCAAAGATAGATAGTTATCAGGAACATAGGTAATGTAACCCAACAGTGAAGTTAATTACTCTGAAAGAGGTGTTACAATATTAGGTATGGGTGGTAGAAAGAAATCCTTTTATTCCCCCAATTGTTCTTCCCTTTACTAAGCAAATGAAAAAAAAAGGGGGGGGGGTTTAAACAGAGTTAACAATTTATCCCACTTAAAGGAACAATGCAGGGTATACAGAAAATGTATTACCAGGTAAGCAGGTTAACAAAGGGTTTGAAAAAAGATTAAATTTTCCTGTCATTCATGCACGCGCGTGAGGATCCACACTCATATACTCACACACACTTACCGATTGCAGCATCAGACAATCCATAGAATTATATAAACAGCAATTTCACTCTTGACATATGAAAAGGTCTGGTACTTCGATGTCCCGCCCCAGATGTAGCTAGGTTTGCTGATAGCAACTATTCCCACTTATCGCCGGACTTGAAGCCTAAGAGTTCTTGTGTTTTATTATATAAAAAGGAGTCTATGGGATGGCACTGACACAGTTCGACACAGGGGTGAAAATGAAGTGGTGGTAAAATTCCTTCAGTGCGTGATGATAGTAACTGACCGGTAAGTTTTATTAAATCCAGTGAGGAAAAACTAGGCTCAGTCACAGTCAGGTAGATCGGTACTCTCTCACAGTAGAGCAGTTAATAAAATATCGCTACTGGCACTGTTCATCTTGTTTATCTCACAGATTGAAATTTAATTTGATGATTTATTTAAATGTTCATGGGTAGGCTTTCTTTCATGTAATTATGAAAGCTAGGTCGCATCGGACCGCCACAAGATTATATTTAAAAATGTTTCATCAATATATCTGAAGGTTAAGAACCGAGTCTGAAAAGACTCTGTATGATTTCTTTATTTTTGGGATTGCAAAGGTTACGATCACTCTGTAGGAAGAAAAAAACCATGTAATATCCCGAAAATCAAATAACATTCTAAAGCGCGATGAATTTTCCGTTAAGACTATTATATACGCTCGCATATTTAATTATGTATTTAATAAACACTGCGCGAGTTCTAGGGGTTAAAACACACATCTATAAATATAGGACTTAACTAAATTTATTAATTATAAATTCCTTCGCGACTTTAGAAGTTACTTTAGCATTTAAGCCTCTATTATTTTTGGAAATAATATAACAGGTATATCATTACATTTACAACTGGGACTATTGAGATGTTTTAATTTAATAGATTTAAATTAACACAAAATCCAGTGAAATAGAATGAATGAACTAGACCACTGATCACTTTACACAATTATATTTTACCGTTTTGCACAGAAATAGAATTCACTGCAAATATATATAAAAATCCAGGGGAAAATCTAGCAAGATTTCAAATATAGCTAGTGCTTCTGTAAAGGTCTGGTCAACGAGTGATAAAGTGTATTTCTTCATGGTCTGTATATATCTATCTCGAATGCAAGATTGGACCACAAGATGCAGCAATAGTGAATGCAGTCAGCGACTCATAGCTTGACTGCCTGCGTCAGGACCAGCGAACCAGTGCTGGTCAAGACCGTGCTCCACCTCCACGTGGTGGTCCTGGAAACAGTCTGCAGCAATGCAGGCTGGCTGAGCGAGCATGGATCGAAATGGGAAGGCAAACCCGGTCCTTAAAAAATGCTGTGCAGAAGTCGGATGTGTTGACCGAAAGGTGCAGATATCACAGCTTAGGCGCAAACAGACACAACGCAACCACCGTCCTTTTCAGGACGAACGAAGAAGAAGAAGAAGAATGCAAGATGAGTGGGACGTGTTGGAATTTGACACCTTTTTAGATCTCAGGAGACTTTTGGGGTTCTGACCGCAAGACTAAAGAGAGATGCCGCCCCTGGTCTTCCGTATTGGCTTTCCCGTTCGCTCCCACTGCGATCGGTTCCGTGTTTAACACCGAGATGCGAGATACCGGCAGGAAACTTGCCTCGCTCGTTTCAGGGACCACTACTGCCTTTGATAGCGCCGATAGTCTTTCCTGAGATCCCCAGCCTGTCTTTGATCGTGGTCGCTACTATCTGTTTGATTCTGGCACCGCCCCCACTGGGCCAAGTTAATGAAAATACTGCATATGATTGCTCAAGAGATGTCCATGGGCGTGATTTAGCCTCTCCTTAAATCAATGCGATGACCAGAATGTACGGTAGATAAACTGTCCACATATTAATCAGCAAACGTGTTGACCATCTGCGTGGAACGGTTGCATAGCTAATGAGTCCAGGTGAAAAGAAAGATCCCGTTTGACAAAAAGTTACAATATTCGGGGGCACTGATGTTATCCAAAGGGGTCGTTACGAAGGGTCGTACCATATCATCCAACACTTCAGGGTCACTTCAGGGTCAATGAGTTCGTCTGTCACAATCGTCCCCTCTTTTGAGACATGAAAACCTCTTTTCATGTTTTATTAATGACAATGAAGCTGCCCTGATCGGTAGCTTTAGGATGATTGGTATCTTCAACTTCCTCCTCTTCCTCCGTAGTCCAGTTTCTACTCAGGAAATCAGCCCCGACATTCTGTCTTCCCGGAATATATTCAACTTTGAAAGAATAAACGCTTAAAAGAATAGCCCAACGCATGACCCTTGCGTTAAATTCTTTATTGGCACTAAGAAATGCTAACGGAGCGTGGTCTGTTTGCACTGTGAAAGATGTCCCGTAGAGAAACTCATGATGCCGTCTGATACCGCCAATCAGAGCGAGACATTCTCTTTCAACTACGCTGTAGTTCTGTTCAGCTTTATTTAATTTCCCGACTGCTATAGGCAACTGGAAATAGTATGTTTGGGTCACTGTCATCGGCTTGAAGCAGTGTTGACCCGATGCCCTGACCTGACGCGTCGACCCGTAATACAAAAGGTTTCTTGAGGTCAGGCAACCTCAAAATGGGGTATGCAGACAACTGTCCTTTCAAAGTGCTGTATGCGTGTTCGCACTTTTGATCCCACATGACCTTATCAGGACACCCTTTCTTAGTGAGGTCGGTCAGAGGTGCTGTCAGTCCGTTGAAGTTCTGGATGTATTTCTGATAATATGCACATAGTGATCTGAAGGAACGTACGTCTTTCTTCGTTCGGGGTCTTTTTGCTGCCACTATTTTCTCCACGTTCTTCTTAATAGGCCAACTGCATCCGTGAGAAATAGTATGCCCCAGGATGTCTAACTGTTCAAACCCGATGAGACATTTGCTAGGTCTGGCTGTGAGACCAGTTTCCTGTAGTCTCCTGAGGAGTATAGCAACCTTAGCAATATGTTCTTCGTAGGTTTCCCATGCAATTAATATGTCATCCATGAAATTATGGATATGGGGACTTTGCAAAGGTTCTAGAAGCTTCCTCATCATCCTGGTGAACACTCCTGGTGCGTTATGCAAACCGAACGGTATCACGTTAAATGTGTAATGTCCTTCACTAGTGCTGAAAGCTAACAAGGGTTTAATTTCCTCCTTGACTGGTATTTGATAATAACCTTTACTGAGGTCAATCTTGGAGAAAATCTTTGCTTTGCTAAGCTTGGTGAACAACTCAGAAACAGTTTGGAGAGGTTCGGGCTGAAATTCCGTTACAGCGTTTAGCAGCCGGTAATCTATACACAGCCGAACTTCCTTATTGGGCTTCTGCAACAGCACTACACTGGAACTGTAAGGAGATGTAGACTCACTGATAATTCCTGCCGGACGCAGCTTGTCTATTTCTCCGCGAAGTGCATCAGCTTTAGCGTACGGGATGGGGTAAACTCTGGTTCGAACAGGGGTCTCGTTTGTTAATTTCATATCAAATTCAATGAGATTTGTTCGACCAGGTACATCCGTTAAGACTGCACTGTACTGTTTTAGTAGCGCCCTGGTTTCTGTTTGTTGTTCTGTGAGAGATTGTCGCCGAACTTGACATCTTTAAAGGATTCTGTGGGTTGCAATGGATACTCCATGCAACCATCATCATCTTCCTCGTCTTCCGTTGCTATGGCGACATCCAGGAGATGCTAGGAGGATGGCACTGGTCTCTCCAAAAATTTCTTAAGGAGATTTACGTGGAAGACCTTCTCCTTTCCTTTTATCGAGATCTTGTAATTAGTACGTGAGATCTTTTTAAAGACGGTAAACGGCCCTTGCCATCCGATGCGAAGTTTATTGCTTCCGGTTGGAAGTAACAACAAAACTTTCTCCCCTGGTTGTTGTCATGTGGTGAGTCACTGGGGCAACTACTAAAGTAGTTTTTGCCAGGAATAGTCTATGAGATATAGATATAAGGTCTCTAGAAATTGGCTCGTTAAGAAATAATAAAGACCTATTCGAGATAGGGACAAGAAGACAGGAATGCGAATGCTTTCCACTAGACAGTGTTTTCTAATTAATTATGGAAAGAGTTCTGTTTCCCCACGACCTTAGCTTCTGCCCTTAGATCCCGTAAAGAAAAAGCCCCCAACCTCATCTGTGTAGAGAAAGGTTCCTATAGGTGAATATGTAACACCGACAGCACGAGTGATACATTAACAAACTCTTGATAATGATCAACCGATCGTTGGGTTTATTAATGAAATATCCACACATATAGGGTTAGTAATGGTTAGAACGTGATGATGGTGAAAGACGATTCACACAAAACACACAGATGAGATAATAAAATTACAGTTAATTAAGTAATAGTTAATTACGAATGAACTGGTGTAAAGTGAAATGATGATGTGATATGATACGTGTTACCAAAATGGTGAGTACTCTACACAGTCCATGTGTCTCTAAATGCTTCTCCTAGATATGAGGATTCACATGTATGCAGAAAATGTCCCAAGTTGTTATACGTTATGTCGAATGGGGTATCTCTAAGCTGAGGACGTTCTGATGAATACTGTTGTCATACGGAGAACGCTGACGAGATATCTATGTATATTCCTTCACTGTTTGAGTATATCTCTGTAGTGTTGATCAACAGTTAATAGCTCTCATATGAACAAAAGGTCTGTTGTCTAATCTCCCGACGGTACTGGTCAGACTGGATATCTTCACGAAATGTTAGTGATATGTAGACTCATAATCTTGCGTATGTAGTCGTGATTCATATACTTTCGAGTCTGCTTCATAAAATGCGCTTAAGAGTGTGGTGCACGTGGTATAAATATGCGATTCCTCTTTTGAGCTCTTTTGCTTGACTTCAGATAATAATGATCTTTCGAGTGATTTGAATTTATGATGACTCTGTATTGAACTTGTGATAACGATGTATTGAACTTGTGAGCAAGCAGTATATGGTGACGAAAAATGCTGCGTCCACCTTATGACTTGTGGGTGAGACAATATTCCTTTTTAATTGAGGAATGAAAGATGTCCTATGGCGAATTCTGCTAGCCAAATGTCCGTTTTTGATAACTTATTTCTGGTTAGACGTCAGACACGTTGCGTGTAGACTCAGACTTCTGATGAACTGAAGACACACACAAAAGTCTTCGTAAGTTTTCACATTTAACATCACTGGTTGACTTTCATTTAAACTACTGCTCATTATTCATCTCTCTCTCTCTCTCTCTCTCTCTCTCTCTCTCTCTCTCTCTCTGAGTTCAATTCTAATGATGTTAAATATCTTGTGCATGAGAGTGTGTGCGCATGGGAGACTGTGATGATGATAAAGGTGAAATATGAACTATTAATTACCTCCTATCATCCTATCATCTTCTAGGAAAATCTTCTGATTTTATTAATCAGTTATGCCAAGAATTATTTGAAACTTTATCTTTCGCACATTTTAGCTGTGAGGTTAAAATAAACAAAAATAAGAAAATGTATTAATAAGTATAAGATCTACTAACCTTCTTTTCCCTTCGCAAAATCCTTTAAGAACACAATTAATCACAGAACTGAATTATCATCCACTCTGAATAAACACGTGTATAAGGCTATTCGTTTTTGGGTTTAATCTCTTCCTCACAAGGTAAAAACTGGACTCCTTCCCAGAACAAGCTACGCAGTAGATTATATTTCTGCCAGTCCAATATGGGTTTCTTGTGCAGCTCATACCAACCAATCATTAATGGCCCCTCTGGTCACTCATTCACAGGATCGCTCTTTTCCCCTGTCAGTCCAAACGTGGGTGTAGTTTGACCTCTGATTGTTTATTGTTCACCTGGCCAAGGTGGGCATCCAATGTGGTAAATCAACGCTTGTCTGAACCGCGGCCGACCCAAGATAACACCATTACAGCATGAGACGTTTTCCCCTGGCCAATCTGGCGTCCAATGTGGTGTCACAGAAATTACAGCATGCCCAGATGTGTTTTCACCAGATTTATCACGATACAATGTGGGCTTCAAACGATAATGTCAGGCATGTGGACTCAATCAAAGGATTTTATTTCCCCCGATGAAAGAACAAATGTGGTTCTCTAGATACCGGTCGCGAGTAATCACAACAATGAAATAGCAAATGTGGATCGCAAATATGAGATGAAAGAGCAAATGTCGGAGAAAATACAATATGAAAAATGTAGGAAAAGATGGAGCAAAAAGGCCTTTGCGCTCGTTTATCACAGTTGTAGTTCTCTTTCTTTTGCAGCTTTATTGTATCTTTTAGCAATTTTAGCGCGGGCTTTCTTAAGGTTGGTGTTAGCTAGATTCCATCCTAGCTTTAACCTTTCCTTGAGCTCAGATACATACTTGCTTGCAGAGACGACTGTCTCGTCAGCCTTTTGGTCTGTCAGGGACCGAAGTAAGGCGTCTAGTGGCCCCTTAATAGGTCTGCCAAATAAAAGTGTAGCTGGCGCGAATCCCGTAGACGCTTGGGGAACCTCTCTGTAGGCGAATAAGGCAGCAGATATATATATAGGTCCCAGTCTTCCGGTTTCTCCTGACCCAGCTTACGTAACATCATGGTGAGGGTGCCGTTAAAACGTTCCACGAGCCCATTTCCGGTCGGATGGTAGGGACTTGTGTGGATATGTTTGGCCCTCAAGATCTTAAAGATCTCCTCCATTAACAGGCTATGGAATTGGGATCCATTGTCCGTCAAAACTTGTTGAGGGAATCCTAGCCGTGTAAAAATTTGCACGAGGGCTTCTGCGACATGCTTGGAATCTGTGAATGTTAGCGGTATAGCTTCGGCCCACATTGTGCAAGTGTCGACTAAGGTCAGGATGAACCTGTTCCTTCTTTTGGTCCTTTCCAGGGGTCCAATGATGTCGACAGCAACCCGTTCAAATGGAGTCCCTACTATTGGCATTTGCCCCATGGGTACTGGGGGTGTCAAGTGCTTGGGTGCTACCCATTGGCACTGGGCGCAGGATTTCACGTACCTGATAATGTCAGAGTTCATTCCTGGCCACCAATAGTGCGTTTTTATTCGCTGAATAGTGGCGTTTTGTCCCATATGTCCGCTAAAGGGAAGAGGGTGTCCCATTTCTAAGATCTGGCTTCTGTACTGCGTCGGTACTAGGAGCTGGTTATTCCCCGTGTCCGGGTTGCCCGTTCTACGATACAATACGCCATCCTTAGAAAAGATGTCTCCGTTGTGTCTGGGGTCTTTAGCCATGGGCAGTTTTTTAAAGCAGGGCTCCAGAGTAGGGTCCTTTTGTTGCGCCTCCTTCAGTTCATTCGGCTACAAATTTGGCGCAGACTCCCTCTCCTTCTTGGCTTGCCCTCTTGTGGTTACCGCTGCCACAATCGGCTCCTTAGGTCTCCCAATAAACACGTATCTACATCCCTGGATAACTGGGTAGATAGGATCATCCATAATGGCCGCTTTAATAACCCCTCTGACAAAGTCAGAGTGTATTTCTACCAGTGCGATAGGAAGCGTCCTGGGTGCATCACTCCTGAAAACTCCACTAAGTTTGACGGTTTCCTCTGTCTCCTGACCTGGTTTGACTAGGTGCCTAGCGACAATACAACTAAAGCTTAGTCCAGTGTCAAAGAGACAAGTAGTTGAAGTACCATTCAAACGTACAGTTCCTCGAGTTGAGGGTCGGCCCCCCTCAGGTTGAGAATCACTGACATTGACTCTACCTTCCGAGGCTGTATGCAAACATCCGATGCGGTTTGGACCGGTTTGTTTGCCCTGATTAGACGTTCCTGGTGTAGGGGTCTTTCCTTTTCCTTGACCTTGGTGGCCGCGCTGCCACGTAGGCTTGGTGGGTTGATCAGAATTATTATTTTGGGGAAATCGGGTTTTGTAGACTTTCGATTTTTCCTGGGGAGGTCTATGGGTATTATTATTAGTTTGTTTGGCTTAAAGGAAATAGTTTCTCCTATGTTGAGAGATGATTTGTATCCTCTTCTATTGTACCTGATATTAGGTTCATTTTTTGCATGAGCACAGAAGTGATACTGGTGCTATCTTGCTCATGGACATATTAAAAAAAAAATTTCATTTTTTTTTACAGGGGGGTGGTAGTAATGTTGCTGTCATTTTCGACGGAGTCATCTGTCAAGTTATTTGCCTATGTTTTATCATAAGTATAATTGTGTCTTTACCTGCGATGTCAGGTTGATTAGGGGTTGTCTTCCCTTGTTTATTCATTCATTGTGTTGTGACCTTTAGTGTCAAAGGTGGACAGTTCGGGCGTAGGCCCATGGGAAGGTTTTTTAAGCGGGGGAGAGTTATACTTCCGGCAAGCCGTGAAGGTCCTGTTTTTCTGAAGGGACCAAGAGTCCATTGTGTTTTCGGGGAGAATCTTCGAAGTAACTGCTATGGCAGTTTTCCCCAGTGAATCTCTGTGCGTTGGAATGACAGCAGAGTTTCTTATATTGTTCTGTGGACTCGGTTACAGGTAATACCGACTTTTTCCATTACTATGCTTTCGGTAGCAGAACATGTTAGAAGATTGCCTAGTCTGTGAACTGCAGCTCACCGGTCCTCCATTCAGAACTTATATTTTGTGCTCGAGGTAGCCATCCAAGACTATTAGTCTTTATATTGTCCAGAAATCCAGTGACGAAGATATATTGTGGGAACCGCAGATTGGCGGGATTTATGTCTACAATAAGCATTACTGCAGGGTTGATGGTAACCTATTTAACAGAAGTACACAGCCGACGTCAGAACGAGGCCTGTGCTTTCGGCTATTATACTACAGCCTGATAATGTGCAATTGGCGGGGAATGCCAAGTTGCACCTATGTGTCAAAGTGACTAAGGCATCTGACGCGTTTAGTCAGAGACGCCAAGGGCGACGCTACGAACTGTCATTATTGAAGAACTTTGCTATTGACCATGCACGTCTATTCCGATGTTTACCTTTTTGAATGCCAACTGTATACCTATCGATTTCCGGTCAGCATGACCTTGTTACACTGACTGTTCCTGTTGATACTATGTGTGTTCTCGTCAATAAATGTTTTGAAACATGCCTGCAGTGTCCAAGCATCCTTGACTACTGCATGTGAGAGTATGGGTTGCAGGGTCTTCATATATACGAGCCTAAACACATTCGCGCCTTCATTCGCACCCACACTCAGTTCATCATACGCTCGCATTACACATCTAACAACAAGTATACTGTCTTGGGCCAGTGATCACCTCAACAAGAGAAAAAGACAGTTACACTGTGTTAGCACTTTCGTGTCTCTGCGTTCTTTCAGTGCTTGTATCCTCCCCATTTTCTCCATCTTCACTATAGGCGTTGATTTCATTGCCACAGTGATGACCCTAAGCGCCTGGTTTTGCACCTTATCTAGCTCTTATAATGTGGTGTTTGATGCTGGACACCACGCAGCTGACCCACATTCCAGGTGGGGTCGTATGCCCTTCTGATAAACTTTACTAAGTATTTTTCCGCTGGCTCCCCATGTAGTTCCACTTAGTTTTCTCAGGATGGCTAACTTCCCCCTGGCCTTTGTTGCTGCTTTGTTGATGTGCTGCTTCCATGTCAGCCTATCATCGAATGTAACTCCGAGATAGGTGGGTTGTTTATCTTCTCTCAGGAGCTCTTCGTTTATCTTGATGACACCAGCTTTTTGTTTGGGAGAGAGGGTGAAGAGCGTAGTGCTGCACTTGTCTGTATTGATGCTGACACACCATCTATTTGCCCATGAGGTTAAGGCATCTATAGCTCTTTGTAGCAGTTTGGTGGCCACTGTTGCATGCTCATCTGTGCATCATATTACCAGGTCATCAGCGTACATTGCCACTTTCATTCCATGTGGTAGTTCAGCAACCAGGTCGTTGATGTAGACTAGGAAAAGTGTGGGGGACAGAACCCCTCCCTGAGGGACGCCATGACGCTGTAGAATTTTCTTACTCTTGAGGCCACCTAGTTGTACTCGGGCTCTTCTGTTATGCAGGTATGCTTTCACCCATTTGTACATCTTATCATTCACTCTACAATTTCTCAGTTTCTTCAGAAGCCCTTCTTTCCAAACCTTGTCAAATGCTTTCCTTACACAAACAAACAAACAAAATCAAGAATTTTTTTTTTAAATTAATGAAAATAAACAAAAATCCCGTTCAACCTCTGATGGGTTATAATTAGGATATATATATTGTTTTCAATTCCAAATAATATGAACAACTGCCGACATGAGAAAGTGCCATTACATTTGTAAATAGGGATAATCACAATTGTGCTTAGGCCTATACATTAAAAGAAAAAAAAAACACACAAAATCAAGAAGAAACTATGAACAAGAATAATATTAACGTGGAGGGGTGTAAAGGCCTGGTGGTTCTAGTTATATAACGGACTTTACCAGATATTTAATTGATTTTCATCTGTTTAAAGTCACATGCATTGTAAGAACAGCATCAGACCTTCACATTCCCAGCCACTATATATTAACATGTGTTCGTGTTAAATATTGTTTGACTATATTATGCAGTTCTCTTGGTCTGTCTATTCTCAACACCTCCTCTATATTTATAGGTAAGTTGGATGCCTGCAAATAATCCAATATTGGTATTCTCATTTGGTCATACCTCTTACATTTTAACAAGAAATGTTCTATATTATTGTCTTGAAGACATCCTGCACAGTAAGGTTCTTCTATTCTGAAATAGCCTTTTCCCAGCTGTAGTCTGAGAAGTTTTTTATTACTGGGAATTTTCAATTCCCTAGATATCTGACATTTTCTTGTTGGAGCCCTGAACATCTTATATGCATGTCTTCCTTTCAGATTTTTATCCCACTCTGCTTTCCATCCATCTGTTATTAAATCTTTAATTGAGCTCTTAATTTCTGATTTACTCATCCCTACATTTATTAGATTTTTATCAGATCTACCTTTCTTGGCTTCTTTATCTGCCTTTTCATTTCCTTCTATGCCAACATGTGAAGGTATCCAAGCAATTAATACTGAACACCCTCTGGAATGTAAGTATGTAGTAGCCAGAAAAATCTCCTCTGCTATATCAGGTCTACTACATTCTCGTAAGTTTCTAAGTGCTTTAATTGTTGAAAGAGAGTCAGTTAAAACTGTTAATTTTTTGGGAGGGTTATTAGAGAATATTTCTAGTGCTTTTAGTATTGCCACCATCTCTGCAGTGAAAATGGATGTATTTTCCGGGATGCTATATTCTTTTGCCATTTTCCATATTGGAATATATATTCCTATCCCCAATTTGCTATCCTCTCCCTTGGATCCATCTGTGTACACAGTAATGCTGTCTTTTGATATTTGTTGTATATATTTATTGGCTGTGTTTTTAATATTTTCTATATTATTTGTTTTCTTAAGTATTTCTGCTAGGTGGTAGTCCGTGTCTGGTTTCTTGATCTCCCAGGGCGGAATCACTGGCTTGTATTCACAACTGTTATTAATTGATGTAATTAATGTACCCAGATGGACAATTTCCTCCATACACTTCCATCCTGTAGGGTATCTAGTGGTATTCATTGGCTTGGCCTGAGTTGTTAGTTGGCATCTGGTAAAAGCTGTATGTGCTGGGTGAGACTTATCTAACATAACTCTGTTCATGTAATTTAGTCTTAACTCTTTTCTAGGTAATTCTAAGGGTATGATTCCTAAAGCCACCTCTATAGCTCCCATTGATGTTGATCTGATTGCACCTGCTATTGTACATAAAGCCTGTTGCTGAATTCTGTCTAATTTAATCTGGTTACTGTGTGCAGCAGAGTCATAAGATGATAGGAAACTCTTTACAGAGCGATACAACAGGAGGCAATCTGATCATCAGAAGAAGTCCCCCCATCAGACAAGTGTTTCGGCCCAGTATACTCCTTTACACTCTAAGGGGGGCGGGCCCACTTGGGTCATGACTCCCAAGCGTCTCAGCCTCCTGTTGTCTTGTATCGAAAATGAACCCATTTCACTTATGGTAGCAACTTTAATCCACAACTCCGCCAGCCGTGGAGGCATTGTGAAAGTAACAAAGAGAAGACAAATTATTCCGTTCGTTCCGTCGCACACACTGAGACACCATCGCGAAGCCGCCGAGCCTAGCCACTGAAATTCTGACACTGACACCTCCTATAATATACATCGCCTGTTGCCCCTCAGTCACAGCCCGCTCACTAGTACACCACAAAACTCAGCGTTTTGTGGACTTAGAAAAATTCCTGGTGTTTTCTGTACCGCAGCGTTTATTGTCACGATTTCCATTGCCCATTGCGGTTGTTCCACAGCCAGCCTGATGCCTTTTCGGCAGTTTCACTAAGCCTCTTCAGTGCCCTTGTTCTCGCCTGTCCCTTCAACCCCAACAGTTTCAATAGATCATACATTGATGCAGCCACAAGCCCTCTTGCGCCCACTTCAACAGCCATGACCCTTGTAGCGAACCCCTCGTGTCTCAGATCCGCGGCCAGATCACTATATTTGGCCGCTTTGAACGAATGTTGCTCGTCTAATCTGGATTCAAATGGCACGGTCAGTTCAATCAGTATGACCTGAAGCGTTGAAGAAGAATGAAGCACTATATCCGGCCGTCTCCGCGATTTCCTGATACTCTCTGGATATGCCCCTCGTCCAGGTAGGTCTACCGCCATCTCCCAGTCGTTTGCACAATCAAGAAGAGATGGTAAACTGCTACCTGGTTTACTCGGTTTGGGGTGTGCTGACTTTCCTGCCCTCAGAAAGTATGTATTTGCGGTGCTCGGCCTGGGTTTGCTGTTCGCCTTCATCCTTGCTAGATCTATTGTCGCAGCAAGCTCATTTAGCACTTTGTTATGGCGCCAGGTGTATCGCCCTTGCCCTAATGACACCTTACACGCTGAGAGCACGTGTTCGAGTGTCTGCCTCCCCTGGCACAGGGGGCACTGCTCATCATCCGACTTTCCCCATTTCACAAGGTTGGTGGCCGACGGCAGCAGGTCATACATTGATCTAACCACGAAGCTGAGCCTAAGAGGTGCCATATGCCATATATCATTCCATGTCAAGGACCTCTGCAGGGCTCCTTCCCATGTAGTCCATTGGCCTTGTTGGACCTGCTGCACTGCTTTTTGCAACCTCTTATCATTCTCAGCCTCTCGTATCTCATGAACAACCATGTCTCTGCGCTCCCTGCTTGATGCCTTGGACCACCAGCGGATGTCTCCATGACCAAATCCCCGTCTATTCGTCTGTGTGTATCCGATTACCTCCCTCAGTTTGAGTGACTCTTGGGCAGCATCAACAGCTTCTTCCACTCTCCACTTCCTTCCCGTTTTCAGTGTAGGCTGAATGGACTTAACCACGTCATCAGCTGACTCGCGTAGCATCATTGCAAGCCTTGCCTTTCCAACTTTGTACTCTTCAACAACTGACTTGAAAGGAAGCAGAAGTTTTGACTTTTTGCAGTACAGTGCTACATCTGACAGACCTGGTGGTACCCCTAGCCACTTTCTCATGAACTTGTTGACCTTTTGCTCTATAGCTTCGACTGTACTTGTGCTTATTTCATATATAAGCAGTGGCCACAGCAATTTCGGTATCAACATGAACTGGAGGCACCACAGTTTGAACTTTCCCAAGAGTCTGCTTTGGTCTATGATCTGTAGCCCTCTGTCTGCCATTTCTATTGTCTGTTGCACTGCCTTCGAGTCTTTTAATGAGGCATCGTACACCCTGCCAAGACTTTTAACAGGTTCCTCAATGACAGTAGGGATTCTTTGGTTGGAAACCACGAATATGTCTTCTGCTATCTTCCCTTTCCTGACTGATAGGCTTCTCGACTTCTTGGGTTTGAAGCTCATTCTGCACCAGCTGACTAGTTCATCCAGGCGTTCTAACATCCTCCGGGCCTGATGTTCATCTGATGTCAGAATTGTTGTGTCATCCATGAATGCTTTGAGCGGTGGCATGTGACACATTCCCCCAAGCTTTGGACCTATAGCCATTCCTTCGGCCGCATTGAGGATTACCTGCATAGCCATCACGAATAGTATCGGAGAGATGGTACACCCCATTGCAATTCCAACTTCAAGGCCAATCCACTTCGTTGTGTACTCTCTGGTTGAAAATCTGACAGCAAACCCTGCGAAATACAGCTTCAGCATTGCTGCAATCTCTTGTGGAACATGATACATTTCTAGGGCCTGCCACAACATCTGGTGTGGAACGGATCCATAAGCATTCGCTAGATCCAACCAGATTACATGGAGGTTTGTTCTGTCAGACTTTGCCTTTTGGATTGCTTCCCAGATCATTGTGGCATGCTCTAGACATCCTGGTGTACCTGGGATACCTCCTTTCTGAATGGTAGTGTCAATGTACCCATTTGCCAGGAGGTATGTAGTGAGTCTTTTCGCCATCACTGAGAAGAATATCTTCCCTTCCACATTGAGTAGTGAGATTGGCCTGAACTGACTGATGTCTGTGGAATTTTGCTCCTTCGGGATGTAGACTCCGTTCGCCTTTCTCCATTCCTTGCTTACAAGCTGGGCTTTCCACGCATTCTTTAGTAAACGGAGCAGTCGTTTGAGCACTTCAGGGCATCTCTTATACACCACATATGGAACACCATTAGGACCTGGAGCTGACTTGCACCGAGCTTTCTGGACAATGCTTTCTACCTCTTGCACCGTTGGGGGCTTGGTGTTAAATTCAGCTCCTGGCTTACTCGGCCATTTAAGGCCTGCCATGCTGCTGAGCGGCTCATCTTTGCGACCATCTGAATATGTCATTCTAAGGTGTTCTTCCAGGTCTTCTTTCTTGATGTTTAGCGTACCCGACCGTGGCTGCTCAAACAGTTCTTTGGCAAACTTGAAGGGCTCCCTGAAGAATCTTTCCCTATCCCTTCGAGTCTTCCTTCTCTTCCTGCACAACCTTTCTGCTCTACAAAGGGCATTATGTTGGCCTTTCAGGTGCTCCCAAACCTGTCGTAACCCTTCCTTCTCTGTGGCAACTGCGTTCTTGAAAAGTTTTTTGGGCATGCTTCTTCTGTTTCCTGATTTCTTCTATTTTAATTTGTCTTCTACTTTTTCGTGGTGGGTTACTTTCCCTTGCCTCCCTCACTCCGAACACTTTGCGACAGTGCAGATATATTATGTCGCCGAAGATTTCCAGCTTCTTCTCCAAACTTATCTGCTTCAGGTTGTTATCCAACTCTTTTGCCAAGGCTTCGTCCAGCTGTTCCCAAAGCCCTTTTGCACTGGCAGGTGGAAACTTGATTGCATCTCTCTTCCCGTCCAAGAAGTGTGTGAGATCATCATCAGGCAGATCAACTTGAATGTACTCAGCACTGTGGATTGACTCCTGGCTGCGTTCTTCTAACGTCTTATCCGTCGAGACAGAGCGCTGTTGATCTCCCCCAGATGACCTCCCACACCCCTTTTTCGTTCGGTGGATTTTCATTCCTCTCTGAGTAGAGAACTCCCTACCACAGGCACATGGAAATTCCAGCCGTTGTTCAGAGCTCGAAGTCCGTGTAACGGGTCTGGTCGATTCCAATGAGGCGCCTGTGGATTCATCATTCTCCCCCCCTTTCGGTGAATCCTGGGGGCATCTATCATTTTTGGGTCCTGTAGCAATTGAATACAGCTTACGGGGTGCTAACCCGGTCAGCCGGTTTCTAGTCTTTCCCAGTGTCATCTGTCTTTCCAGAAGTCAATCGGTCTTTTCCCGATCGTCACTGGTTTGACCATGTAACTATGATAGGAAACTCTTTACAGAGCGATACAACAGGAGGCAATCTGATCATCAGAAGAAGTCCCTCCATCAGACAAGTGTTTCGGCCCAGTATACTCCTTTACACTCTAAGGGGGGCGGGCCCACTTGGGTCATGACTCCCAAGCGTCTCAGCCTCCTGTTGTCTTGTATCGAAAATGAACCCATTTCACTTATGGTAGCAACTTTAATCCACAACTCCGCCAGCCGTGGAGGCAATTGTGAAAGTAACAAAGAGAAGACAAATTATTCCGTTCGTTCCGTCGCACACACTGAGACACCATCGCGAAGCCGCCGAGCCTAGCCACTGAAATTCTGACACTGACACCTCCTATAATATACATCGCCTGTTGCCCCTCAGTCACAGCCCGCTCACTAGTACACCACAAAACTCAGCGTTTTGTGGACTTAGAAAAATTCCTGGTGTTTTCTGTACCGCAGCGTTTATTGTCACGATTTCCATTGCCCATTGCGGTTGTTCCACAGCCAGCCTGATGCCTTTTCGGCAGTTTCACTAAGCCTCTTCAGTGCCCTTGTTCTCGCCTGTCCCTTCAACCCCAACAGTTTCAATAGATCATACATTGATGCAGCCACAAGCCCTCTTGCGCCCACTTCAACAGCCATGACCCTTGTAGTGAACCCCTCGTGTCTCAGATCCGCGGCCAGATCACTATATTTGGCCGCTTTGAACGAATCATATATTATACTTCCATAATCTATTTTTCCTCTAATAAAAGATTTATAAAAAGTAAGCATTGTCTTAGTGCTTGCACCCCATCCATTACCTTTCAAGTATCTTAATAAGTTAGAAGAAACTCTGAACAAGAATAATATTAAAGTGAAGGGGTGTAAAGGCCTGGCGGCTCCAGTTATATAACTGACTTTAACAGATAATTAAATGACTTTCATTTGTTAAAAGTGTTAAGCATTGGAACAACAGCATCAGACCTTCACATTCCCAGCAACTATATATTAAAATTTGTTGGTGTTAAATATTGTTTGACTATATTTTATTTATTTGTTTCTGTAGATCCTTATATAATCTTGGCAGATGTCTCCCAGGCCTCCATATAGCAACATCATCTGCAAACTGTGACAATTTATTTGTTATATCATTAAATTCCTCACCTAAATCATTTACCATTATTGTAAAAATTGAAGGAGATATTACTGATCCTTGGGGTATTCCATTTTGTTGTTCATACAGTTCTGATCTATCATTGTTTGCCTGAACAGTAAAATATCTATCTTGCAGAAAATTCTTTAAATAATTATACATTTTACCAGTTACTCCTATCTTCTTCATTTTAAAGAGAGCACCCTCTCTCCAGCATTCATCATAAGCCCTAGCTATATCTAAAAATACTACCAGTTTTTTCTTTCTTTTGAAATCCTGATTTTACTTCATGTTCCAATTTAATTATCTGATCCATAGTGCATCTGTTCTTCCTAAATCCTGACTGAGTTTGATTATATAAATTATTCTTTTCCAAATAAAACTTTAATCTTTTATTTACTATGGTTTCTAATATTTTACCTAGATGGGAAGTTAACGAAATTGGCCTGTATGAACTGGCAGCATGGGCATCTTTTTCTGGTTTTAGTATTGGAATAATTACTGCTGTTTTCCATGTTTTGGGAATTTTTTCTGTATTCCAAATTTTGTTAAAAAGGGATGTTATAATTTCTAAGGTACTTTTTGGTATGTGTTTCAAGATTTCATAGCTCAAGATGTCATGCCCTGCTGATGTATTTGTTTTGTCCTTTATTGTATTTTCAACTTCTTCCATTGTAATATCTGCATTTAAATATGTTAAATCTTCAGTATTATAAGGTACATCTTTACTGAGTTTTTAAGAAGTGTTGCTCTTCTGTTGACTTTAGCCTGTCCTAGATTTTCCTTAGAACTAACTCTATGGTAGTACCTGGCCAGCACCTCTGCTTTCTGCCAGTCAGTCTCTGCCATTTCAGGTCTTTTATATTAGGTATTATCATATTTTTAGTTCTGCCTTTCATGGCTTTTAACTTATTCCACACATCTGTTGTAGAGTTAGTTGTAGGGTTCAGTGTTTGGCAGAAACTTCTCCAATGATTTTCTTTTGCCTTTAGTATTATTCTGTTTGATTCATTTCTTATGTTCTTATAAATATCTAAATTATCTTCAGATCTGTGCTTTCTATATTCTTGTAAAGCTTGTTTTCTTTGTTTTTGAATTTCTGTACATCTAAATGTCCACCATGGTACTGGGTTTTTGTTCCAATGTTCATTCTTCTTTGCTTCCTTAATGCGGTGTGGAATTATGTGTTCTGGCATATATGCATTTGGGATATGTTTAACAGCTTTTAGTAATATTTCTTTTGTGAGATTATCTGCAAATACATCTATATTTTCGTTTTCTATATTATTCATTTTTATCTCTTCCATTTCTACCTGAAAAGCTACCCAATTAGCTTTATTATAGTAAAATTTTGGTTTTTCTACCAGTTTGTTAGGTTTGTAATTATCTTTTAGTGTTATTTCAATGGGTAAATGATCTGAATTTGTATCCCCAATAACTTCCCATTTTGCATTAGCAAGATTTGGTGTTACAATGCTTATATCAATAGCTGTGTCTTGCTGATTTGCACAAGGGTTAATTCTAGTTACTGATCCATCATTCAGTATTATTAGTTCATTGTTTTCAATGAAGTCCAACAGTAGTTTTCCTGATTTGTCTATTACATTGCCTCCCCAAGCTGTATGATGAGCATTGAAATCTCCCACTATGATAGTTCTGTTGTTTATTCTTTTATTCACGTCTGAGATATCTCTTTCGTTTATGTTTCCACTTGAACAGTAAAGGTTAACTATTTTAATTTCTTCTAACTCAGTAGACACTGTTATAGTTATTCCTTCAAAATTTTTTGTTCTAAATGATTCCCAGTCAGTTATTACATATGTTTTATTAACTAGAAATGCCACACCACCTCCTTTTTGAGTTTCTGTCCTATCATTTCTAAAGGCTTTATATTCAGGGATGGTAAAACGTTGACTCGGATTAAGATTAGTCTCTTGAATGGCAAATATTACTTTAGATTGTTTATACATGCCTATTAATGCTGGTACATTTTTTTTGGCACTTCTGCAATTCCACTGTATTATTCTAATGTTCTGTACGTCCATTATTTAATTGTTAAGTTTGTTATAAATAATGTTGTACTCTTTTACTCTGAGAAGTGTATAATATATTTATTTATTTTTTAACAACAAAGTCTCCTAGATTTTTGGTTTCTCTGTTAAAGTGAGTTTGTAGTTCACTTTGAAGATTCAGCATAAAGGCTTTCACAATGTTTGATACAGAATGAATAAGTTTTTGACAATCTGTCATTTTTTCATTCCACATTTCTTCTAGTTGTTTTTTATCTGTTCGCTTTTGCTCACTCATGAGTTTTCTTTCTGACTCAATCCTTTTCAGTAAATCTTCATTCTCTTCTTTGAGTTCTGCTAATTTAGCCACATCTTTAGCTACTTCATGCTGTATGTTTTTCATGGTTTTTTAGATTTCTTCTGCCTTTCTCACTGTATCTTCTGTTATCGATGATTTGATTATTTCACTTTCTTCTGGTAGATTGCTATCTTTTGTCAGTATTTTTTGGACTTTATTTTTCTTTTGGGTTATATCCACATTTCTGGTTCTGACTGTGATTTCTCTTGGTGTCTGAGTTGTAGATGTAGTGACTGATGATTGATGTTGTTGTAGTGCTACTTTAAATGGTGTGTTAGTATTGACTGATTTTATTAGAGCTTGTTTTGTTTGTTATGTAAATGGATGACAAAATGGGGTTTTCAGCTGAATACAAATAAAACATTGGGAGTGATCTTCAGTAAAGGTGGGGTTGTTAAAAATAAAATTATAGATATAAATATCCAAGGGCAAAACATTAATACAGTACAAACCACTCGATATCTAGGAATGATATTGGACCAACAGCTGAACTGGAATAAACACATAGATAAACTAGTGGAGTCTTGCAGAGGATTGACTAACTTATTAAGATATTTGAAAGGTAATGGATGGGGTGCAAGCACTAAGACAATGCTCCCTTTTTATAAATCTTTTATTAGAGGAAAAATAGATTATGGAAGTATAATATATGACTCTGCTGCACACAGTAACAAGATTAAATTAGACAGAATTCAGCATCAGGCTTTATGTACAATAGCAGGTGCAATCAGATCAACATCAATGGGAGCTATAGAGGTGGCTTTAGGAATCATACCCTTAGAATTACGGAGAAAAGAGTTAAGACTAAATTACATGAACAGAGTTATGTTAGATAAGTCTCACCCAGCACATACAGATTTTACCAGATGCCAACTAACAACTCAGGCCAAGCCAATGAATACCACTAGATACCCTACAGGATGGAAGTGTATGGAGGAAATTGTCCATCTGGGTACATTAATTACATCAATTAATAACAGTTGTGAATACAAGCCAGTGATTCCGCCCTGGGAGATCAAGAAACCAGACACGGACTACCACCTAGCAGAAATACTTAAGAAAACAAATAATATAGAAAATATTACAGACACAGCCAATAAATATATACAACAAATATCAAAAGACAGCATTACTGTGTACACAGATGGATCCAAGGGAGAGGATGGCAAATTGGGGATAGGAATATATATTCCAATATGGAAAATGGCAAAAGAATATAGCATCCCGGAAAATACATCCATTTTCACTGCAGAGATGGTGGCAATACTAAAAGCACTAGAAATATTCTCTAATAACCCTCCCAAAAAATTAGCAGTTTTAACTGACTCTCTTTCAACAATTAAAGCACTTAGAAACTTACGAGAATGTAGTAGACCTGATATAGCAAAGGAGATTTTTCTGGCTACTACATACTTATATTCCAGAGGATGTTCAGTATTAATTGCTTGGATACCTTCACATGTTGGCATAGAAGGAAATGAAAAGGCAGATAAAGAAGCCAAGAAAGGTAGATCTGATAAAAATCTAATAAATGTAGGGATGAGTAAATCAGAAATTAAGAGCTTAATGAAAGATTTAATAACAGATGAATGGAAAGCAGAGTGATAAAAGTTATTTGTAAATTTCTCTGTGGTTGATTGAGTGCGTGCGTGTTGGAACAATCACTCACAACACAGGTACGCACGTAGAAGTCATTTATGGTTATAACGGCAGGTGTACTGTTAACGGACGTTTAATACACCACAACACGTTACGTTAATACAGAATACACAGTTATAGTCAAACTACAAGTTATAGCAATACAATAATAAAGTACTTCTCACATCTCAGAATCATGCAGATACTACAATATCCATGACCTCTTTAAAGATACTCCTCAACTCAGCGCTATCCACCTGTCCTCACATTAGCGCTATAATATTCTAAATATGGCCTCCTCACAGATAGCAAACGGACATCATCGCCGTGCTACTGCATCACTATGGTATCCTCCAGATACTCCTCCTGCGCTATAAAATATAATAATGGATCCGTAAACATGGCCTCCTCACAGATAGCAAACGGCTCACATCATCGCCGTGCTACTGCATAAATAGCATCCTCAAGATACTCTCCTGTGCTATAAGATATAATACTGGATCCGTAAATATGGCCTCCTCACAGATAGCAAACGGCTCACATCATCGCCGTGCTACTGCATAAATATGGTATCCTCCAGATACTCTTCGCATAAACGCTATCATAATCTAATGAGTCCTACCAGCAATTTCTCACACGACTCCATCCCCGGCAGTCTGCAATAATCTCGCCTTTACTCATTTTTAGCGCTATTATATGACATGTGTAAGTTAATGGATCCTTATCGGGAGCCGCAATTTTCGTTCACACGACTCATGGTTCAAACCCGGGCAGTCGGCGTTTGCAATAATTTACGGCCGGAAATGCACTGAATCCTTGATAAACCCTCTTATATGGGAACAGCTCCTGACCGGGTTGGAATGGAAATCCTCAGGTTTATCAATGACATGTATTGGGCCGAATAAAGCTAAGTGCCGCTGGTTAAGAAAAAAAAAAAAAAAAAAAAAAATGGATCCTTATCAAAATATTCACAATACTGCTCACCCAGCAGTTTGCAATAATATCACTTATCAACATGTCTTCACATAACACAATTATCCTCTATCAGGAAATAATGGCCTTACACAAATCATGGCCTCTTATATTCAGCACTGTACAGGCTTACTATCGAAAACACACACTATCGGGCGACCTCTCCAGATCGATGCCCAAAACTCACTGCCCACGGGAATACACATCCTCCCCCTAAAACAGCTACGAGACCCGGCTGTTAAAAAACACCGTTCAGTCTCACTACTTGCACGGGCTAGCCACAAATAGCTAAACACCCGTATCTCAAAACAGTTCGGAGTGAACAAACCTCCACAATTGAACTGACTAGCGTTCACACGCTGTGTAACCTTACTTCTACTATTACAATTTAACATAACATTAAAGACAATCACGTCTTCAAGCAATGACAACCCATAATCTAATCTGCTCACCTAATATTTTCCAGATCACGTCCCCTTCCATTAAAATTACTGGCAACAGTTTGCCACACCGTCCGGGAAAAAATGATTTATCATTTTTTTAGAAAATTTAAGATCCAAAAATTTAAAGGTTAATGAAATTATATGAAATACGTACAAAAATAAACTCCCCAAAAATTTAACTGTCAATGAAGTTATGTCAAATATCTCTTTAATTAATTCCCAAAAATTTTAAAAATTTAATGAAGTTCTATCAATTACCTACAAAAATATACCTATGACAAGAGAACATAGCACATCTACAAAAATATCATCAATAAATGTAAGATAACGACTAAATCATCCAACATACTCATTCAAGCATACCAAAAAATAATCTAATACAAAACCAAATTAAGTATACATAGTACAAACTAAACAGAAAATAAACTATCGTAAGAGAAAAAGACAAAATATGAAATGGGAATATGATAAGAATCAAATAGAATCATAATTACACAATGAAGACAACAATTCCATACATGAAAAACAAATAGAACTATAAGAACCAATTACATTATCTAAAGTCATATAATTAATTTAACAATACAAAGAATGAAAGTATAAATAGCGTAACACGAAAAAAGTATACTAGAAGTATGAATTACATCAAAGATGAAACACGGAAGCATAAACAAAATATCAGACAATATTGAAAAGACAACAGAAAAGATGTAAAGAAATGACGAATAGTCAACAAAGAGAGATGACAGTAAAGATGCAAATGTAAAGAAAGTTGGTAACAATACCTAACAATAACTATCCAACTGTAACAACGTATTGTAAAATACAAAAATGCTAAAGTATATTTATATACTAACACAAAAAAGAAAGCTTATGACAAGCACAGCATAATAAGTAATTTAACTAAATTAAAAGCTTATACATAACTAAAAATAAATTACATCAAATATCATCCAAACAAAAATATTAACGCTAACACAAGTTTTGCATTGACGCATAGTCAAGCGCTAAATACCAAAAAATACATCCGAACATCAAAACATTTTCAAAGAATTAATGTCACTACATAATAGTAACCTTAACATACAATCTAGCGCTGGCGCAGAAAAAAATAAATAAATATCACAATGTCCAAAACACATTTTTTCAAAAAATTACAATACAAAAAATGTTTCTTATCGTTAGGTTAAATAAAAATAGTATTTTTATTTCTAAGTAATATGTAGCTATAATTAACGACTAACAATTAAATTAGCTGAGTAACATAAAAATAATCTTATCTTTAAACAGACATACATGAAAAACGTGTAAGTTTTTTTTTTTCTTCTTTTAAAAAAATACATCAAAGAAACGTCACATTGGGTAATAAACTGTTAACTACAAACGAAGTTATAAATATATATAAGTGTAATATTATTTATCTTAACTATGTATTATAATCAGATATATAAATTCTTTAAATGAACAAGAGTATCAGCCGTCGCTGTTAATCTACCCACTTAATTTAATAGGAAATTTAAGTTAATTCTGGCTGACAAAAAAATCAAATTGTTTAAATTATCAAATGTCATAATTTAGCAAAAATGGAAACCAAGTTTCAGAATACGTCCTTAACTTCAACGCAAAATCATTAATAATACATACAAGTTATGTTTAAAATTACCTTTTCACTAAACAATTAATTTAAATAATCTGTATATAAATATGTTAACTAAACATGGTATCAAACCCATGATGAAAAACAAACCCAAAATTTTAAGTAGTGAATAAAATACTCAGGACTATCTATGAAAATGACTATTACATCGTCTCAGTAAATAAGTTTGTGCATAGAAATTATTTAATGCATAATTAAAATACAGTCATATAAGTAACAACCAAAACATTATGGCAATCAAATGTTACAAAGATTACATAATATTCTATTAACCACATATAAAGTTCTATACTAAGGAATACAATAACATTCAGTGTTTGTAAACAGAACAAAAAATAAACAGGACCTTTGAAAAAAAAAAAAAAAAAAAAAAATTCCTTCGAGGTCTTGCGAACATCTCATCAACACGCAAGGTGACATCATGACACGGTGGGTTAACGTACTGTCTAGGCTCGCTTGAATGGATAAATGGTACATAGTGATCTATATCTCTCGCAGGTAATGTCAAATTAGAATGGTGATCCCTCGCAAAGTCGCTCGCTGTGAGACAATACAAATGAAAATATCTATTTTAATCCATGGTAAGGTTATGAGGAAACACGGAAAAGTTCACTACACAATTACCCGAACTCCGTGGTGTAAGGTTGTGGCCCTCCTGCGATGTCAACAACTCTCGTCACATAGCAGACAACATAGGGACAACCTGACCTATAATTCACAGCTGTCAGTGCGGTAGGCTGAAAAAAAATGTACTACCTTCACAAGACCGAGATGATCTCTCAAATCTATCAGCATGACAAGCAAAAGCATTTAAGAACCTATTACCGTTCCCATTACTCTGATTGCTAATAATCTTGCTCTTATGTGGAGCACAGTTAACCTGGTTGCGATCTGTATAATTTCTTTTGAGAGCATTGTTATTTGCTCTATTAACACCGTTGTACTGATTTAAATCCCAGTTACAATAGTTATTCTTAATACTTCTTCCCAGATAACAATGTCCATCAGATAGAACTGGCTTTTTAGCAGAAAAATTATTACTAGACTGATGAACTTTCATATAATTACTTCTGCTATAGTTTTCTAAACTTTTAGAATCACAATGTTGAGATCTGTCACATTTTTTCTTGTTTTTAGGAGAAGAAACGTTACCGTAGGATGAACTCCCTTGGTACTTTATAACCTTAGGGTTATGTCTCCTATCAAAATTATTTTTTTCTTTGCTTGTGGCAATGTGTTTAAAAAATGAGTCACACTGCCTTGACTGGGTATGACTAGAAGGTTTGACAATCTCTTTATTTTTTTGCACAACATTTGTTTCCTTCATGGAACAAGCAGTAGTATGTTTGTTACTTGTAACCAATTTATCAGATCTGTCAATAAATACGCTGTTGGTTTTTAACACACTGACTTGAGATTTAGCACTGTTTCTTTCCTTATCTACAGGACTGGATATTACTGTAGAATTCTCTTTGTTGGACTGTCGCCAAGAAACAATATTATTGGAAATAGCATTGGTATTGCGTTGGAAGTTATATTTCCCACGAAACGACCTATGTCCATCATTCTTGACCGTAGAATCCGCAAAAAGTGTATAAGGCTGGCTTTTTGCTTTAGTGCTCTGATGATAAGAAACTTTCTGTCTATCATCGTCAACACTGACGGAAGACCACATCTTGTTCTTCAAAATAATGTCAAGCAGGCCATCCACTCGTTTCCTGGCCTCTGAAATCTCAATGTCTCTAAGTGCAATCTGTTCACTTAATTTCTTGTTTAAATCCTTAACTCTTAAAACTTTGCAGCTTTCCTCTGCTAGCGAATTTTCAATCTTAATCAATTTGTCTTTCTCCATCATTAACTCCTTCACTCTCTCTTTATCAACCCTCTCAATCTCAATAACATGGCTATCCTTAAGCCTATCAACCTTCTCTAGGGATATAGTATCCTTTTCTTTAATTTGGCGACCACAAATCTCATCGTCACTTAACAGATCAATAAGTGTTTCATTACACAACTTCTCATATTTCTTAATCTGAACTTCTAATTTCCCAGAAATCTCCGTCTTCTCTTGAACTTTTTGAGTCAGATTTCTAACTTCGCCATTTTTTTTCCCAATCTGAGCTTCCATCTCTTTAATTTTGCCTAATGCCGAGTCTAATTTTGCTCGAACACAAGCAAGCTCAGAATTAGATTTACATAAATCACCTGTAAGTTTAGTCACTTTTTTATGTAGCTTATTCACTTCAGTAGTACTTTTTAAGCAACTTTCCCTTTGCTCATGTGTACTCTGTTTTATGTCTCCTATTTGCTTCTCATCCTTTAACTCCTTTTTCTGATCACTATGGATGCCGTCGCGCCATAACGTACGCATAATCTTCAATATGTCATCACGTTTGTTACCAATATCCTTGTCCAAAAACAGACGAAGGTCCAAAACTAACAACCTCGCTAGATCCTTAGCCATACTCACATGAGGAATTGACTTAAATCTCTCATCAGCAAACTCTCTTAGAGCTCTTGATGCACAAACCAAAAACCTGTCCATAACATGTGACTCAAGCTCTGGGCCTTTTAATCCCTGATAATCTGTCCCCTCTTGAAACAGATACTCTAATACAGGTCTCATATCCTCTGGATCTGTATCACAATCCATTGTGACTTGTTTACTTAGTCAACCATATATGTCTTAATTAAACTTTCATTATACCAAATCAAGTTTAGATCTCAAATATTGTATCATCAATCCCTGTACATCATCACATTCTATAATTAATCGATATAATTATCGACAACAACAACAATAGTTATCAATAGAATAGAATAGTGCAGATTGAGGCTTGTTAACATGGACAGAAGTGGCAACATTTACACACAACAAAAGCACTTAACTGAAGGTAATCCCGTCTCTTTCGCTAACACACTGGATATCACAAAGTTCTGACGTTAAAACACTCCACTGCAGAAAGGTAGAAGGACTAAGCTCTCTTGTCTTCAGATCTCTGCCACCGTACAGTATGTCCTCAACAATGCATCAGACGACAGGAACCGATCACAGCAACTCCGCAAGTTGTCATTTGAGGTATAAGTGCAGACGAACTCTCCAAAATACTGCACCTATAGTTGAATCTGCATATGGAAAGACTGGAACAAGCACTGTAACAATTATGGCATCAATGTCGCTATCAGATAACAGCTATTTGATATCGAAACCAACTGATAAAGTTAGTTTAGTTGCTACACACGCCAAGATATGAGGATGGATATGCGCAGTCAGCTGATACCTGTGTACAGTTGAATTAAGCCACGCCCACACAGAGCCAAACATAACACAGTTCAGTGTTCCCACTTGTAATGACTGGTCCAGAATCTGACCTAATTTACTCTCTTATCACGCGAATGTAATGTGGGAGTTACGACCCGCTGGTTTGGTCCACCACTGATAAAACAAATTTAATAGTTTAACCTCCGTTAATGTTTAATGGCTGGGAACTGTTGATAATACTACGGTTGTGTGTTGGTGTCATAAGTGGGGTGTGTATAGAAGTACAGTCGCACACCACAGATACACACATCAGAAGCATGGAAGGGTGTAACGGCTGGTGATAGTTAACGGACGTTTAATACACCACAACACGTTACGTTAATACAGAATACACAGTTATAGTCAAACTACAAGTTATAGCAATACAATAATAAAGTACTTCTCACATCTCAGAATCATGCAGATACTACAATATCCATGACCTCTTTAAAGATACTCCTCAACTCAGCGCTATCCACCTGTCCTCACATTAGCGCTATAATATTCTAAATATGGCCTCCTCACAGATAGCAAACGGACATCATCGCCGTGCTACTGCATCACTATGGTATCCTCCAGATACTACTCCTGCGCTATAAAATATAATAATGGATCCGTAAACATGGCCTCCTCACAGATAGCAAACGGCTCACATCATCGCCGTGCTACTGCATAAATAGCATCCTCAAGATACTCTCCTGTGCTATAAGATATAATACTGGATCCGTAAATATGGCCTCCTCACAGATAGCAAACGGCTCGCATCATCGCCGTGCTACTGCATAAATATGGTATCCTCCAGATACTCTTCGCATAAACGCTATCATAATCTAATGAGTCCTACCAGCAATTTCTCACACGACTCCATCCCCGGCAGTCTGCAATAATCTCGCCTTTACTCATTTTTAGCGCTATTATATGACATGTGTAAGTTAATGGATCCTTATCAAAATATTCACAATACTGCTCACCCAGCAGTTTGCAATAATATCACTTATCAACATGTCTTCACATAACACAATTATCCTCTATCAGGAAACAATGGCCTTACACAAATCATGGCCTCTTATATTCAGCACTGTACAGGCTTACTATCGAAAACACACACTATCGGGCGACCTCTCCAGATCGATGCCCAAAACTCACTGCCCACGGGAATACACATCCTCCCCCTAAAACAGCTACGAGACCCGGCTGTTAAAAAACACCGTTCAGTCTCACTACTTGCACGGGCTAGCCACAAATAGCTAAACACCCGTATCTCAAAACAGTTCGGAGTGAACAAACCTCCACAATTGAACTGACTAGCGTTCACACGCTGTGTAACCTTACTTCTACTATTACAATTTAACATAACATTAAAGACAATCACGTCTTCAAGCAATGACAACCCATAATCTAATCTGCTCACCTAATATTTTCCAGATCACGTCCCCTTCCATTAAAATTACTGGCAACACAGAGTGGGATAAAAATCTGAAAGGAAGACATGCATATAAGATGTTCAGGGCTCCAACAAGAAAATGTCAGATATCTAGGGAATTGAAAATTCCCAGTAATAAGAAACTTCTCAGACTGCAGCTGGGAAAAGGCTATTTCAGAATAGAAGAACCTTACTGTGCAGGATGTCTTCAAGACAATAATATAGAACATTTCTTGTTAAAATGTAAGAGGTATGACCAAATGAGAATACCAATATTGGATTATTTGCAGGCATCCAACTTACCTATAAATATAGAGGAGGTGTTGAGAATAGACAGACCTAGGGAATTGCATAATATGATCTTCCTTATCAGTCATTTCTGACCAAAGGAGCGTACCTCCCGAAATAACTTTCGGTGGCACGAGGTTGGGCAATTGTAGATCAAGCTGTTGCCCGTGCAGCGAGACCCGGCCTGGACGTCAGAGGAACGGTCTAGCCGATACAGTCTGACACCAGTAGCAACCGCCTGTCACTAGTAGGATACGGAACTTGCCCTCCAATTCATCTCCCCTTTTAGTCATTTCTGACTGTATAAGGGATACAGACACCTCGAGAGCAGAGGGTCTGGGTGCCGGACATAATATAGTCAAACAATATTTAACACGAACACATGTTAATATATAGTGGCTGGGAATGTGAAGGTCTGATGCTGTTCTTACAATGCATGTGACTTTAAACAGATGAAAGGCAATTAAATATCTGGTAAAGTCCGTTATATAACTAGAACCACCAGGCCTTTACACCCCTCCACTTTAATATTATTCTTGTTCACAGTTTCTTCCTTTTTTTTTTTTTAAACATATAGGCCTAAGCACAATTGTGATTATCCCTATTTACAAATGTGATACCACTTTCTCATGTCGGCAGTTGTTCATATTACTTGGAATTGAAAACAATATATATCCTAATTATAACCCATCAGAGTTTGAACGGGATTTTAGTTTATTTTCATTAATTAAAAAAAAAAAAGTTTGACTATATTATGCAGTTCCCTAGGTCTGTCTACTCTTAACACCTCTTCTATATTTACAGGTACGTTGGATGCTTGCAAATAATCTAATATTGGTATTCTCATTTGTTCATACCTCTTACATTTTAACAAGAAATGTTCTATATTATTGTCTTGAAGACATACTGCACAGTAAGGTTCTTCTATTCTGAAATAGCCTTTTCCCAGCTGTAGTCTGACAAAATAGAGACATAATGTTTCGAAAAAGTGACAAATAGTAAACGAATTAAACGCACCATTTTGCACACCTCGCACATTTATTGTCCATACCATCTCCCACGCTTTCTGAAACATCAGTGTCATCAGAAATAAGACCCACATGGGTGTGCTAATTTCCGGTTCTGTTATCCATGTGAAGAACACTGGAACTCGGCTAACAAAATCTGCCACTAAACATCGTTAACTTCCTCATAGATGTATTTTGTCTTGTCCGAAATGTCATGCAGATATTTGTAAACAATCAGAGATAGGTATATATTTACTTTTTAACACATGGATTAGATACTCACTACCTTTTACTTACTTTTTCCTTCCACTGGTGCCATGAAGCGAAGTATGGGCCTGAATATTGCGTTATTGAGCCAAGTGCGTCGTCTTAGCTGCTGTGAACCAGCGTTGTGGTAGAATGACTGTGATGTTTGTCTATTCATCTTTGAGTGAAAAGCATCACCATTATCACCCTTCAGCTTCCTAAGGAGCATAGGCTTTCAATAAACGAATGCTAAGTCTTCCTGTCTTGTGCCATCATCTCAAGGTATTTCCATGTATGTCTCCAGTTTTCTTCTCCATGTATTCATTTGTTCCCCTCTACCACTCTTACCCTGGGGATTCAGTAACAATGACTGCCTTGTAAAGATATCAACAGGTTTCCTCAATGTTTTTTGTATCCATCTAGAGTGTCTTCTCCTCACTCCCTACTTGTTCCACTGGCACTTGTCTAGTTCTTGTCATCAGTTTCACTTAGTGATCTTGTCCTACCACACCAATCCTTCAATTATACGCAAGCACCCATTTACGAAAGACTGTACCTTTTGGTTGTTGTTTTTGCCGTTCTCCATGTTGCAGAGCCATACAATAAGAGAAGAGAATAGTCTGAAATAAAAGCTGTGCTGAGAGAAGAGCCAATGTTCTCGGCAAATGCTGGACAGACACAGAAAATGTTTCACTTTTTTCTATGCAGGGTCTGGTGAAATAAGTCTTCGCTTTTTGGGTGCAAAGCAGCTTTACTGGATTGTGTCGCGCCTAGTATAGACAGGTGTGTAGGTAATTACAGCCAGTGAAATAATATTAATAAACCCTCCTGAAACTGGCTCGTTAAGCCAGGTCGTCAGCAAAATCTAGATCGTCACAGCGTTTAGGCAAAGCCCACCGAATTCCATTCCTGCTGGCTGGTGTCGATGATTGCATAATCCAATCTATATCCAGTAAGAAGAGAAACTGTGACAAGAGGCATCCCTGTCGCGCTCCAGTTCTTATCTCAAACTGTAAGTTGTCCTTCACTAAGAATTCTGAATGTTGTGTCTTCGTGTGTTTTCTTTATAGCTAATGATTTTAAGGGCACTCCATAATGCCTAATTAATTTCCAAAGTGATTCTCTCTCAACATTGCCAAAAGTCTTTTTAAAGTCAACAAATCCAATGTACAGAGCTGAGTTCAACTTATTCATTTTAAGCATACCTTCAGGTCTTTTTTTCTAGGCACGTAATTTTAAGATTTCCTTTATTTCTCTTACGCTGTGGGTTCCAAAATAAGTTCATTGTAATGCTTTAAAATGGTTTCCTCATTGCGAGTCTTATTTAACGCGAACGTCTTTCCTCACCTTTGGTTCCATTGGTATTTTTTCTGATTCTTTTGTAAATTCCAAAATGAAGATGATGTCATATCTTTTTATGTCATACCTTTTTATGTCATACCTTTTTATGTCATATCTTTTTATGTCATACCTTTTTATGTCATACCTTTTTATGTCATACCTTTTTATCCTTTTGTTATGCAAAATCACCCATTTCTGAAAGCATTTAGCTTCCTGGTTGTCGTTTTCGTTGTTCTCTACGTTTCTCTGTGTATCAATACATTAAGACGTCCTTGACATTTTAATGTCAGGTCTTTTAGGGTTCCTGTAACGCATGGACAGCCTGAAAGATTGACAAGAAGAAGAAAGTTGGAATATATCGTGATAACTAAGGCCGTCTTAATAGCATTGTAGCCCCTAGGCAAAGGAATGCACTGGGCCCCTTCCAGCGTTTAATTAAAATGAATTTTGATGCAATTTTTTGCTATAAATCTATTTTAAAACGCATATTGGGTAAGATGACGAATTCGTCAACTTACCCACGTCATGTTTGATTTGAATCCCAGGTCTTTCCAGCGAGAGATCGAGTAATTATCCACTCTGCCAAGAACAATATGGCAGCATCCCAGCATGGGGCCCCTAGAATCGTGGGGCCCCTGGGCACTGCCCAGTGTGCCCATGCCTTAAGACGACACTGGTGATAACTGGACAGACTGAAAGAAGAAAGATATAGATGATGATAAAGAGAGAAGATACAAGACAGTTTGACATCGAGGTATAGAAGTAAGTCAACAACGCAATTGATCAAAAGTGATACTAGAGAAAAGAAGTTGTTGAAAGACGTGATCGCCTACGTCACAAGGCATGGTAGCTGACGGCCACTTAAATCACACCTAAAGGTCTTTTATATTTGTACATGCGCCCTAATATAACCGACTAGGTTGAACGGCACGCGCCTCCCCAAAACGAGGCAACTTTTTTTTTTTTTTTTAAATTTTACTTAAAGAAGATGCTCCACGGGTAGCTAAAAAATAATGACTGAATAAAGAATATTACTTGGATCCATCTTCCAATGGACCAATTAAAGGTGGTATTTAATTAAAACTGGAACAGTTTCTATTGATTCAAATATCTTAACATGCGAATTATGCGCTGTAGCACGATCTCCCGATTTATAACAACTTTTTAGATATTTGTAAGTGTTTTATAGAAAGAGTAGCTCTTATTTGCATGTTTCAACAGCAGGTTTGATTACACTAGTCAACAACCAAAATGTACCAGAAATGAAAATAGCTGATCTTAACTAATTTTGGTGTGCTGAAAATGAAAATGACATTTAAAAATGTTGATTGGCTCTAGTTTTCAAGATATATGCTACTAGTTTATTTAATTACGGTCAATATATATATATATATATATATATATATATATATATATATATATATATATATATATATATATATATATATATATATATATATATATATATATATGACGCAACTGTTGTTTGCGAATGCATAATTTTTTCTAATGACCAATAAAAATGTAACTAGAAGTTGATGATGCAATCCTACCTATGATTACATCACCTTTGTGTATAAATATCTTATCTCTGATAAAATTTTGCCATTAGTTAGTGCATTTGTCCTTATCAAAAGTATCGTAGTTAGAAATGCCTAGGACATGTGTGAACAGTGCTAATAATTTCTGTTATATATGTGGCGAGGTGAGATTTCTATCACAAAAACGAAATATAACTAAAGTGATTAAGAAGGCGTACAGTTTGTATTTTGGCTGCAGAATAGGAGATCAAGATAAGAGCTGGGCGCCACACATATGCTGCAATACATGTGCAGCACATCTTAAACTGCGTTTGACTGGCAAAAGGCAAGCTATGTCTTTAGCAGTCCCAATGATTTGGAGAGAGCCCACTGATCATCTCAACAACTGTTACTTTTGCATGGTCCCTCCAGGGGAAAGGCATATCAAAGAAGAAAAAATGGACTCTGGAATATCCAAACATCCCCTCTGCAATACGTCCGATACCACATGGCGATGACCTACCAGTTCCCAAAGTGCCAGAATCATTTTCAGCTGCTTCCACTGATGAAGAAGAGGACATTGGTGGTCATGAACCATCAACCTCAAGCGACCCAGATTTTGAGCAAACTACATCCACTAAACCACACTTAATAACCCAAGGTGAACTGAATGATCTTGTAAGAGATCTGAATTTACCGAAGAACAAGGCGGAGCTTTTGGGTTCCAGATTGCACAGTGGAATCTCCTGGCAGAAGATGTTACAATTTCTGTGTATAGGAACCGCCAGAAGCCGCTTATTACATTCTTTTTCAAAGAGGGTGACCTTTCTGCGTGCCACAACATTTCTGGTTTAATGGCAGCCCTCAAAATCAATTACATACCAGAAAAGTGGAGGCTTTTCATTGATTCATCCAAGACGAGTCTTAAAGCTGTTTTGTTGAATAATGGTAATGTGTTACCGTCAATTTCAGTTGGTCACGTAGTTCATATGAAAGAAACTTATGAAAACATTAAGCAGCTTTTTAAATGTATAAACTAAGATCATCATCATTGGTCACTTTACTTACTTACTTAGTCGTTCCCCTTCTACCGTGAGGTGTAGAGGTAATTGGTCACTTTGCGGTGACTTAAAAGTGGTCGCTCTTTTGCTTGGACTACAGGGTGGATACACCAAGTACTGTTGCTTTCTCTGTGAGTGGGATAGCCGTGCACGAAGTGACCATTACATCAAAAGACATTGGCCAATCAGGCAGTCATTGCAGCCTGGCAGTAAGAACGTTGAGAACACAGCACTTGTCGACACCAGCAAGATTTTGTTGCCACCCTTGCACATTAAGCTGGGTCTCATGAAAAACTTTGTCAAGGCAATGGAGAAAAGAGATGAGGCTTTGAAATACCTCATCAGAAAATTTCCAAGACTGAGTGAAGCTAAAATAAGAGAGGGAGTATTTGTTGGTCCGCAAATTCGAAAACTTCTTCATGATGACGAGTTTCTTTGCGTGTTGCATGGCAAGGAAAAAGCAGCATGGCTAGCATTTAAGTCAGTGGTGGACAATTTTCTTGGAAACAACAGATCTGATAATTACAATGAAATTGTAGAAAATCTCCTTCTGAAGTATAAGAGTCTTGGCTGCAACATGTCTTTGAAAATTCATTTTCTGGATTCTCATCTGGATTTCTTTACGTCAAACTGTGCAGCGGTCAGTGATGAGCATGGTGAACGATTTTACCAGGACATTGCTGCTATGGAGACAAGGTATCAAGGCAATTGGAGCCCTTCAATGCTTGCTGATTACTGTTGGACTGTGACAAGAGACACCTCATCGATTGACTACAAAAAGCAAGCAAAGAGAGTTCGAACAGCGACTGAATAATGACGGAATGGGTTCAAATGTGCCTTTTTAAAACATGATATGTGAACTTTAAATAATGTTTTTATTTTTTTTATCATTTTATGTTGAAATATCATTTAATTGAGTATGTAACCACAATTTTTATAATGCTAAAGTAGAAAGACTAGCTGTTCACCCCAGAGAATTAAACAAGCATACATTATTTGTATTACTGTAATGTAAATTCATCATTTAAAAAAAAAACCAGAGCCAATTGGTGAATTTCATTATGATATTTGAAATCAGCATGTAAAAATCAATAAGAAATTGTATATTTAATTTCTGGTACAAATAACTTTTGAAAATTTGTTGACTAGTGTTATTTTATTTTATGTATCCTTTAAGCTGAGTTCGCAGTGCTTTCATTGTGCTGGAAATTGCGTCATTACAAAAGATAAAACAACACTGTCAGTCAAATCTGTGGACCAATCATCATGGCGGAAATAATAAATTCCACGTGCGAGAACACACAGTTTCCCAGCTGGACTTGGAGATATAATTGGAACAAGAGACTCTCGCGGTTCGAACCTTGGTTCACACGGTGCGTTTTATTCATATATGTGTCTGCTTGTGCAGTTTGTAATGATGAATGCCGCACGTGAAACATCATTATGTTCATGAAATTCCGTACTTAACTGCTGTGAGTCATCATGTTGCCGCAAAGCTTCTGATATGCTGATATGATAGTGTTTCTGTCCAGCTTCCGGTTTGTCTTCATGTCTCTGCGCAGTTTTCGAACTGTCATGTTTCTTCTTTGCCTACGGCCTGTTATAATGTTTCTCTTTAGCTTACGACCTGTTATAATGTTTCTCTTTAGCTTACGACCTGTTATAATGTTTCTCTTTAGCTTACGACCTGTTATAATGTTTCCCTTTGGCTTACGACCTGCCATCATGTTTCTCTTTAGCTTACGACCTGTTATAATGTTTCTCTTTAGCTTACGACCTGTTGTATTGTTTCTTCTTAGCTTACGACCTGCCATCATGTTTCACTTTAGCTTACGACCTGCCATCATGTTTCTCTTTAGCTTACGACCTTTTATAATGTTTCTCTTTAGCTTACGATATGTTATAATGTTTCTCCTTAGCTTACGACCTGTTATAATGTTTCTCTTTAGCTTACGACCTATTATAATGTTTCTCTTTAGCTTACGACCTGTTATAATGTTTCTCTTTAGCTTACGAGCTTTTATTATGTTTCTTTTTAGCTTACGACCTATTATAATGTTTCTCCTTAGCTTACGACCGGTTATAATGTTTCTCCTTAGCTTACGACCTGTTATAATGTGATGGGGCCGAAAAGACGCCTGCCCCCTTTCTGTTTCTTGGCATATTTATCGCCCATATATTTTCGGTTAGCCCACGTGACTGTCAGCCCACGTGACGGCGCGAGCACGCATTGCTGGGATGTAAAAAGTCTTCAAGAAGATATATTAGTTTAGGCCACAATAAAGCCTAAGAATTAGTTGTGATGTGTTATATTTGTAGTCGTGTGTTATATTTGATAATTGTGAGCCATATCTGTGTTTTCGGGCCTAATAAAGCAAATATCGCGAGTGTAATTTAAGTGGCTAAATTAATACGCGTAGCGCGCAGTAAGTTGAGTGATTAGCCTAGGGCCTATATAAGAAGTGCCTAGCGGCGAACGACTCTCTCTCGTTGCCAGTCGCCCTAAAGAAACCAGAAAACAAGAGTCGATCTACAGTATAGATGCCTTGAGCACGTGAGTTAATTTAGATTAGCATTCGTGTTCTATAAGTCTGAAATTATATTCAGCACGAGTCTGTTTTAATGTTTAGTGAATTAGGTCTAAATAGATAGATAGATGTGAAAGTTTAAGAGCGATTTTTTCATTTATCAGAAATATGGTATGAAGCTATTTCACGTGAATTTAGATAATATCAACCTGTTAGCAAAAATATCAAGATGGCGGCCACGTGGTGATGTATTTAGTTCCAGTTTTGTTAAAGTTAAGAATAATTATATTTTATTCTTTGATGTAAAAGTAAGTTAGTGGTATTTCACGATTATTGATTATTCTACTGTATATCTTTAGTCATGTTTACTGTCGAGCCTGGTTCTGTTTCGGTAACAATAGCTTGTTTTACGATAGTGAATTGTTAACTCACTGATCAACCCTCCGATCCAACCGACCGATTCAAGGGTTTCGAGGTCAGTTATAGGAAAATATCTACACCACTAGATACTCTGGTGTATCTCTTATTCTATAATTTAACATAACATGGTGATATCCATCGAAATATACACATTCCTGATGTTTTTCTTTCGTCGTCTAAGGTGAGAAACGAATTTCACCTCCATCTTGGAAGGGTAGATAACTCTCAAATGTCTTAGAAAACTCATGAACATCAGTTGGAAAGAATTCAAGACTAATCGACAAATAAGAGAAGACTCTAGGCAGAAATATGTCTCCGACTATATAAGGAAAAGACGATGGTCATATATCGGTCATGTCCTACGAATGCAAAACAACAGAATACCACTACAGGCGCTCACTTGGGTTCCTGAGGGTAAGCGGAAAAAAGGAAGACCAAAAGAAACACTCAGAAGAACAATAATAAGAGAAGGAAGAACGTTGGGCCTAAATAATGTGCAAGAGCTAAGAGGAGTGGCGTCACAACGAACAACCTGGAGAGCACTGGTTTCTGCCTTATGCGCCGTGTTTGGCGCTTAAAGAATTTATTATTATTATTATTATATCTTTAGTGGGTTACTTTGTGTGAGGTGAGAATAGTCATTTAGATTTCTGGAGAGCGCGAGGCCACTCCTTGTGCGTAAAGCGCATTTGAGACGTAAATGTTGCTGTTTGCTCCTTGTGGAGCAGGGCGACTGTAGTAAAATCTGTGAAATAATCGCTAAATTCAGTAAGGTTTTAGTTCTATAATAATAGTAATAAATAAACCCGCCCGGAGGTGGTTGATTATCTTCGTCACTACGCCAGTAGAATGCTGAAGTTTGTGCCATGGTAATGCTTATAAAATGATTCCGCCGTAAAAATCTAACACACTTTCCTAGTTTCGTCCGTGGGACTTTAAAATTAACATTGTGCCAGAACTGCGACACCACTCTGCCGTTCTGAATTAACGTAATATTTTAACTTTAACGCCACTAATTGTAGCAGTACGGACAATTTCCAGAAGTGTAGAACGAAACTGCAGCAAGAATTAACGAAAATATCAAAGCCGCCTTGCAAACACTCCTCTTCGCTTGACACGCTGTGCCATGCATATATCCACGCTGTGGAACAAGCCAGAATATATATACACACAGACAGTTTAAATTCTCGCCGAGTAGTGTATTTCTGACGTCACTCAAACAAGTTGGTTTATTTGAATAAAGAAACTGATAGAGAAGAAGGAGGGGGGAGGATGGTCGGACTTATGGAAAAGTTAAAAATTGACGATTAACTGTGACAAAACTGAAAATCTAGACGCAAATGAATATAGCTATAAAAATCATAGATATATAGATAGCTTAGTGTCTCTTTAGCACTAATATGTTTTAATATACATAGTAGCCTAAATATTAACAAAGATATTGAACTAATACTATATGTCTACGTACGATGAGACGGACAGACTGTTGTTTTTGCTCATTTATCCCTAACGTTAGTAGAGACGAAAGTTTAAAGAAAGAGGCATTATATTGATTCAAATCAGATTGGTTGGTAGAGGAGTATAGGAAGGAGGGTATTGGTTAGGCACAAAAGTTAAATATATTTTGAAGACTCACTTTTAGAAGTTTGGAGTTTTGTTTTTTAAAATTTGAATTGAAAAGCTAGACCTTCGCTCTGATTGGGCCAGTCTAGTAATATTGGCAAAAAGTGACCAAGGCTTGACGCCAGTTGATACAAAAGTATTTATGAGCAAACTGCGTTGAGAACAGCAGTGCTAATAGTGAAATTTAAACCTTGGCAGTCTGGACTGGGGCAAAGCTAAACTTATATATATATATATATGCTAATGCCAGTCAACGTATGTTTGTGATATTTCCTTGAATTGTGGTAAGAACGAATTTATTAATTTTGTTATTACAATAAAGTTGGTGTATGAGATACTGCTTGATTGGGAAGGTTACGACTAAGTACAGAGGTCCCCAGCAGACTTATGCAGGGCCTGTGGTGTTGCACCCAAGCTGTAAACTGACATATGTTGTATAACTTAAAATGATTTCCACAGTTGCCAGTGGGAAGGCTAACCCACATTACTCTATGGGAGAGAATCATGGTTGCAGTGTCAGAGGCGTTGTAGCCATTAGGGAAAAGAATAGGAGCACTGGTATGAGTTGTTATCTCAGATGAAAATGGTTGAAATGGGATGGTAAGGGGGATCTGACCCATTTCTTTTATTGAATTATGCCATGTATTTCTTGTGGAATGATATTGTAGATGTGTTATTAAGAATCATAACCTTGTTTCAGGGTTTTTGTTGTTCTGGTACTACGTAGTGCCAGAACCCTAATGACTTTACGATTGAGAGAGAAAGAAAGTGAAATTTTGTTGGACTAAGAGGTCTACTATACTACACTGCACCAGGGACTGTGTCAGCTTGGTCATACGAATGAACGATATGTGATTGTCAGCATCATAACTACTATCATCTTACAGATAAGTGCCTTTGTGTCGGCACTTAAGAGCTCATCCAACCACTGACTTTATTAAAAAGAACATAAAATATTTGATTATCCAATAAATATTCCACAAGAGACTAATATAAAGAGAGGGGATGATGATAACACCCCACTCCACCATTAGTTACCAGTGTTACTTAGTTTAGAGACATACCTACATATAATTAGATTATAATAATCCTTTGTATGGACAGAAGATCCATTGTGTTATTAATCTTTATGTAAATAAAACCATAAAATTCATTTTGTTGTTGGTCCTGACTCAGAAAATTCTGAATCAGGGCATAATAAATTGTAATATAGACTGTTACATAATCTTCAGCCACAGACTTTTATAAGATATATAATAGAGTGTCAGTTTGTTTGTGGTTGTGGTATTGACTCAGTCCTATATATATATATATATATATATATATATATATATATATATATATATATATATATATATATATATATATATATATATATATATATATATATATATGTGCGTGTGTGTTAGAATTAAATGTATTTGTAGTAATGTTACTTACACTACAGTACACACTTGCATAACCCTAGACATTAGACGAAGCTATCATACATACTAGTAAAGAATAAGTCTGATTGAGGTCATACGGTGGTAGCAGAAAGGTACTCTGATAACTCAACCCAAAATTTGTTATAATCAGGGACCTTCACAGCTGACCTCATTCAGTACACTAGAAATATTGAAGGATAACATCTGAAACACCAAAATCCACCACAGCGACACCAGTGCGGCTGAATCCAACAGAAGCCTGCATGAAGCATTTATATGCTATGGCAGTGGTTTGTTTCTGTAACAATGGTTTTATATGATGAGTTCTCAATCTTATCAGTCGGCATATACGACATGCTTCAGAGTGCAGGGATGAATATTGAGATGGATCAGTTGCTAGGTGGTGGTTTATTCTCATTATTGAGAGTATTTGTTGTACATATAGTTGAATATTATTTTATATCCATATTTTATTATTACTTAATTATGGTTATGTGTAGAACGGTTTGTGAGAGCACGTGGGCTCACTTGGAGATATATATTTCTTTTCTCCGCTCCTGAGGGAGCATGGGGCCACCAGTGTGGTTTGCCTCCGCATGAAGTATTCATATGCTCGTCCAGTAGTGGTTTCGGTAGCAATCTGTGTTACATGGTGAGATTGTCAGCCTCATGCACAACGCCGTACTAGTCTCATTGGACGACATGCATGAGTGTGTGTGTGTGATAGCTGAGTGTGTGCTCTTGCAGTAGTGGTTTCGGTAGCAATCTGTGTTACATGGTGAGATTGCCAGCCTCATGCACAACACCGTACTAGTCTCATTGGACGACATGCATGAGTGTGTGTGTGTGATAGCTGAGTGTGTGCTCTTGCAGTAGTGGTTTTGGTAGCAACCGATGTTATACGGTGAGATTGCCAGCCTCATGCACAACACCTTACTAGTCGCATTGGACGACACGCATGAGTGTGTGCGTGTGTGATAGTTGAGGGTGTCAGGTGGCGTGGAAGGACTGTTTGGCAGGTGAGAGTATCGTTATTCAACTATGATTTTAACTAGCCCGTGCATTGTTAGCGTTTCAGGATTAGAAACTGAGCACTAGCTGGGTTTTTGTTTGTTTTGTTTTGTTCGCTTTGTTATTTGTTTAATGTTTGCTTCGTGTGCTCTTAGTCACTGAATGGGTTGTAAAAATAAATACAGCCCCTGCCTCAGAGACAAGAGTTTTATTGTTGTTCGGGTCGGTGCGAGTGTGAAAAGAGAGTGATCATATATCACATCATCATCATTATCATCATCATCATCATCTCGCCCACCCTATCACAATTGGCGTTGTCGGCACTATAGGCAGACAGTGACACTGAGCAAACAGCACACTGAGCAAACAGCAAACGAGCAAATATAATAGTGCAAACACCCAGCAGTCCGGTCTTGCAGCAAGATGGCTTCGATCAATGCGCCTGTGAAGGTAGTACACGTGGAGGTGCCAGAGGTAAGGCTATTTGATGGAAAGGCAAATCCTACTTGGCAAGAGTTTGTGGAAAATGTAGAGGCCGTGTGGTAGATGGCGCCCTTTTGCGCAGAAGTCAAGGTAGACGTGATCTGGAACAACGTTACACCATGGGTCTCTAGGGAATTACGGATACGTGGCGGAGCCAAGGCCAGCCCTGAGCAGTTACTCAAGATAGTAGAAGAAGCCTACAGCGAGAACCACCAGTCAGTGAGATGACCAGGAATTTCCAAGCCGTGAGTCAGGGGCATAAGGAATGTTCTGTTTCCTGTGAAGTCAAAGATCCAGAGACACTAGTGCAGATAGCAAGTGCAAAAGCCCAGAATGAAGAGGAGGCACTCAAAGCAGAAATATCGCTCCTAAAATCCCAGCTAGCACAGCTATCACAGACCAGTTCGCCAGCACAAGAGCAGGTGCAGAGAAAGAAAGAACCAGATCAACCGCGGAAACAGCCAAAGCACGACGAGGGGGTGCGTGTTCTTGTATGTAAGAGTCAGGCTGTTGTTAACGAAAGCAGTAAGCTGACAGTATCAACAAAAGCAGTTGCACCGACAAGGCGAAAAGGGGTTTGCAAGTGGTACAGTGTCCACAGGGGATGGGGGTTCATCACGCCAGATGATGGAGGTATTGATGTATTCGTACATCAGACCAAGATCTTCAGGAAGGGATTCCGGAGTCTGGCGAGGAATGAACGAGTAGAATTTGACAGCAAACCATCGGTCCAGGGCATGGAAGCAGTCATTGTGTGCGGCATTGGCGGTCAAGAATGCAAAGGAAGTAGGAGGCGACCCATGACACAGAGAAAGCCTACCAGGTTGAGGTGCTATAATAGTGGAGAGTTCTCAGGCCACATGACAGCCAAATGCCCTCAAGGCCCTCTTCCAAAGAGATGTTTTCAATGCAAGTCAACTGAACATTTGATAGCCGCCTGTCCCTCAAGGAGCTCTTTCCTGAGACGTACTGCCACAACCAGGTTGCCTACAGTATGCAAGCCAAGAGATGGCCGTGACAACTGTCACACTAAGGGCGCCGAGAAAATTGGCTGTCGTCTTGGGGAGGAAACCCGTCCTAAGCAGATAGGAGGGAGTGCAAATCAAGGTTTAGCAGAGGAAACTCATCAAAAGCAGATTGTGGGGAACGTAAGCCACCGTCCACACAAAATGAGTGGAAAACACGTAAAGAGCGATCTCCATACAAAGTCGACAGCTGCATGCACTGACAGGCAGATGTCACGGGCAGGCAGCGACGCGGCACAGGTGAGCGAGTCTTCTAGATCACAGTAACTGCCAGCCCGACAAAGTTAGGGACAAGACGACCAAGAGAGTCCCCAGCTGGGCTGTACCTATTACAGAAGCTCAGCCCAAAGCATCGCCGCTCAGAAAGAGTCCTGCGCAGCATCAACGATCTGAGAGGTTACAATTGAAGCGCCAGAGGTAGTGATGTTGTCGGGACGACAACAAAATCAGGAGGGAGATATGTGATGGGGCCGAAAAGACGCCCGCCCCTTTCTGTTTCTTGGCATATTTATTGCCCATATATTTTCGGTCAGCCCACGTGACTGTAAGCCCACGTGACGGCGCGAGCAAGCATTGCTGGGATGTAAAATGTCTTCAAGAAGATATATTAGTTTAGGCCATAATAAAGCCTAAGAATTAGTTGTGATGTGTTATATTTGTAGTCGTGTGTTATATTTAATAATTGTGAGCCATATCTGTGTTTTTGGGCCTAATAAAGCAAATATCGCGAGTGTCATTTAAGTGGCTAAAATAATACGCGTAGCGCGCAGTAAGTTGAGTGATTAGCCTAGGGCCTATATAAGAAGTGCCAGCGGCGAACGACTCTCTCTCGTTGCCAGTCGCCACAAAGAAACCAGAAAACAAGAGTCGATCTACAGTATAGATGCCTTGAGCACGTGAGTTAATTTAGATTAGCATTCGTGTTCTATAAGTCTGAAATTATATTCAGCACGAGTCTGTTTTAATGTTTAGTGAATTAGGTCTAATAGATAGATAGATGTGAAAGTTTAAGAGCGATTATTTCATTTATCAGAAAGGCAAATATGGTATGAAGCTATTTCACGTGAATTTAGATAATATCAACCTGTTAGCAAAAATATCAAGATGGCGGCCACGTGATGATGTATTTATAGCACGTTTCACTAGCTTTGCCCTTAAACAAATTTAAATATCTGATTAATCGTCGAACGTATTAATGCCATTTTTTGCATATGATGTTATATTGGGTGAGACCCAACAAATATGTACTTTATATCTGTGCATCTTGTCCAGTTAACATAAACGGATGAAATCCTTTGATCTTTGTCGGCATACTAATTATTGTGTATCGAGAAAAGAAATTTTACCACTTCATGCACAGATTCTGTGAATTGATTAGGCATAGGCGTGTCCACTATTACAATAATGTGGCCATCACGTTTGCATATGAATACCTGTTGAAGATGATTTCTTAAATGATCTGCATGCGAGATACTCGTGACATTGTTTGTCATTGACATTTAATGCGCTACCAAACTGGACCTTCCTTGATCTAATTATTTCAATAGATATCACATCTTTGCGGTTCATAAATATCATAATGGAACGTTGCTCCTCTAATGTGCTTGTAAATAACGGTAAGGTCATCTTTAAAGAAATTAAACTTCATCCGAATCATAATCAGATGTCTCAGAGAAATTGATAATCAATCTCGGCTGAATAAAGGACAAACCATCATTCTTCCAATATTCCTCTTCCTCTTGTAACACATGGTTCTCACATTTCTTCCAATAATCCCTGGCTATATTGGAGATGGCGGCTTTTATAAGTATTTCAACATCTTTTAATTTGAACGTTCTATTTTATGTTGCTACCTGTTCCTTAATTTTAGCCCATACTAATTCTATTGGGTTTAAGTGAGAATGGTAAGGAGTCAATCTTCATGGTGTCGTAAAAAAGCGAGTTGTGTAAACCCACTTCTTAGTTAAATCCCTATGTCAATCGCCCAACCAATCAACGAGCAACGTTCACCAGTCTCTGAGACAGAATAAATTACAAGAAGTTACGCCAAAAAAAAAAAATTAAGCCCGCGGCCATCTTGTTCACGCAAGATGGCGGAGAAAACTGAATACAATTAGGCTGTACGGCGCTTGAGACTAAACTGCAGGAAACCAGTCAGCTTGCTCCGCCAGGAACCAACCAAAAGCTTTGCTTAAGCACTAACCTACCTATATAATCGGGCGAGATTTTATGCAAAAGAACGCAACCCGACACGAAGCCAGATAACGACCGACTGAAGAGAGGAGCTTTGATTTATAGCTTACCTGGAGTGCATTGACCTGCAGCCTGCTTTGCTAAGTCGAGTCAAAACCTGGCCGGTTTAAAAAAATCTTAGAGGGTAAATATATAATTTTACTATAAACTGGTAGGAAAATAGGCCTTCAGCAGGTCTATAACGTTGGTATTTGTTGTGTGTCATTTATAATACCTACACCTGTATATATTTAATATATTTTGGTTCACTATGAATGTATCAGGTTACTGATTGTATCTTGGGGCATTAGGTATAAGGATTGTATTTCCTGATATGGATTGATGAAGACGAAGACTAATAGGACTCATACTTCAATCTATTGTCTCCTATAACTTCAGCCTATTGTCTCAGATAACTCCAAACTGGAATATAACCAATCCAGTCCTTGTTAGGACTCAATCTATTGTCTCCTATAACTTCAGTCTATTATCTCAGATAAAACCAACTGCAATATAACCAAAACAGTCCTTGTTAGGACTTAATCTAGTGTCTCATCTAACACCAATCTATTGTCTCCTATAACTCCCACCTGATATATAACCAAACAGTCCTCGTCTCATATACTCCTATCATTAGAACATAACAATATATGTTACCAGCTAGTATAGCACTTGTCAGAGAGGGCCTGGTATATTATAGGGGGAAGGAAATGGTTGTATCACACCTAGGTGTACATATTATTGGATGTATTCATGTATTGAATTTATATTATTGGATGTATTCATGTATTGAATTCATATTATTGGATGTATCCTTGTATTAATTTGTCAGAAAGAATGTTTTGCAAGTAGACACCTGTCTTGTCTCGCTATTGCTAAATCATACTGAGCCATGTTGTCATTCATCCTACATGCAGACACCTGAGACACGCTCATATCATATACAATAGAAATAGATGGGCTTGAGGACAGAAATTAACCCCTATTTTTCCTTGTTACAGGTTTTATTCGTGTCATCAAAACTGAGATCGTGGGTCGTCAATCCAGCTGCCTGGAACTCCGCAGGAGCATAGAGATTGCACAGAATCTACATCTTTAGTCCCCCTCAGTCTTGGGTGGGCTAAAGGAACGATCTTCAGCCGGTTTTGTGTCAACCAAACCAAGAAGGATAGAACTTCTAAGAGATGAGTACACATTAGTACTATTTCTGTCGGCATTGTGAGCAAAAGCTAGTGTCATTGACGAGAAAGTGATTTAGCGTAGAAAGAGACAAAAGTAACAGCCTAGCTGATAAATGTTATATACTTAATTAACAGCACAGCTGATACAGTTACTATAAGTGATTAACAGCACAGCTGATATAAATTTGTTTCCTATAATTGGAAGACTTGTAATATATTTATATATCTATATAAATATTTGTAAATCACATGTAAACGTACAAACCCATTGCATTCCATTTTTCAACATTTACCCTTCAGCACAAGAGTAGATAGAGTATATACTAAATAAATAATAAGGAAATTGTATTTGAAGACTTGTCAATTTTATCATTGTTAAGTAAAATCTATTTCCTTGTCTTAATATCACAGTTAGTTACACAGCGGAGGTGGCAATTTATGTCGGTCTCCTCTCTACTAATTTTTCGAGATCAGAACATTCACAGCCGTAACTAATTTGTGATACCAGTAGTTCTCTCAGACACTGGGACTTCACCACTTTCTGCAGAAATTCTATTTCTTTCTGTAATTGTCAGTACTATACTGACCCTAGAACCAAAATAAAACCTCACGCCACACTGGGGGCTCGTTCCTTGGCTATTTCTGTATATCTTGAGCCATACTTAGTCTATTCATCTATCTACACTCTATCTTGTGCCACCCATAGATAACTAAAGAAACAAATTTGTGAAAAAAATTCTATAATAGGATTTTTATTGTTTTCTTATTAGGAGTACCATTTAGTACTCAGTAATAGTTGATTCTCACAAGGTTGCACGGATTTTTTTTGTTCAATTAAATTAATTAAGTTTAATTACAATAATTTGGTTATAGTAAATTTACATACCCTCTCTAAGTAACGCCATGGCTGATCTAGTGAAGTTCAGGACTGCGATCATGCAGATGGGTAAGGAATTAAATATGACAGGTGATGCTCTCACTCAGTATGTCACAACAGAAGGGGACAAACACATGGATAGGGAAGAAAGAAAGTTGCAATTAGAGACTGAAGCAAAGAAATTAGAGGCTGATAGAGAAGCAAAGAAATTAGAGGCTGAAGAAAGGCGGTTGCGAGCAGAAGCTGACAGAGAAACCAAAAGATTAGAAATTGAAACCAAGAAATGGGAGGCTGAAAATGAGGCAAAGAAAATTGAAGCTGAGGAAAGGAAATTACAAGCAGAGAGAGACCAGCAGTTGAAATTAAAAGAGCTTGAAATTCAGGCAACTACTGGCAATAATGGTGGTAGCTCACCTCACTCTGAGAGTAGCTCCAGCCAGAGCACCTCAAGTGGGGCCATGAATTTTCATCTGGACCCATTTGTTGAGAAAGAAGACGCCATTGAGTCGTACCTGGAAAGATACGAAAGACTTGCCACTACCTATGGCTTAGTGAAAGAAAAGTGGAGTCTTAAACTATCTCAGGGATTGAGAGGTGTGGCCTATGATGTATATTTGAAGCTCTCAAGAGATGACCAGGAAGATTATGAAATCCTGAAGCAGGCACTGCTTGTGAGATATGAAAAGAACTCAGAATCATATAGAAAGAAATTCCGAACAGCTAAACTTCTTCCAGGAGAAAACTATCACCAATTCTCTGCTAGATTGGAAACCTATTTGGAAAAATGGAGTAGTTTAGGAAAGTGTCAGGATCTGAAAGAAATGATAATGATGGAGCAAGTGAAAGAGTCCATGCCTCAAGAAATGAGGAAGTTTATCATGGAACAAGGAGCAGAGAGATTGGAAGATATTGTAACTGTTGCTGAGAGATATCAAGCAGCTCAGGCAGAATTATTAGGAAATAAGAAGAAGCAGGGTGAAAACTTCAAATCATCACAAAACTATACCAAATATGAACAAAAGGACCATACCACAAGGAACAAACAAAGATTTGACCAAAAGGACTAAAACCCTCTAAGATCGGATAAGACACCTTACCGGAAGGAAGGAAAGTGGTGTAAAACTTGTCTAATGAGTAACCACAATACTGCGGACTGCAGAAGGAAGAATCCTCCTCATCATGCTGCATGTCTTACAACAGGGAAGCAAGGAAATGGCAGTAAGTCAGAAGGACTTCCATCACCCCCTGTCTGTGAGGAAGTGACCGTGAATGGCACTCAATTACTGTGTTTATATGACACAGGATTGGACTTTGATTCAGTTGTGTGCTCTTCTCTAGTGAGTCCTGACCAGATAACCCCAAACCGTGGAAATCAGAGGACCGATCAAGGGAGCAAGAACCATGACACTACCCATAGCTCGAATCAACATAAGATCTCGCTATGTGGAAGGAGAAATCAAAGCAGCAGTGATGGACGACCCTATTTACCCTTTGATTTTGGGGTGTAGGTATGTTTTCCTAGGAGAACCTATAAATCCTGTAGTTATGGCAACAGTCCAGACCAGGGAAAGCTCCAGGAAAATGGAGGAGAATCCTATCAATACTCATCCAGAAGAGATGAAAAAGGCTCAAACAGCAGACAGCACATTGAAGCCCTGTTTTGGCAAATTGCCTAAAGCACATAACCCTCCAGAGAAAGGAGACTTGTATATGAAGAATGGCCTACTATACAGAAAAGCTGGAACAGGACCTAAAGGGCATGGACAGCTTGTAGTGCCAAAATCTTACAGGGAGAAGGTTATGACGCTAGGACATGCTATACCCTTCAGTGTACATATGGGAATAGGGGCCACTGGACAAAGGATAGCCTGTCACTACTTTTGGCCAGGAATCACAGAGGACATAAAGAGATATGTAAGATCCTGTTCAGAATGCCAAAGAGTAGCTCCTAAGCATAGGACTGCACCAGCAACACTGGGAGAAATGCCCATTATGGGAACCCCTTTTAAACGTGTTGCAGTGGATATTGTTGGACCCTCACTAGGACCAAGAAGAGAAATGCTTACATCTTAACCTTGGTTGATACTTGCTCTATGTGGGGAGAAGCAGTGGCCATGTCAGCTATAGATTCAAAGCATGTGGCAGAGGCCCTGTTGACAATATTCACCCGATTAGGTTTCCCGCATCAGATATTGACTGACAGTGGTTCTCAGATCAAGGGAAAGCTAACACAAGAAGTATTCAGGATATTTCAAGCCAGGCACTATCATTGTATTCCCTACCATGCCAAAGGGAACGGTCAAGTAGAGCGGTTAAATGGTACGCTAATTTCAATCCTTAGAAAGCTGGCGAGTGAAAAACCTGATACTTGGGATACATACTTACCCGCTGCACTATTTGCATATAGGGAAGTACCCCACAACTCAACTGGATTGGCTCCAGCTACATTGTTGTTTGGAAGACCAATAAAAGGTCCACTGGAAGCATTGCTGCGGACATGAACTGATGAAAAAGCAGAGGATACAGTGACTTCCTCATACCAGTACGTCAACGAGTTGACATCTCGATTGAAAGCAGGTTGGAAACTGGCCAATGATAACTTAAGACAGGCCAGGAGGAAGCATGCTGCGTACTACAACAAATAAGCAAAGGATAGGGAACTGGAGGTGGGTGAAAAGGTGTTATTACTGTTGCCGAGCAGCAATAATAAATTGCAGATTGGATGGCAATTCAAGGATATCATAAAGACAGCTGCTGCAGAAGCATGCGGTGAAGTCCGACTTGGGAACCAGAGAAAGAGGACACCTTGGTGGACAGAGGAAGTCAAAGAGAAAATAAGAGAGAAGAAAATGGCATGGAAACAATACTTAGGAGCTAAAAAACACAACAGGACAAATGGAAAAATATAGAGAATATGTGACACTCAGAACAGAAGCAAAGAACAAAGTGCTAGCAGCAAAACAGAAGTCCTGGGAAGAATTTGGAGAAAAGCTAGAAAAAGATGCACAAGAAAACCAGAAATTGTTCTATAAGACCCTAAAGAACATGAGGAAGGAAAAACAATGTCCTCTCAAATTTATAAAAGACAAGCAAGGCAAATTGCTTACTGCCCCAAAGGAAGTAATGGAAAGATGGAAAGAATATTTCTCAGAACTCCTGGATGGTGAGCATGGTGAAGCATCAGAAATGATAACCACTAGCACAGAAGAGAAAACCAATGATGGTGAAGATGACATAAAGATGGAAGAACTGAGGGCACCACTAGAGAAAATCAAGATGGGCAAAGCAGCAGGGCATGATGGTATAACACCAGAAATGGTTAAGTACATGGGAGCATCAGGCGACCTATTACTCCTAAAGGTCCTACAGGCAGCATGGTGCAACAAGACCATACCAAAGGATTGGGAGATTGCCATCATAACACCAATTTTAAAAAAGGGTGACAATCGACAATGTGGAAACCATAGAGGCATATCCCTTCTCAGTGTCCCCGGTAAAATCTACTCTAGAATCCTAGAGCAGAGACTCCGACGTCTAGCTGAGCCACAATTGGATGAGGTCCAGTGCGGATTCCGAGCAAACCGAAGTACTCAAGACCTAATCTTCACACTCAGACAGCTGAGTGAAAAGACCCTTGAGTATAAGAGTGAGATGCATCTTTGTTTCATAGATCTGGAAAAGGCGTTTGACAGGGTCCCCTGGAGCAAACTTTGGGACTGTTTGGCAAGGAAGAATATTCCAGCACCTCTGATTCATGCTATACAGAGCTTCTACAAGTCTTGCAGAAATTATGTGAGGACAGCAAACCATAAGTCAGAAGAGTTCAGGACCACCACTGGTGTAAGACAAGGTGATATCCTATCACCTTACCTCTTCATACTCCTTATGGACGATGTCATCAAGGCATGTAAGGAGAGAACAAGAAAGTATTCAGTGGGGTACTGGAAGATGAGACAGGTCTATATTTCGGAGCTGGCATTTGCTGATGATGTTGCCCTGATTGCTAAATCAGAGGCACATCTCCAATCCAACCTGCAAGTCTTGAAGGAAGAGCTGGAGAAGAGAGGGATGGTCATAAGCAGCTCTAAAACAAAATCCATGGTGATATCATGAGAAGAAAGAAAACATCAGATTAAGTTGGGAGAACAGGTCCTGGAGCAGGTCGACCACTTTAAATATCTCGGAGCTATTATAGACCGAAAGGGAGGCATCAAAGAAGAGTTGGCCACTCGAAAAGCAGCGGCTGGGAGACTTTTTCAGGCCATAAATCGTGGATTCCTCAGCAAGAAAGAGGTTGGTAAGAAAACGAAGATGGCTGTATACCGCTCCACCTATGTCCCAGTCTTGACATATGGATGCGAGTCGTGGGCAATGACTACAACCCACAAAAGCCAGATCCAAACCTCAGAAATGAGGTATCTGAGGAAAGTGGTTGAAATAACAAGAAGAGACATGGTCCGCAACCAGACGATCCGTCAAGGCCTAAAATCCCATCCGCTGCAGACCCAAATAGAACAGTCCCAACTAAGATGGTTTGGCCATTCTGCAGAATGGGAGAAGATCGGCTACCACGACAAGCATTGGAAACAAGGAGCCAGGGATCCAGACCTCCAGGACGACCCAGAGTCCGTTGGGAGGACAACATTAGACAATCTTTGAAGGACCGAGGACTAGAATGGAACCAGGCCAGGAAGAAGACAGCCGATAGAATGGTCTGGCGCTCTCTCTTCCAAACCTCTACACCTCACGGTAGAAGGGGAACGACTAAGTAAGTAAGTAAGTAAGATTGGATGGCAAGGACCCTATGTCATACTGGAGAAACTTTCCAGGACCAATTATAAGATTGACAAGAAAGGAAAGGAGAAGGTATATCATGTCAATCTTTGTGGTGAAGTGGGATGTTATAAATACTTATAGGGAACTTAGTGTACTGACTGAGATCAGCTGTGAAGGTATCTATATCTATTAAGAGTAGTGTATTATAGATAACCTTACTTGCTACCACATATCTATATATCTCAGTCAGAATTATTCTGGAATAGTGTGATGCTACGTTATGTGTCTAGGGTATGAGTATGGTGAAGTGTAAGTCACAACAACAGACAGATAAACAATTTAATTTAATCCACTACTATTAACAACACTGTGACACTCACATACATATAACACTCTATGAGAATATCTTAAAGAAGTCACTCGTAACGTTTCAAATAACAATATGTATTCATTACTGGCATGAATGAATATGTGTCCTGATTCAACTACAAGGGAACCAGGAATCACAATCAATTTAAATTACAAGTTATGTACAGAATGTATTTAATATGAATATTGTAGTGACATATATTATTACAAATGTTCTATGTGTGTCAGTTGTGTAGTAGTAAAATGAGGTAATACTGGTTTTGTTTTGTTCAAGCTCTGTTGGTATTTGTCATCATGACTTCAATAGTTTGTCTTTAGGGACTAGTATTGGAGATGTTCACAGTTCCTGATTTTAAGACAAGTAAATTCCCCTCTTAATGTTAATTTTATAAAGTCAGTTCAAGATGAGGGGACATAATGTTGAGCTCAGCTGGCCAACTCTGCTTATCTTGAGTGATGGCGGCAGGAGAGGACTCCTCTGCTCGAATTCTCCTCTGGGCTCAGGAGACACCTCACTGATAGCTAAAAAGACCAAGGAGTATGCTGTCCGACTCTGGATTCAGCAAAGCTCTGACCAGGTGCTGCTCAGTACCATCAAGACCACTGTCCCACAATTCATACGAATAACACAGATACGTTGATTAGCAATGAATTCTGGCACAAACTGGCACAAATTTCCATCTGCTTATCTTCCAGGCTTTTATTGAGCAAAATTTTAGCTGGCTTCAACGCACTGATGCTTTATCAAGATCATTTAAACAAGTGGTCTCGAACTAACGCTCCCAAGTGTGTATATCAGCGAGACTGGCCAATGAGCCACGTTTCGACAAGTGTTTGAAAAAATGTTATCTTTTCCCGTCTCCCCTAACAACCAAGATAGTATTTATAGCCCGACCAATCGTGGTTAGGCTTTCATTTGTTGCGCTCCAATCAATTTGGAGTTTACATGGTAGGCTATTTCTGTAACGTAAATTTTTTTCAAACACGTTAAAAAAAAATCTTATGAGCAGAAATGATTTTATGCTGTCAGGCACCCCCAATATTTTATTTTGGGTATAATTTATTAATTCCTGGACTATTTGCGTAACGTTTTACATATTATTTGTCAGCAAGCCCTAAGGAACCCAAAAATACTAATTTAAAGGAGCTACGTGGCTGCGTTCAAAATATGCAATTTCTTCTACCTCCTGTTTCGAAGATGTGCTGTCTGGGTACTGTTATGTTTTCAACCGTAAACCCATCTAATGTTATCTTTTCTAATAAGAGTCTGTTATGATTTATAAACCTAACTCTGGGAAAGGGTAGTGTATTTTATCACTGTCCGTCTGAAAAAAAATTAGTGCATGTAGACTTACACGCGTGATGGCAGCATTTGCGTATCGCGCGAAGCGTGTTTAGTGTTCGGCTTTCTGCCTCTCCCTTCTCGCTATCCTTTTGTCCATCTGTCCGTTCGTTTTGGTAACGTAATATAATTAATGTTAGGATTAATTTAGGTCATTACGCAGGGCCTCTCAATGCTTTTCCAAGAAATACAGCACACGTTTCATTGAAGAAAGCGGGTAATAATACAGTAAGCTTTTATATCAACGTGAAAGCGTTACAATTTGCAGACGAAGCAGAAAACAAGGGGGATTTCGAGTACATTCCTTGTGACAGCACTGTCATTTTACCATTGCTCTTCTCTTTATTAATTTTATTTGTTAGGCTTCATATTTACCTAATAATTTATATATGTGGATTAGAATATTTCATGACACCTCCCCTCTTAAAACAGACATTATATGTCAGTCCTTTATTCCATATACACATAGAGAAATTTATTATTATTTCTGGGGTTTACGGTGATTCTCATCACACGGATGGCGGCTTAAAAAATCCGCTCCCAGATTGGTTTTTCCAGATATATATTCAATGCTAAAATTATATGGAGCCAGAAGCAAAGACCATCGGAGTAACCTAGAGTTCTCATGCTTAGCCTGTGCTAAAAACGATAAAGGTTTGTGGTCAGTTTGCAACTTAAATGCCTTCCCATATAGATAAATATTGAATTTCTTTATTGCCCATATTACTGCAAGACATTCTTTTTCGCTAGTTGAGTAGTTGATTTCAGCTTTATTCAACTTTCTGCTAGCATATGCCACTGGGCTTAATTCCCCATCCAATGCATCTGATTTCTGTAGTAAAGTTGCACCTAACCCAATATTACTTGCATCCGTCCTTACTATGAATTCTTGACTTAAGTCAGGTAATTTCAAAATGGGTTTACTTGTGAGCTTTTCCTTCAATTCTTGGTAAGTCATTTCACATTGTGGAGTCCATGTAATGCGATCTGGATGTCCTTTACGTGTCAATTCAGTTAACGGTGCACATATGGAATTAAAGTTTTTGATATACTTCTGGTAGAAACCACATAATGAGACAAAGGATCTCACGTCCTTCTTGGTTTGTGGTCTCGGGGCTTTCTGTAGTTTCTCTAAGTTCTTTGGGTCAGGGGTCATGTTTCCCTGATAAACTGTGTGTCCCAAAAATTCCAATTCTTTACATCCAACACAACATTTGGTTGGTCGGGCTGTTAAATTTGCCTCCCTAAGTCGATCAAACAGCATGTTCAGAGAGTCAATGTGTTCCTCAAATGTTTCTGTTGCTATAAGGATATCATCCATAAAATTTGTTATACAGGGATTATTCAGAGGATCCAATAATTTTCTCATCATTCTAGAGAAGACACTAGGCGCATTCTTCAATCCAAATGGCAATCTATTAAACTCATAGTGTCCTTCTGAGGTACTAAAAGCTAGGTATGGTCTAACCTCAGGCTTTACTGGAATCTGATAGTATCCTTTACTCAGATCCACTTTTGAGAAATATTTAGCTTTATTTAGTCTGGCAAACAGCTGATTTGTATCCGGCAATGGATCCACCTGTCCTTCTGTAATAGCATTCAGTCTCCTGTAATCTATACAGAGTCTATGTTCTCCAGAGGGCTTCCTTAAGAGTACAACACCGGAACTATACGAAGACTCACTGTGCGAAATAATTCCTTCCTTCAATAGATAGTCTATCTCTTCCTTCAAAGCTTTTTCCTTAGCAAACGGAATCGAATATGGTTTCATACAGACAGGTGTGGAGTCTATGAGTTTCATATCATATTCCAATAGGTTTGTATGCCCTGGTCGGTCTGTTAACACCTCTGCATGATTCTTTAGAACCTGTTGCACTCTCTCTTTCTGAGTTTTCGTTAAATGTGTACTGATTTTCACCTGTGCTGCTGTCTCACAGGGGTGTAATGGATATTCAAATGATGAAAGTGGTTCCTTTTTCATCTCCATGGCGATGGACAAGGTCAACAAGTGTGTCTCTTCCTGATGTTCTCTTTCCAAATATTTCTTCAGGAGATTCACATGATAGATTTTTTCTTTCCCCTTCTTATCTATCTTATAATTTGTTCTAGACACCTTCTCTAGAACTGTATATGGACCCTGCCATCCAATTTGTAACTTATTCTGACTCCCGGGCAAAAGAAGCAGTACCTTCTCTCCCACAGCCAAATTTCTGTCTTTCGCCTTCCTGTTATAATAGGCAGCATGTTTCTTCCTGGCTTGTTTCAAATTTTCATTGGCAAGTTTCCAGCCAGTTTTCAACCGAGTGGTCAGCTCATTCACATATTGGTATGAAGATGTAATGTTTTCCTCTGCCTTTTCATCAGTCCACGTTCTTAACAAAGCTACATGTGGACCTTTAATTGTGTGGACCTATTTGTCCATGCACCGGTATGGTCTCTTCCACTCGAAGCTTTATAGTGATGATTTTTCCTCCCAGAATTATCAGTCACAAAACGACCGCTACCAATTTTTCTCTTGGGGCTGTCTCCCCTCTTAAAATTCTTGATGAGAGATTTCCTCTCTACATCTTCTTCCTCCAGTTTGTTTAAGTCCGATTGAGGGATTTTCGGCTTATCCAGGGGTAAGACATCTTTTTGCACTCTCCGCATAGTGGCCATTGTAAAACAGTTAAGTGAAGCTTGTCCGTGAAAAGGGGCTTCCCATTCCATTTGGTCCACTTTATCAAATCTATTTTTCTTTTTATTATCAGGCCTAATTTTGCTCCGGGGCGTGTCCAGGTCCTGATCCATGTTCCCACTTGTGGGTGTTCCCTCATGTGCTATGCTACACCTTTCTACAAAGTTCTCAATGTCCCATCTTGCTTTGGGCCAATAATAATTGTGAGCCACCTTTTGAATGATGGTACCTATTTTCTCATGGTCCCCATCTGGTTTCACATGTAGGCTCCTTATTAAGTCTGCCCTATATCTTTTTGGAAGAACCAGCTGTCCGTGACCATTGGATCTAGCTCCAGTCTTCCTATACATCAACTTGTTTTTCATATAAAAATCTCCCTTGCCTGGAGTTGTATGACAAGTTGACAATTTTCTGAAACAAGGCTTGAGTGTTTTATCCCCAGCCTGTGCCTTCCTCATCTCTTCTGGAGTGGTATCCAACATAATATCCTCCTCCTGTCTTGAGGTCAACCTGACCTGAAGGGTTGCCATATACACAGGTTTCCTTCTGCAACGGTCAGTGTCATGATTGTCCATCTGACAATTTTTACACCACCTTTTTCCTTGGTTGAAAGATTTTCTTTCATTATATTTCCTTTCATCGAATTGTGGGAATTTATTTTTATTTTCATACCGTGGCCTATCAAATTGGTGCTTACCTTTATTTTGATCCTTAGGATCAAATTTATTAAAATTCTGTGGTGCCCTAAAGTTGTCCACCTGTTTCTTTTTATTACCTGTTACCTCTGCTTGAGCTGCTTGATACCTTTCAGCAACATTTAGCAACTCACCCAGCCTCTCTGCACCTTGTTCCATGAGAAACTTTCTCAGGTCTGGAGCCATGGACTCTCTTAGTTGTTCTATAAGGACCATTTCCTTAAGATCTTGGGTTTTCCCCAGAGAAGTCCATTTCTCCAAGTATGTCTCTATGCGTGCAGAGAACTGGTGATAGGTTTCACCTGACAGTAGTTTAGCATTCCTAAATTTTTTCCTGTAAAACTCTGCATTCTTTTCATACCTTAACAAAAGAGCCTGCTTTAGCATGTCATAATTTTCCTGATCACCTCTGCTCATTTTTGCAAAAACTTCATAAGCTGCCCCACGAAGTCCCTGAGATAACTTTAAGCTCCACCTTTCTCTCTCTAACCCATACGTGGTAGCTAATAGTTCATACCTATTTATATAGCTCTCAATATCATCGTCTTTCTCAACAAAATGATCTAAATGAAAGTTCATAGCTGAGGTCGAGGCTCCCTGAGTAACCGTAGCATCAGAGGCAAAGGGACTGGCACCATTTTCAGGAGCATGGCCTTGAAACTCAAACTCCCTTAGTCGTAACTCATGTTCCCTTTGTAATCTCTTCTCCTCCTTTTCTGCTTCCCTCTCTGCAGCTAATCTTCTTTCCTCGGCTTCCAATGCTTTAGCCTCTTTGTCAGCCTCAATCTGCAACCTCTTAGTCTCAGCCTCAGCTTGCAACCTCTTAGTCTCAGCCTCAGCTTCAAATTGTAACTTCTTAATTTCCCTGTCAGCCTCTAACTTTCTTTCGGCTTCAAACCTTCTTTCTTCGCGTTCAATAAATTTGTCACATTCCGTAGTAACATAGGCAACCATAACTTGCCCATCTAATCCTAACTCTTTTGCAGTCTGAACCGCAGCAGATCGAAATTTGGCCAGGTCCGCCATTGTCTATCAGGTAAAATTTTATAATGTCTACCCAACAATTCAATTTCTAACTATATATCTAATGGACAACACAGGCACCGTGAGCTCAACCTTATTTAATTCCACCCAAGGATACCTTTTAATTCTTATATTCCCTGAAGTGAATTACCCCCAATATTTTTAATAGTGAAAGATTCAAAATCCCAAGAGCGAGACCCCAATATATGTGGTGAAGTGGGATGTTATAAATACTTATAGGGAACTTAGTGTACTGACTGAGATCAGCTGTGAAGGTATCTATATCTATTAAGAGTAGTGTATTATAGATAACCTTACTTGCTACCACACATATCTATATATCTCAGTCAGAATTATTCTGGAATAGTGTGATGCTACGTTATGTGTCTAGGGTATGAGTATGGTGAAGTGTAAGTCACAACAACAGACAGATAAACAATTTAATTTAATCCACTACTATTAACAACACTGTGACACTCACATACATATAACACTCTATGAGAATATCTTAAAGAAGTCACTCGTAACGTTTCAAATAACAATATGTATTCATTACTGGCATGAATGAATATGTGTCCTGATTCAACTACAAGGGAACCAGGAATCACAATCAATTTAAATTACAAGTTATGTACAGAATGTATTTAATATGAATATTGTAGTGACATATATTATTACAAATGTTCTATGTGTGTCAGTTGTGTAGTAGTAAAATGAGGTAATACTGGTTTTGTTTTGTTCAAGCTCTGTTGGTATTTGTCATCATGACTTCAATAGTTTGTCTTTAGGGACTAGTATTGGAGATGTTCACAGTTCCTGATTTTAAGACAAGTAAATTCCCCTCTTAATGTTAATTTTATAAAGTCAGTTCAAGATGAGGGGACATAATGTTGAGCTCAGCTGGCCAACTCTGCTTATCTTGAGTGATGGCGGCAGGAGAGGACTCCTCTGCTCGAATTCTCCTCTGGGCTCAGGAGACACCTCACTGATAGCTAAAAAGACCAAGGAGTATGCTGTCCGACTCTGGATTCAGCAAAGCTCTGACCAGGTGCTGCTCAGTACCATCAAGACCACTGTCCCACAATTCATACGAATAACACAGATACGTTGATTAGCAATGAATTCTGGCACAAACTGGCACAAATTTCCATCTGCTTATCTTCCAGGCTTTTATTGAGCAAAATTTTAGCTGGCTTCAACGCACTGATGCTTTATCAAGATCATTTAAACAAGTGGTCTCGAACTAACGCTCCCAAGTGTGTATATCAGCGAGACTGGCCAATGAGCCACGTTTCGACAAGTGTTTGAAAAAAATGTTATCTTTTCCCGTCTCCCCTAACAACCAAGATAGTATTTATAGCCCGACCAATCGTGGTTAGGCTTTCATTTGTTGCGCTCCAATCAATTTGGAGTTTACATGGTAGGCTATTTCTGTAACGTAAATTTTTTTCAAACACGTTAAAAAAAAATCTTATGAGCAGAAATGATTTTATGCTGTCAGGCACCCCCAATATTTTATTTTGGGTATAATTTATTAATTCCTGGACTATTTGCGTAACGTTTTACATATTATTTGTCAGCAAGCCCTAAGGAACCCAAAAATACTAATTTAAAGGAGCTACGTGGCTGCGTTCAAAATATGCAATTTCTTCTACCTCCTGTTTCGAAGATGTGCTGTCTGGGTACTGTTATGTTTTCAACCGTAAACCCATCTAATGTTATCTTTTCTAATAAGAGTCTGTTATGATTTATAAACCTAACTCTGGGAAAGGGTAGTGTATTTTATCACTGTCCGTCTGAAAAAAAATTAGTGCATGTAGACTTACACGCGTGATGGCAGCATTTGCGTATCGCGCGAAGCGTGTTTAGTGTTCGGCTTTCTGCCTCTCCCTTCTCGCTATCCTTTTGTCCATCTGTCCGTTCGTTTTGGTAACGTAATATAATTAATGTTAGGATTAATTTAGGTCATTACGCAGGGCCTCTCAATGCTTTTCCAAGAAATACAGCACACGTTTCATTGAAGAAAGCGGGTAATAATACAGTAAGCTTTTATATCAACGTGAAAGCGTTACAATTTGCAGACGAAGCAGAAAACAAGGGGGATTTCGAGTACATTCCTTGTGACAGCACTGTCATTTTACCATTGCTCTTCTCTTTATTAATTTTATTTGTTAGGCTTCATATTTACCTAATAATTTATATATGTGGTATTATTTTTTTTTTTTTTTTTATTTTTAAATTATTTTTTTATTTTTTTTAAAAATTTTTAAAAATAATTTTTTTTTTTTAATTTTTAAATTTTTTATTATTATAAATAAATAATTTTTTTTTTATTTAATTTTATATTTTTTTTTATTTTATTTTAAATTATATTATTTTATTAGAATATTTCATGACAATCTTCTTAAAAAATACTATGACAAGGAATCATCAGAAGTTGCACATATCATGACCCTAGCCATTGCAACAGAAATGCACGGTGAACCACTTCACTCTATGGAGTATCCACTCACAACTACAGAGGATTATGTTCAAGTAAATATTAGTGAACATTTAACTCCAGAGCAGAAGAAGAGAGTTCAGAAAGTGTTGGAAACCCATGCTGATGTTCTCACAGATAAGCCAGGTCGTACAAATCTGTTAGAGTACGACATGAAGGTTACCGACCCTACCCCAGTATGCATGAGAACATACCCTATACCCTATGCGAAAACCCAAGCACTAAGGGAGGAAGTTGATTATCTGTTGAAGGAGAAAATTATCTCGAAGTCAGACTCTCCCTATAGCTCAAGTGTGGTGCTATTGAGAAAACCGAGTGGTGAACACAGGTTATGTATTGACTACCAGAAGCTTAATGCGATCACAGAATCTCAGGTGGACCCATTACCTGACACCAACCAGCTGTTCTCTACACTGAGTAAGGCTAGGTATTTATCGAAGGTAGATCTAAGCAAGGGATACTACCAAATACCAGTGAAACCAGAAATTAGGAAAATGCTGGCATTTAGTACATCAGACGGACACTACGAGTTGAATGTACTACCCTTTGGGCTGAAAAATGCTCCCAGTATCTTTTCAAGAATGATGAGGAAATTATTGGAACCTCTACAAAATCCCCATATCACTAACTTTATGGATAACATTCTTGTTGCTACAAACACATTTGAAGAGCATATAGTAGCGCTCTCCATGTTGTTTGACAGACTGAGAGCCACTGGATTGACTGCACGTCCAACCAAGTGCTATATCGGTTGTAAGGAGTTGAAATTCTTAGGTCACACTATTTCTACAGGTCATATGTCTCCTGACCCAAAGAATATAGAGAAGTTAAAGAAGGCACCCAGACCTCAAACGAAGAAAGATGTGAGATCATTCGTGTCATTATGTGGGTTCTATCAGAAGTACATACCCCACTTTAACTCTCTGTGCGCACCATTAACTAACTTAACGAAGAAAGGACAACCTGATAAAATCCAATGGAATGCTGATTGTGAAAAAACTTACACAGAGCTAAAAGCAAAACTCACCAGCAAACCAATCCTTACGCTACCCGATATCACACAGGAATTTGTATTAAGGACGGACGCTAGCAGTATAGGTATTGGTGCAACTCTCTTGCAGAAATCAAAAGCCCAGCCGGATGAACTTTTACCAGTTGCCTACGCCAGTAGGAAGCTGAATGCAGCTGAGTTGAATTACTGGACCATAGAGAAAGAATGTTTGGCTCTTATTTGGTCCATCGACAAATTTTCACCTTACCTGTATGGGACACACTTCATTGTCCAAAGCGATCACCAGCCTTTAACATTCTTGGCTGCATCTAAAAAGTTAAATTCGAGATTGTTAAGGTGGAGTCTGCTTCTGGCGCCTTATTCCTTTACCGTGAATTACATTCCGGGAAGAGACAATGTAGGAGCTGATTTTTTAAGTCGACACCCTATTACTATGGAAGGACAGACGCAAAAGGATTAACTACAGCAGGGGTTTACACGTTAGCTATGACAGGTCACAGCTAGGAAAGGAAGGGGCTATGTCGTGAAAACGAGTTGTGTAAACCCACTTCTTAGTTAAATCCCTATGTCAATCGCCCAACCAATCAACGAGCAACGTTCACCAGTCTCTGAGACAGAATAAATTACAAGAAGTTACGCCAGAAAAAAAAACTTAAGCCCGCAGCCATCTTGTTCACGCAAGATGGCGGAGAAAACTGAATAAAATTAGGCTGTACGGCGCTTGGGACTAAACTGCAGGAAACCAATCAGCTTGCTCCGCCAGGAACAAACCAAAAAGCTTTGCTTAAGCATTCACCTACCTATATAATCGTGCGAGATTTTATGCAAAAGCACGCAACCCGACACGAAGCCAGATACCGACCGACTGAAGAGAGGAGCTGTCAGCTTTGATTTATAGCTTACCTGGAGTGCATTGACCTGCAGCCTGCTTCGCTAAGTCGAGTCAAAACCTGGCCGGTTTAAAAAATCTTAGAGGGTAAATATATAATTTTACTATAAACTGGTAGGAAAATATGCATTCAGCAGGTCTATAATGATGGTATTTGTTGTGTGTCATTTATAATACCTACACCTGTATATATTTAATATATTTTGGTTCACTATGAATGTATCAGGTTACTGATTGTATCTTGGGGCATTAGGTATAAGGATTGTATTTCCTGATATGGATTGATGAAGACGAAGACTAATAGGACTCATACTTCAATCTATTGTCTCCTATAACTTCAGTCTATTGTCTCAGATAACTCCAAACTAGAATATAACCAAACCAGTCCTTGTTAGGACTCAATCTATTGTCTCCTATAACTTCAGTCTATTATCTCAGATAAAACCAACTGCAATATAACCAAAACAGTCCTTGTTAGGACTCAATCTAGTGTCTCATCTAACACCAATCTATTGTTTACTATAACTCCCACCTGACATATAACCAAACAGTCCTCGTCTCATATACTCCTATCGTAAGAACATAACAATATTGTTAGGATATATGTTACCAGCTAGTATAGCACTTGTCAGAGAGGGCCTGGTATATTATAGGGGAAAGGAAATGGTTGTATCACACCTAGGTGTACATATTATTGGATGTATTCATGTATTGAATTTATATTATTGGATGTAATCAGGTATTGAATTCATATTATTGGATGTATCCTTGTATTAATTTGTCAGAAAGAATGTTTTGCAAGTAGACACTTGTCTTGTCTCGCTATTGCTAAATCATACTGAGCCATGTTGTCATTCATCCTACATGCAGAAACCTGAGACTCGCTCATATCATATACAATATAAATAGGTGGGCTTGAGGACAGAAATTAGCCCCTATTTTTCCTTGTTACAGGTTTTATTCGTGTCATCAAAACTGAGATCGTGGGTCGTCAATCCAGCTGCCTGGAACTCCGCAGGAGCATAGAGATTGCACAGAATCTACATCTTTAGTCCCCCTCAGTCTTGGGTGGGCTAAAGGAACGATCTTCAGCCGGTTTTGTGTCAACCAAACCAAGAAGGACAAAACATTGTGAGCAAAAGCTAGTGTCAGTGACGAGAAAGTGATTTAGCGTAGAAAGAGACAAAAATAACAGCCTAGCTGATAAATGTTATATACTTAATTAACAGCACAGCAGATACAGTTACTATAAGTGATTAACAGCACAGCTGATATAAATTTGTTTCCTATAATTGGAAGACTTGTAATATATTTATATATCTATATAAATATTTGTAAATCACATGTAAACTTACAAACCCATTACATTCCATTTTTCAACATTCACCCTTCAGCACAAGAGTAGATAGTGTATATACTAAATAAATAATAAGGAAATTGTATTTGAAGACTTGTCAATTTTATCATTGTTAAGTAAAATCTGTTTCCTTTTCTTAATATCACAGTTAGTTACACAGCGGATGTGGCAATTTATGTCGGTCTCCTCTCTACTAATTTTTCGAGATCAGAACATTCACAGCCGTAACTAATTTGTGATACCAGTAGTTCTCTCAGACACTGGGACTTCACCACTTTCTGCAGAAATTCTATTTCTGTAATTGTCAGTACTATACTGACCCTAGAACCAAAATAAAACCTCTCGCCACACATGGATTGCCTTGTCTATGTGAAATATCTTTGTATGCTGTGTCTTTTTTACAATTCCAAGTAATTCAAACTTCATGGACATTTCATAAATGGAATGTTGTTTATGGTCAGCCAAATCTTTATTACATCTTTAGTACTTGATGAATTAGGAACTTTATCTTCTGGTGCCACAACGTTGTGATATGAAGCATTGTCCATTATCAAACACGACGGTCTATCCAAGGAAGGAAGTACATGATTCACAATCCAATCTTGAAATATCTTGCCATTCATCTCTGTATTATAATCCCTATTATCTGTGGATTTTGAAACAAATATGAGTTCAGTATTATTTAGAAGCCCATGATGGCTGCTTCCTGGATGTGCAATTATTAGGCACTGTCCTTTGCTGCTTGGTACTAGTCTCTTAGTTGTCCCATCAGATGATTGCCATTCTCGTTCATTAATGTTGTGCGCATTGATCCAAGTTTCATCTAAATACACAAAATCATAACAATCTCTTCTCATTTCTCTGACCTCGCGTAAATATTTGCTTCTCATTGCAACTATATGAGGCTTCTCACAAATAAGGTTTCTACCACCAACATATTTTCTAAAAGTGAATCCCAAACTCATAATAGTCCTCCATAGCGTAGATTTGGAAATATCAATGTCATTATTCTTTCTTAACCAAATTTTCAATTTCCTTAAAGTCACTGCCTCATTATTGTGAAACATATTGCAAATTTCTCTGCGGATCCATTCTCTGTCAAAATTATCCACCACTCTTGGCCTAATTTTCGTGTGTAAAACACTGGAATTAGAAATTTCAGATGTCGCTATTCAGCGGTGCAATGATCGTTTGATTATCCTCAAGGCATGAATAATCCTCTTTTGTGGGTTTGAAATAGAATGATATAGTTTTCCACGAGTAGCTTCATTGCAGAAATACTTAAAAATCCTATTTGTGATTAGCTGTAATGTCATAAAATCTATTCGCAGACTCATTTTCCTACTTAATCACACAATACTTTTTGTAGACACGCCAATGGTTGACAATGTGTGCGTAACACCGGATATAAACTGTTTTGTGTTCAAGAAGTGCAATTTCACGCAATTTCACGCTAAAATCATGCCAATTGTTTGATAAACCAATTGTGTGCAAATGATGTCGTATAATTTACTGTAGACATTTCAAAATGGGTGTGTGTGATGTATGTTGGCAAGTAGACTTTTGATATTATATCGCAAAGAAACGAAAATTGAAACCAATGGCTGCGTTATATATTCGCTGAGATATAGCATTTTGAAGCTGGGCAAAGCTAGTGAAACGTGCTATAGTTCCAGTTTTGTTAAAGTTAAGAATAATTATATTTTATTCTTTGATGTAAAAGTAATATAGTGGTATTTCACGATTATTGATTGTTCTACTGTATATCTTTAGTGGGTTACTTTGTGTGAGGTGAGAATAGTCATTTAGATTTCTGGTGAGATTAGAGCCACTCCTTTGTGCGTAAAGCACATTTGAGACATAAACGTTCCTGTTTGCTCCTTGCGGAGCAGGGTGACACCAGTGTGGCTGAATCCAACAGAAGCCTGCATGAAGCATTTATATGCTATGGCAGTGGTTTGTTTCTGTAACAATGTGTTTTATATGATGAGTTATCAATCTCATCAGTCGGCATATACGACATGCTTTAGAGTGCAGGGATGAATATTGAGATGGATCAGTTGCTAGGTGGTGGTTTATTCTCATTATTGAGAGTATTTGTTGTACATATAGTTGAATATTATTTTATGTCCATATTTTATTATTACTTAATTATGGTTATGTGTAGAACGGTTTGTGAGAGCACGTGGGCTCACTTGGAGATATATATTTCTCTTCTCCGCTCCTGAGGGAGCATGGGGCCACCAGTGTGGTTTGCCTCCGCATGAAGTATTCATATGCGCGTGCAGTAATGGTTTCGGTAGCAATCTATGTTACATGGTGAGATTGCCAGCTTCATGCACAACACCATACTAGTCTCATTGGACGACATGCATGAGTGTGTGTGTATGATAGCTGAGTGTGTGCTCTTGCAGTAGTGGTTTCGGTAGCAATCTGTGTTACATGGTGACATTGCCAGCCTCATGCACAACACCGTACTAGTCTCATTGGACGACATGCATGAGTGTGTGTGTGATAGCTGAGTGTGTGCTTTTGCAGTAGTGGTTTTGGGAGCAACCGTTGTTACACGGTGAGATTGCCAGTCTCATGCACAACACCTTACTAGTCGCATTGGACGGCACGCATGAGTGTGTGCGTGTGTGATAGTTGAGGGTGTCAGGTGGCGTAGAAGGACTGTTTGGCAGGTGAGAGTATCGTTATTCAACTATGATTTTAACTAGCCCGTGCATTGTTAGCGTTTCAGGATTAGGAACCGAGCACTAGCTGGGTGTTTGTTTGTTTGGTTTTGTTCGCTTTGTTATTTGTTTAATGTTTGCTTCGTGTGCTCTTAGTCACTGAATGGGTTGTAACAATAAATACAGCCCCTGCCTCAGAATCAAGAGTTTTATTGTTGTTCGGGTCGGTGCGAGTGTGACAAGAGAGTGATCTTATATCACATCATCATCATCATCATCATCATCTCGCCCACCCTATCACAATAATGTTTCTCCTTAGCTTACGACCTGCCATCAATATTGAACAGGGAAAATAATCCTTAAAACCTAAACATGATATTAGAGAATAATTTGAGAGACTGTGGTGGTTTTTGATGTTATTAAGTGTGGTTGCTATGTTACCTAGTGTACTGAATGAGGTCAGCTGTGAAGGCTCCTGAAGATAACAGTTTATGTGAGTTTACAGGATACCTTTCTGCTACCACCTATGACCACAAACAGACTTATTCTGCTATTATGTATGTTAGCTACGTTTATTGTCTAGGTGATGCCTCCTTTTTGTACCCTTAACACTCACGGGTAGTCATCAGGTTCTACTTCTGTTAAGTGAGGACGCACCAACTTATGTTGATGTTAGTTTTTATAAATGTCATCTGTCACGCACGTATATGCACAATTTGGTGTATGTGAATTCGTGCGCGCTTGTATCCAAACAAGCCAGATGACGTCGTATCGTAAATGAAGCAAGCCGCATCTCATATCCAGACATGGAGTCTGTTGATTTGTTATTGTGTACCCATCATTTGGGGCAGGTATATTTCGGGGACATGACTTCTGAATAGAAGCCATTGTCGGCTTACTCCCTACGTAAGTCAGAGCCCGTCATTGTTGTAATTGAATACAATTGTTATGATTTTCAGTGACTGTATCCGGCGTTGGCATCTAGCTAGTCCCTTCTCGTCAAGGAGTTATAATGGATCAACATTGATACGGCACTGACAGTATTCTAATATTTTCAAGTATTGTAATGCTCCGCCAGTTCGGCTAATTGATATTGAATTATTTGGAAAGCCGTCGGACTCGACACGGCGACATATAGAGGTGAACCAAGTATCGTGCTCTACCTCTTGTTTTCATGTTCATACATAGCGTATGCAGGAATCAGTTATGTTTAAAGGTACCAGGCTAGATATGTACCAGGACAATGTTATAGGACAGGATCGAGATATGCGTCCTGAGATTCATTGTACGGTTGACCTTAGAGGTTGTAACGCTTTGCGCAAGGTCAAACCATTAGATCATTGAATGAACTTTGATACTGCAAGTAATGCATCTCTACATATAAACCATGTACTATTGAACTGTGAAACCATTGATGCAAGTACTGTTTTTCTAGTCTTTACTCGTCAACGTATTTTCGTCCAAATAAAAATGTTATTACAAGTAGACATGAGGAGTTCGTCCATGTCAGTATTGGCACTAGTTTATGTGCCCGATTATCGTTGCAGTCCAAGATTCACGTTCCAGTAAAGAGACATTCGCGTTTTATTATCAAAATCTAAGTAGGATCGCCCATTGTTGGACCGTTGACATTTCGACACCAGCGACATCCTCTGGTCAGCGGTTCACACCCAAGAAAAGCGACTCTACAGCTTGGTGGGCCAGTGTGGTCTATCGCAGATAGAAAGGAACGATCCCTGACTAAACGTTTGAAATTGTCTTCAAGTTTAAGTCAACATCCAGGACGTCGGAATACAACTGCAGACTTCAAGTGAGAAAACTGCCGTCTCTATCAAACTCAGCGACGTTGTTTCGAAATTTAACGGACACTCGTGGTTAAGATGGACTCAACTGCTTCAATCATTTGCGGACTATGCCACGTGCTACGTAAGCTTCCTCGGTGATACAGCGCCGGAGTGCAAGACTCTACAATCCTGGAAATTGTGTTTTAACACAAAATGATGAGTATTACTCTATTCGTTGTCACCGTCTTATGTTAGCTGAGCCGGTTTTTAATATGTCCATTATAATATTTTTTGTGATGCATGTTTTATGTTCTATGTTTGTAGCGGGAGGTTGGGAAAGGAGAGTCACAGAGGAAACATCCCAGCTTCACAACAGGGCCTTTGTGACTGGTCTTTAGGATTTATACTTGCAGACTTCCCTCAGTGGAATGTTCCTACACCTGTGTGTAGAAGGATTCTAGGTCCACTGTGTCTGGTAGTCTGTGACACCTGGCTGTTTAGCTGTGACGTCCAGTTTTACTGTTGTTATTGTAGTAATTTTTATCTGTACTTTAGTTTCATGATGTATCCTGTTTGTACCATCCGTCCTTCCTCACCTTGCTATCGTTTAGTTTTTACACCTTTGTGTTTTTACACTGTCTTGTCAATTGTCTTGTTACTTTACCATTCGTAGTTATCATCGCAATTCTTTGCGACATCCGATTTTAGTTTCACATTTTTATTTTATTTTGATTTCTACGAACGTTGTTATCTGTCATTAATTATCTTGTCTTGTCATTGTTGTTGCCATTGTCTATTGCTTTTGTCTGTTCTTAACATTTCATTGCATAAATTATTTTCATTGATTAATAATATCTTATATACTTAAGTGATAATTAGGTACCGTTCTTAGACAAGAACGTATTTCACACACTTGAAGTAAAATTAATTGATAATTATTTGAGTAAATCAAAATGTCATCGCTTGAATATTTCATAAAGCAGGCAAAATCCGTTGGGATGGCTCCTGACGAGGCGAAAGCATTCGCACTTTCAGAATATAAAAAGACTCAAGAGATAGAAGCTGAACAGAGAAAATTAGAACTTCTGAAACAAGAAAATTTGAGATTTGAAGCAGAAGAAAATGATAAGAAGAGGAAATTTGAGTCTGAAGAAAATGAGAAACGATTTCAGCGTGAGGCAGAACAGAAAAGATTGGAGGCTGAAGAAAACAAGAATAAAATCAGACTTGAAATGGAAGAAGAAGAAAGACTTCTTAGAACTGAATTGGAAAGTAAACAAAAAGAAACAGAAGAAAGGAGATTGTTAGCTGAAGAAAATACAAGACAATATCAACTTCAGATTCAACATGAAAAAGAAATGAAGGAATTAGAATTTAATCACTTTCGATTATCTCAGGAGGCTAGTACTCAAAAGTCTCAGGAGGGCCAAAATTCGTCTAAACAGGGGAATATTAAAAATTTTCATTTAATATTGCCAAAATTTAATCCTCCATCGGACGATGTGATTCATTATCTACATAGGTTCGAGGCAACATGCGAAGCCTATCATGTCGAAAAATCTCAATACTGTGTAAAATTATCAGAACTACTTACAGGTGAAGCTATGTCAGTATATCATATGGCAACTACTGCTGCTAAAAATAACTATGAGGCTCTCAGAGCTGCTTTCATCATGTGACGTATTTTTTTCCAGAACGTTGTCTCCATTACAGCTGCCCTGAACGCATCACGATTCTGGGCAAGTCGACCTGCATCAGCCAAAGACAAGTTCAGACTCTCTGTGATGTCCTGGGTCCACAGTCGTCTAGGTCGACCCCTTCCCCTTTTTCCAGGGACCATGCCTTCCATCACTGTTTTTTCCAGGCTATTATGTCTTTTTATATGACCGAAAAATTTCAGCTTCCTTATTGCGATGGTATTTAGGAGCCAGTGTTAGAGCTGCTTTACTTGTTAAATATCAAATGACAGAGAATGAATATCGTTTAAAATTCAAATCTATGCTGCCACAAATTGGAAATCATTTTAACGATTTTATTGATCAAATAGCCCTTACATTGGATAGATGGATCGAATTATCCAATACGGATAAAACTTTTGACGCATTGAGAGATTTATTATCACGCGATAAAGTTTTGTCCTCGGTTAATCCAGCTTTTCTTGCTTTTTTGCACGAACGTAAGCATTCAAATGTAAAAGAAATGCAGCAAACCTGTGTACAATACTGTACCGCACACCCAAACTTGAATTTTGGGAATACTCAGGTTAAAGATGAATTTCCTGTTGCTTTTGCGGTGCAACAAGATTATCGTAGACGCCATCGCTCTTTAAGTAATGACAGAAACTACAAAAAGGGAAATAACGAGAATTTCAATTCTTGCAATTTTTATAAGGGGAAACAATTTCAGCATTCTTCTCCATATAACAATTCTTGGGGTCAATCTCACAGACCAAGAGATTGTGATAACAATAATTGTGAAAATTATCAAGGAGGTACTTATAAACAAAATTGGCGATCTAAATCTCAGAATCCTAACAATAGACAAGATCCTCGTAATAGATTTTATGGTCAAAGCTACAACAGTGATAACAATAATTATCGTTCAAATCAATACGGTAACACAAGCAGAAATGATAATAATGGCAATTTTAGAAATGATAGTCGCAATCGATCGCGACGTAGAGATAGATCTTCTAGCAGGGGGCCACGCCATCAAACTAATGTAGCTATTGTTGAGACACAAGGTAACAAAGAGAATAATACGAATAATGACACGCATAATGCAATGTCTTGCTCTATTGATTATGAACAGGTAAAGTGCTGTCAAGAATGTCAAACCCTGTTCCAGCCCAAGGCGATCACGACACTCCGTTGCGGACATGTGTTACCCAGTCTACCAGCTGTGTGTACGGCCACTTCAGCTCACAATGGAGAAGGAAGACTTAAGTTCAATCGCGGTTTTATAAATTCTATTCCATGCTCAGTTCTTTTTGATTCAGGCTGTTCCGCGATCGGCGTCAGAAACTCTTTGGTCGACCCTGCCTGTGCAACTGGAGAGGCCATCTAATGTGTCACGTTTGGTGGGACAGTGGAAACATTTCCCACTGCCATAATTAATTAAAAAACACCTTTCTTTTCAGGAAAGATCCACGCATGTCTTCTTTAAAACCCAATTAGTGATGTCATATTGGGTCGAATACTCGGTATAAAAGAGTGTACCCCTCAGCAAATTGCTGAATGGGAAATGCAGCATATACAGAATGCCTATGCATTTACGACTATACCTAGATTTGTTTCACATGCACATACTATTAACCTGTTGGGTAATGCTAATGTATCGGAATCTAGTAGTGAAAATGATTCCATTGTTCATTACGCCACTGTTGCTAATGCATTACAACCTTTACGATATGCATCCATTCTTAAGAAGGATATTAAGGTTTCAACGCAACCTGTGAAGACTAGTAAGTCATTCCGGGGGACATATACCTTCCCTCGACTTGATCAGCAGGCAACTGATCGTAAGAAAAAGGTTACGTTTGAGAAAAAAGGAAAGGATGTTCCTAATAAAAATAAGAGTTGTAACTCAGATGTGAAAATTAATACCAATAAGGTTGTCAGTAAGGTTTTAACTTTGCCCAGCAAGCAGGTGTCTACGACATGCCGTACACGTACACCTTTGTCTGGCGTAAGTAGTCCTACTCAAGTACAAAAGTATGGTACATTTAAGAACAATAATTCTACATGTAGAAATAATAAATATTATAATTTACCTCAAAGGACTAAGGTTAACCATAAACCTTTTTTACATTCTGGTGACTATGGTACCACATATATTGGTAGAGGTGCATCTTCTCGCACCATCCTTGTGCAAAATCTGCCACAGCGAACTAGTTGGCAAGCACTAGGAGATTTTCTCAACCACACGGCGGACGTTAAGTTTGTACGTCTATTGCCACATACCAATAACAGGTATGGTGATGCCGTGGTTACATTTAGAACCAATAAAGATGCTCGCATAGCTATCGAGCGGGACAATGGTGTGTATTTTCACCACCATTCTCTACGATTACAATTGGTTCCCGATTCTGCGTCACGCAAATAGTAACCTACTGATATTGGATTTTGATATCACATTCTTTGATGACTCAGCCTATGCAGTCATCATCTCTTTTCTTTACTAATCATTGTTTCTTTTCTTTTCTGGAGATCATTTCTTTTTCTACTCCACGTGGGTTATTCCAATATAATTTCATGCCATTCGGTTTAGTAAATGCACCGGCTACATTCGTACGCATGATGCGTCGCGTACTGTCTCATCGTCTCGATGTCATTACATACATTGATGACATTTGTCTCTTTAATGACACATGGGATGAACACGTTACTGGATTGAAAACATTACTGTCCACTTTACGGTCATGTAACTTAACGGCTAAGCCATCTAAAGCTTTCGTGGGTTTTCACGAAATTTCATTTTTAGGTCACCGCGTTGGTCACGGTCGGTTATATACTGAGGACAGTAATGTCTCTAAGATCCTCAACATTTCTACTCCCAAAACTAAGAAACAAGTGAGATCATTATTGGGTCTTGTTCAGTTCTACGCTACGTTCATACCTCATCTGTCCACTATTACTGCACCTTTCTCTTCGTTATTAAAAAAGGGCGCAGCTAACGTGATTCGGTGGTCGGAGGAACATCAAATCGCGTTGGACACCATTAAGGCATTTTTTTCTAAATCTCCTATGTTACGATTGCCTAACGTAAACCTTCCTTTTATATTGCGCAGTGACGCCTCTGCTTACGGAATCGGAAGTGCGTTACTACAGGAGTATGCAGGCACCTTGCACCCAGTACTGTTCGTGTCAAGGAAACTTACGTCGGCTGAACAAAAGTACTCCGTTCTCGATAAGGAACGTTTGTCTCTTGTGTGGTCTATAACAAAACTCCAGCGTTATCTTCTGGGATCACACTTCTTTGTAGAGACTGATATGAAGGCACTTACTGCTTTAAACACCAAAGATGTCAAGTCAGCAAAGTCCACAAGATATGCAATTTCATTGCAACCCTACTGTTTCACCATCCGGGCAATACCTGGATCACAGAATGTTTTCGCGGACATTTTATCCCGCTGCCCGAGTGAATCATGCGACTTGTTACGCCCTACAGATGTGGATGCCTCTACACATACTACATCACATTTGTAAACATGATGTTCTTTGAACATTACTTTGTGAATCAGTGACATTTTTGTGTATACTTAGTCAATTGAATAAAGTTGTAACATTCCGTTGAATTGCTTGAAGCGGAAAAACTGAATTATATATACTTCAAGAATTTATGACATTATCTACGAAAAGATACATCGTGTATTTAGATAAACATTAGTATATCGTGAACGATTTAACTATATTTGGTGGAATCTATGGTATTTCAACATACTCAGACTTTTAAAGGATCTTCGTGTTTATGAACTAGTTTTGAAGTTAACTTAGAATCTTCGGGAACTTAATGAACTTTTAGCAGTGTAATAAACTGAAATATTATTCAGTACATTTTGACCAATGAACATATTTAATTAGTTTAATTAGTTTAATATAATTAACTATAAATATTTTAATCCTAATGATTACATCGGGTAACTATCACTCATTTTTGATAGTGATACGTCATTGGTAGTTATTTAATGATACTACTCATCTTTAGACACGGTTAGGTGTGTTGATGACTTCAAGTGTTGTATTCATATTCTTTGATTTTGTCACTTCTCATTTTTTTTTTTTAAAATGCATTTTCATCTTTTCATTCAAATTCATGTATTAACATGTCTTTTTATTTGTTGTTGCATTTGGGTTCAATTAATCATCCTTATGCTTTTGATTTTATTTCATTTCTTCCACATTGGTCCAAAGTTGGGCAATAGTGATGATATGCTTTTATGCATATTTGTTGTTGAGTTGAGTTGAATTTGATTTTTTTCATTCACTCTCCTCTTATTGATTAATATACCTCTCATGCATTATTAGTATTATTAGTATAAAATACATATTTGTATGCTTGTCTCACCTCTCCGCGGTAATTAAAGAAGAAAAAATTTAATAGAATTAAATTTTTTGCGGACGGTGGGAAGGAAGCTGATGCCTCCTTTTTGTATCCTTAACATTCACGGGTGGTCATCAGGTTCTACTTCTGTTAAGTGAGTACGCACCAACTTATGTTGATGTTAGTTTTTATAAATGTCATCTGTCACGCACGTATATGCACAATTTGGTGTATGTGAATTCGTGCGCGCTTGTATCCAAACAAGCCAGATGACGTCGTATCGTAAATGAAGCAAGCCGCATCTCATATCCAGACATGGAGTCTGTTGATTTGTTATTGTGTACCCATCATTTGGGGCAGGTATATTTCGGGAACATGACTTCTGAATAGAAGCCATTGTCGGCTTACTCCCTACTAAGTCAGAGCCTGTCATTGTTGTAATTGAATATAATTGTTATGATTTCCAGTGACTGTATCCGGCGTTGGCATCTAGCTAGTCCCTTCTCGTCAAGGGGTTATAATGGATCAACAGTGATACGGCACTGACAGTATTCTAATATTTTCAAGTATTGTAATGCTCCGCCAGTTCGGCTAATTGATATTGAATTATTTGGAAAGCCGTCGGACTCGACACGGCGACATATAGAGGTGAACCAAGTATCGTGCTCTACCTCTTGTTTTCATGTTCATACATAGCGTATGCAGGAATCAGTTATGTTTAAAGGTACCAGGCTAGATATATACCAGGACAATGTTATAGGACAGGATCGAGATATGCGTCCTGAGATTCATTGTACTGTTGACCTTAGAGGTTGTAACGCTTTGCGCAAGGTCAAACGATTAGATCATTGAATGAACTTTGATACTGCAAGTAATGTATCTCTACATATAAACCATGTACTATTGAACTGTGAAACCATTGATGCAAGTACTGTTTTTCTAGTCTTTACTCGTTAACGTATTTTCGTCCAAATAAAAATGTTATTACAAGTAGACATGAGGAGTTCGTCCATGTCAGTATTGGCACTAGTTTATGTGCCCGATTATCGTTGCAGTCCAAGATTCACGTTCCAGTAAAGAGACATTCGCATTTTATTATCAAAATCTAAGTAGGATCGCCCATTGTTGGACCGTTGACATTTCGACACCAGCGACATCCTCTGGTCAGCGGTTCACACCCAAGAAAAGCGACTCTACACTAGGGTACTGAAATGTATTGTGCAGGTAATTAAGTACACAGACACACACATATAAACACTACGTCTCATAATAAGCTCTATGATCAAGTCAACTAAAACTGTGTTTAGAATTTAAAATTTAAAATTTTTTCAAAATTTATTTAGTCCTGAACCAAAGTTTCTTCTGGTCAGGACGTGTGAATCAAATGAATTTATGGCAATAAAAGTGCATATATATTGAATAATCACATTAAAAGATTGTACATAGATATATAAGTGAAATTTGCTAATATTAATACTAACTAAAAGTCTTTTGGGAACACTAGTACTGGATGTCGGGTCGGGGTATTCTCATCATACCCAGTCTTTGTTATTACTGTTCATTGGCTTTTAAATATGGTAATTGGTGGTACAGTTTTTTTCACAGGAATTTCTTTAATTTATTTTGGAGTGTTGATGAATCAGCAGCAGGCCAGGTCTTCAGTACTTATCTGGCCTGTGACGATGTAGTAAAGTGTTCAAGTGGCCCACTCCTCACAGTTGCTGAGGTAAAATGATAGGCTTCTTTTTCATCCACAGTTGGCTTTTTTCAGAACATCTGGCACTAGCACAGTGCCAGACAAGAAACTCTGAAACCACAAAATTAGGCCATGTGTTAACACACTGCCTACTCCACCATTTTTACACACAATAATACATAAACCACAAAGACCGGGTCAGATCTCTCTGACCGACCCAGCACATCTCACCCAGGCTGTTATCAAATAGCACCAGTTTCCCATTCCTCTATGAACTGCACTGCATCTGAAATATTTTCATTAATCTCTTTTTTCCATATAGTAAGGTGGGTGATATGTTCCCACTGATCTCCTGAAATAAAGATCTGTATTCTACATTCTTGGATATGTTTTTTCATTTTATTCATTCGCCTCTAGGCCCTGGACTGTCGCTGAGGACCTAGAAAAAGTACTCACTTGTCGTAATCATTTTTCATTATATAGCAGTATCAATCACTCAGAATTGTTAAATAAAAAGGTTAATAATATTTCCCTTACCACAATTCAAAATGAAAACACACAGATACGTTGTACTAGCATAAACTCAGCTGAGCTGCTGGCTAGACTATGGCGTCCCACTTGTAATAATATATATCTTTAATGGACGACACACTTCTTAGCATCACGATCTGTGTATGTGGACAGTCTTCAAAAAATGGCACTTGCCGGCTAATTTTTGTTAATAATATTAACTCTTTTGTCCAATCAGCGGACTTCCCCTCTACAGTTTAAATATTTAAACTTAAATGTCCAATTTGAGTCCAATTTTGGTCTAGTGTGTAGTGTATTTCTGTCGGTCTGTCCGTCCGAACTTGGGTTTTCCCAAAATTACACTTGGTTTTGGACCAACTACAACAAAAAACTACACAAATTTTTCCTCACTTACGTATAAGATTTCTATGCTAAGTTATTTTTAGATTCTACCCTCCTTGTCTGCCCCTTGTCCACATGTAATGTTTTTCTGCTTTAGTCTCAAGGACGCGTCAAAAAGTAACTTTAGTGAGAAGTATGCACAAATAACTGTCTGCTTGTCTGTATTGAACAATACAGTCTTTCGTCAATATCTTCCGTGTTATCTGTCCGTCTTTGTAATTAAAAGTATATTATTTCTCAGGAAAAGATAGCCTATCAAACTAGCTAACTTTTATTATCCTAAACTTATTATTAAGAAAATACATAATTTTTTCACTGTTAGTCTTGAAATTTGTTTTTACCACTCGTTCACGGCGTTTGCCGCTATATTCAAACTAAAACGACTAATTACCGTAAAACGTCCAAGATACGTCTGTTTCTGACAAGAGCTAAGGTCGTTTTCGTCCAATTTCTTACATTGTGTCAACTAGTGGCGTAATTTTTTAAACTATAAATTGCGTCTGCTAGACTTTAGATTCAAGCACGTGTGCAGACCGCATCATTTTTTTCTTTTCTCTCCGTTGCTTACCCCGTCTAAACTAATATGCCGTTTGGTGTCTTTATGTTATAACTAGTTGGTTTTCAATGACGATGGCGTGGGCAAATATGTAGCAGCGTATCTTATCTATATTTTATCCCTACATTTTATTTTAACTGCTATCTTTATAACTGGAGGATTTTATCGTTGCATCACTGTATTTTCACCACACATCTCCCCACCTGAGAACATGCACTAATGCAAGTTGCAAAACCAGTGATACAAATAGATAAAATTAACTCCTTACGCCTGCTAAATACTCTAAATTTGATCACAGGGGTGCCTACTGAGGAAATCTGCACCGACATTCTGTGAGCCAGGGATATATTCAATATTAAACTGATATGGTTGCAATAATAAAGACCATCGTAACAATCTTGCATTTTCATGCTTGGCCTGAGATAAGAATACGAGCGGCTGGTGATCTGTTTGGACCACAAAAGTCCTACCATACAGATAGATTTGGAACTTTTTTATTGCCCAGACTAACGCTAAACATTCTTTTTCGCTTGTGAAGTAGCCTTGTTCCGCTTTGTTCAACTTGCGGCTAGCATAAGCGACTCGGTTAATTTTCCCCATTGGGTGAAGAAGACATTTGCAACAAAGTAGCCCCCAGGCCTACATTGCTTGCGTCCGTTCTCACCACAAAGTGCTGAGTCTAATCAGGCAATTTGAGAATAGGCTTGCTAGTGAGTTTTTCCTTTAACTCTTGGAATGCCAATTCACATTGCGCTGACCAAACAATTTTATCCGGATTGCCCTTGCGAGTGAAATCAGTCAGAGGAGCACATATAGAGTTACAATTTTTGATATATTTTTGGTAAAACCCACACAACGACACGAATGATCGCACGTCTTTTTTTGTTTGCGGTCGAGGTGCTCTCTGCAGTTTTTCCAAGTTCTTGGGGTCAGAGGTCATGTTACCCTGATATACAGTATGTCCCAAGAATTCCAACTCTTTGCATCCAATACAACATTTTGTTGGTCTAGCAGTCAAGTTCGCTTCTCTGAGCCTATCAAATAGCATATTCAGAGAGTTAATGTGTTCTTCAAATGTTTCTCTGGCGATGAGGATATCATCCATGAAATTCGTGATACATGGATTATTCAAGGGATCCAACAATTTGCGCATCATCCTAGAAAATACACTCGGTGCATTTTTCAATCCGAATGGTAACATGTTGAATTCATAATGTCCCTCCGAGGTGCTAAAAGCTAAATAAGGTCGAACTTCAGGCTTCACTGGAATCTGGTAATAGCCTTTGCTAAGATCCACCTTCGAAAAATATTTTGCCTTGTTCAGTCTGGCAAATAACTGTTTTGTGTCCGGTAATGGATCCACGTGACCTTCTGTGACAGCATTCAGTTTCCTGTAATCTATGCACAGCCTATGTTCCCCAGACGGTTTCCTCAACAAAACTACACTGGAACTAAAAGAAGATACACTGTGAGAAAAAATCCCTTCTTTCAACAAATAATCTATCTCCTCTTTCAATGCTTTCTCCTTAGCGAACGGAACAGAATAGGCTCTCATACAGATTGGTGTTGAGTCTACCAGCTTCATGCCATACTGTAGCAAATTAGTATGCCCTGGTTTATCTGTTAACACATCCGTATGTTCCTCCAGAACCTGTTGAACTCTCTCCCTCTGATTTTTAGTCAGGTGCTTACTGACTTTTACCTGTGCGACTGTCTCACAGGGGTGTAATGGGTATTCATGTGAGGTGAGTGGTTCCTTTTTCATTTCAGTTGCGATAGCCAAGGTCAGTAAAGGGGTGCCTTCCTGGATTTGTCTGTCCAGATACTTCTTTAAAAGGTTCACATGATATATTTTCTCCTTCCCCTTTTCGTCAATTTTATAGTTTGTTCTAGACACCCTATCTAGAACCGTGTATGGACCTTGCCATCCAATTTGCAACTTATTATTGCTGCCGGGTAGTAGAAGAAGCACTTTCTCTCCCACGGCTAATTCTCTGTCCTTTGCTTTCCTATTAAAATAAGCTGCATGTTTCTTCCTGGTTTGTCTCAAATTATCATTTGCCAGTTTCCATCCAGCTTTTAGACGAGTGGTCAGCTCGTTCACATATTGGTATGATGAGGTAACAGTCTCTTCTGCCTTCTCATCTGTCCAGGTCCTCAACAAAGCTTCTAATGGACCTTTTATTGGCCTCCCAAATAACAGGGTTGCGGGAGCCATCCCGGTTGAACTATGTGGTACTTCCCGGTACGCGAACAACGCAGCGGGCAAAAATTGACCCCACATATCAGGTTTCTCATGTGCCAGCTTCCTCAGGATAGACATGAGGGTCCCATTGAACCTCTCTACCTGGCCGTTCCCTGGTGGATGGTACGGACTACAATGAAAGTGTCTGGCTTGAAATAGCTTAAAAACTTCTTCCGTTAGTTTCCCCTTGAACTGTGAGCCATTATCAGTCAAGATTTGATGCGGGAATCCTAATCTTGTGAATATTGTAAGTAGTGCCTCTGCCACATGTTTCGAATCAATTGATGACAGGGCTACCGCCTCTCCCCACATAGAACAAGTGTCCACCAGAGTAAGGATGTAACTGTTCCTCCTCCTTGTCCGAGTGAGAGGTCCCACAATATCCACTGCAACCCTCTCAAAAGGTGTTCTCACTATGGGCATTTCCCCTAGAGTTGCAGGAGCAGTCCAATGCTTTGGAGCTACCCTTTGACATTCTGGACAGGATTTTACATATCTTTTTATATCTTCCGTTATCCCTGGCCAGAAGTAATGACAAGCTATATGCTGTCCTGTGGCGCTGATCCCCATGTCACCACTGAAGGGAATCGCATGCCCTAGTTCCATCACTTTATCCCTATATGAAGTGGGAAGAACCAGCTGGCTGTGACCATTTGTTCCAGTTCCGGCCTTCCTGTATAGCAATTTGTTCTTCATAATATACTCTCCCTTGCTTGGAGGTGTGTTGCATTTGGGCAATTTTTTAAAACATGGCTTGAGTGTCCTATCCTCAGCCTGCGCCTTCCTCATCTCTTCTGGATGAGCATTTATAGGTTCACCTTCTTCCTCCTTTGACTGTGACCTGGCCTGCACTGTCGCCATGATCACAGGTCTCTCGGGATTCCCCAAGAAGACGTATCTACACCCCAATATCAGAGGGTAGATTGGTTCATCTATCACTGCTGCTCTGATTTCTCCTTCCACATAGCGAGTTTTCACCGTTATCCTAGCGATGGGAAGTGTCATGAGTGGTATGTCCTTAGTCGCCCCTTGTATTTCCACTGTTTCGGTGGTATACTGACTTGGGTCCACTAGGCTAGACTTCACAACTGAATCAAAATCCAAACCTGTATCGTATAGGCACCTTATGGTGACCCCGTTACAAACAACATCCTCACAAACTGGGGGTGATAAGGTTCCTGCTGTCCAGTAGGTTTAACCTTTAATCTCTGGTTCCCCGATTTCATTGCAGCAATGTTTGAAGGTTTCCTTTTACAAACTTCGGTGTTATGGTTGTCCTTCCTACACCATTTACACCACCTCGTTCCTTGGTTAAAAGGTTTTCTTTCATTATATTTTTGGTCATTGAACTGTGAGTTTCTATCACGATAATCCTTTCGTGGTCTATCAAAGTTTGTCCTACCTTTGTTACCTTGTTCTTTGGTATCAAATTTATTAAAGTGCTGTGGAGCTTTAAAATTCTCTATATGTTTCTTTTTAGAGCCAGCTACCTCTGCCTGGGCTGCTTGATACCTCTCAGCGACATTCAATACCTCCCCCAACCTCTCTGCACCTTGTTCCATGAGAAATTTTCTCAGGTCTGGAGCCATGGACTCTCTTAATTGCTCTATCATGATCATTTCTTTGAGATCTTGGGTCTTCCCCAGAGCAGTCCATTTCTCCAAATAGGTTTCCAGTCTGGCAGAGAATTGGTGGTATGTCTCCCCAGACAAAAGCTTGGCATTTCTAAACTTCTTACGATAAAATTAACCATTCTTTTCATATCTTAATAACAGAGCCTGCTTTATTCATGTCATAATTGTCTTGGTCGTCTCTATTCATTTGGCAAAAACTTCATAAGATGTACCCCTAAGCCCCTGGGATAACTTGAGGCTCCACCTCTCTCTCTCTCTCTAACCCATACGTAGTAGCCAACAGTTCAAATCTACCTAGATACCCTTCTATGTCATCGTCTTTCTCAACAAAATGGTCTAAATGAAACCCCATAGCTGAGGTTGAGGCTCCCTGACTAAGAGTGGCATCGGAGGAAAAGGGGCTGGCCCCATTTTCAGGAGCACGGCCTTGTACTTCCAACTCCCTTAGTCGTAACTCGTGCTCTCTTTGCAATCTCCTATCTTCTGCTTCCCTCTCAGTCTTTTTTCTTCTCTTTCAGCAGCCTGTCTCTTTTCCTCTCTTTCTGTAGCTAATCTGTTTTCCTCTGCTTCCCTTTCAGCAGCCTGTCTCTTTTCCTCTGCTTCTAATTTCTTCTCTTCCAATTGGAGCCGCTTTATTTCAGCCACCCTATCTGCCTCCAATGCCCTAGCCTCTCTGTCAGCCTCAATTTGCAGCCTCTTAAGTTCTTTGTCAGCCTCAATTTGTAACTGTAATTTTCATTCTTCTGCTAACTTCCTATCTTCCCTTTCAATATACTTGTTACATTCTGAAGTTACATATTGAATCAAAACCTGACCCTCCATATTCATTTCTTTAGCAGTCAGCACAGCAGCCGATCTGAATTTGGCTAGATCTGCCATTCTGTATCACACTCTTTAATATTGTTCTAAAATAGATTACCAAATCTAATTACCAAGGTAACACTAATTAATTAATTACCACTGGCTGTGAAGATTCATCAACTTTTACTTTCCACTTTTAATTTTAGGGACACTGTTAAATTTATACAACTTATGCCCCCAATAGTTTAATTCCCGGACCAGGAGACCCTTATATAAATGATAAATTTAAATCCCGGACACGAGCTACCCAATATATGTGGTGGTTTTTGATGTTATTAAGTGTGGTTGCTATGTTACCTAGTGTACTGAATGAGGTCAGCTGTGAAGGCTCCTGAAGATAACAGTTTATGTGAGTTTACAGGATACCTTTCTGCTACCACCTATAACCTCAAACAGACTTATTCTGCTATTATGTATGTTAGCTACGTTTATTGTCTAGGGTACTGAAATGTAGTGTGCAGGTAATTAAGTACACAGACACACACATATAAATACTACGTCTAATAATAAGCTCTATGATCAAGTCAACTAACACTGTGTTTAGAATTTAAAATTTAAAATTTTTTTCAAAATTTATTTAGTCCTGAACCAAAGTTTCTTCTGGTCAGAACGTGTGAATCAAATGAATTTATGGCAATAAAAGTGCATATATATTGAATAATCACATGAAAAGTTTGTACATAGATATATAAGTGAAATTTGCTAATATTAATACTAACTAAAAGTCTTTTGGGAACACTAGTACTGGATGTCGGGTCAGGGTATTCTCATCATACCCAGTCTTTTTTATTACTGTTCATTGGCTTTTAAATATGGTAATTGGTGGTACAGTTTTTTTTCCACAGGGTTTTCTTTAATTTATTTTGGGGTGTTGATGAATCAGCAGCAGGCCAGGTCTTCAGTACTTATCTGGCCTGTGACGATGTAGTAAAGTGTTCAAGTGGCCCACTCCTCACAGTTGCTGAGGTAAAATGATAGGCTTCTTATTCATCCACAGTTGGCTTTCTTCAGAACATCTGGCACTAGCACAGTGCCAGACAAGAAACTCTGAAACCACAAAATTAGGCCATGTGTTAACACACTGCCTACTCCACCATTTTTACACACAATAATACATAAACCACAAAGACCGGGTCAGATCTCTCTGACCGACCCAGCACATCTCACCCAGGCTGTTATCAAATAGCACCAGTTTCCCATTCCTCTATGAACTGCACTGCATCTGAAATATTTTCATTAATCTCTTTTTTTCCATATAATAAGGTAGGTGATATGTTCCCACTGATCTGAAATAAAGATCTGTATTCTACATTCTTGGATATGTTTTTTTCATTTTATTCATTCGCCTCTAGGCCCTGGACTGTCGCTGGGGACCTAGAAAAAGTACTCACTTGTCGTAATCATTTTTCATTATATGGCAGTATCAATCACTCAGAATTGTTAAATAAAAAGGTTAATAATATTTCCCTTACCACAATTCAAAATGAAAACACACAGATACGTTGTACTAGCATAAACTCAGCTGAGCTGCTGGCTAGACTATGGCGTCTCACTTGTAATAATATATCTTTAATGGACGACACACTTCTTAGCATCACGATCTGTGTATGTGGACAGTCTTCAAAAAATGGCACTTGCCGGCTAATTTTTGTTAATACTATTAACTCTTTTGTCCAATCAGCGGACTTCCCCTCTACAGTTTAAATATTTAAACTTAAATGTCCAATTTGAGTCCAATTTCGGTCTAGTGTGTAGTGTATTTCTGTCGGTCTGTCCGTCCGAACTTGGGTTTTCCCAAAATTACACTTGGTTTTGGACCAACTACAACAAAAAACTACACAAATTTTTCCTCACTTACGTATAAGATTTCTATGCTAAGTTATTTTTAGATTCTACCCTCCTTGTCTGCCCCTTGTCCACATGTAATGTTTTTCTGCTTTAGTCTCAAGGACGCGTCAAAAAGTAACTTTAGTGAGAAGTATGCACAAATAACTGTCTGCTTGTCTGTATTGAACAATACAGTCTTTCGTCAATATCTTCCGTGTTATCTGTCCGTCTTTGTAATTAAAAGTATATTATTTCTCAGGAAAAGATAGCCTATCAAACTAGCTAACTTTTATTATCCTAAACTTATTATTAAGAAAATGCATAATTTTTTCACTGTTAGTCTTGAAATTTGTTTTTGCCACTCGTTCACGGTGTTTGCCGCTATATTCAAACTAAAACGACTAATTACCGTAAAACGTCCAAGATACGTCTGTTTCTGACAAGAGCTAAGGTCGTTTTCGTCCAATTTCTTACATTGTGTCAACTAGTGGCGTAATTTTTTTAAACTACAAATTGCGTCTGCTAGGCTTTAGATTCAAGCACGTGTGCAGACCGCATCATTTTTTTCTTTTCTCTCCGTTGCTTACCCCGTCTAAACTAATATTCCGTTTTGTGTCTCCATGTTATAACTAGTTGGTTTTCAATGACACTAGAAAACGATGGCGTGGGCGAATATGTAGCAGCGTATCTTATCTATATTTTATCCCTACATTTTATTTTAACTGCTATCTTTATAACTGGAGGATTTTATCGTTGCATCACTGTATTTTCACCACAGAGACCTGGAGGCACCTATAATCACTTGGATGAGGGAAAAGGGAACATGCATTAAACTGACGAAGTCATGGAAATAACCTGAACGGATGGCACGGAACAGGAAGACTTGGCATGAGTTTGGTGAAGGCCTATGCTCCTTGGTGAGCTGAAGAGAAGCAATTGATTGATTCCTTAGTACATTAACACTTAAGGGTAGAGAGAGACCAAAAACATACGGAGAAGAGAAGTGGAGACACACATAAATGGGGTGAGTAGAGAGGTGGATCTACTATGAGCTATTGTTATAAGTTGCAGTAGTCAGATCACCGTGGCGGCTGTGCGGTGTAACTGCCGAAACCCACAAAGGAAGAGAAAAATGAGCAGACCAAAGAGAATACGAACAAGAGTGGCGGATAGGAAAAACGAAGGCAACAGGTGGACCTGAAAAAGACGTCGCGAAATAGAAATTTGGTGGCTAGCAACCGTTGCATTCCAATGCTCGACATTGAACGAAAAGGAGCGATTGACTTATTAATCAAACCAGGAGTGAGTTTGGAAGTTGTAGAGAATGTGGGGAGGGTTCGGTTGAAAGCGCAAGAGGGGGGGGGGAAGAGATTTCCAGGAGTCTAAAACTTGGGAGATAACCCTTATTGCACATCTCACCCCCCCTTTTTTTTTATCTTTTTTTTTTCAAGCGTGCCTTGGAGATAAAAAGGACTGAAACACCTGTATCACGGGGGGAACACTTCTGATGTTCAGATTACCTCCTGTTGTAACTCACTGTATTGTCTCCTATCATCATTATTTCTCAGAATGTCAAGGTTAGGTGAAGGTAGTCCCATAGCAGATATTGTCGTAAGGGAGTAAATTGTTAGAGACTTCACCATACTAGGTCCAGCATCGAGACCTGTCACGGCTGTTTGCGAGCGACGTTTTAGTTTTTCCTGACCGCGCTATTTATAGCTATCGTGACAGAGGTCACGTGGTCAACTTCCTAACGGGAAAAAAATGTGGCGGTGTTTACTTTTGATAGGGCTTAATTAATGCTTTTAGGCTACTTTATTATTACAAATACCGACTTTAATTTTGCGTAAAGCTAGACTAGAAATGTTAGAGTAAATTTTAGAACAAGAACAAACATTTCATCACAATTAGAACAGAAGATATAATAGTCTGAAATAGTGTAAAATTTACGTTTTTTTTATAAATATTTTGTTATGGTTTGTTTCTAATGCAATTTACACTAAACGATCACAATCAACATGCATAACAAATTACAGAAATCAAAAGTATAAATCCTGCAGAAAATGGATATCACAGTTTTGTTTTGGTTTCATGCGTCAAACATTAATTATTGAAACATTAAATTGCAAGTCCACATTTATTACCTTGAAATAACTCACCCAGTTGTCCCGAAAACATGAGAGCTAACAATTATCTCAATCATACATCACTATGGTCATGAGTAAAACGAAATGTTTAATTTAATAAATAAAACATACACCTATTAAATGATTTTCACACTCTGTCAATTCTGTCACTCTCACGCAACAACTGCCATAATTTGCTCTAGCCCCAAAATTTCGCTCAATTACACTGACTAACAAAAAAAAACTTTTTTTTTTCTTTCTCTAACATTTCTATGTTTTTCTGGTCAATTTTAATGCGCTGTTTTTAAATCTGCAAACCGTTTTTCTCTATCAGGTCGGGATCTCTAGAAATACGCAATTGAAGTTTTTTAACAACGCATACAGTATTACAACATCATTCGTACAAGAAGTATAACAGTTATGTAGGCTTGAATTTCTTTGCAGTCGACTTTCGTCGGTGAATGGCATGTGGTACATCGCGATGAAGCATCCAACAATAATCGGCAAGCATGGTCACACTCCACAGTCCTTGATAACGTGACTCCATTACGGCGATATCTTGATGGAATCATTCTCCATGTTTATCGCTGACTTCGCCAAGGTTGTCAGGGGAAAAGTTAAGATGCGAATCGAGCAAATGGATTTTGAGGGACATGTTACAGCCCATAATTATGAATGCATCTATGCACTGCTTAACAATATGCAACATAGTCGACAGATTTGTGATTTTCCAAAAAGTTATCGACGATCGATTTGAATGCCATCCATGCGCGAAGTTCACTACCATGTAACAAGTTCTCGAATTTTTTGTCTGCAATAACTTTCCTAATCTGAGGTCCTACAAAGATACCTTCCTTTATCTTTGCATCGCTAACTTGCGGAAACTTTTCTCGAAGATAAGTGAAAGCTTTGCTCGTTTTATCTAACGCTTTTACAAAATTCTTCATGAGCCCCAACTTTATATGTAAAAGTGGTAAAATGAAGGTGTCTTTGTTAACTAATGGCTCGCGTATTACATTTTTATGCCCGAGCTGCATACGATCCCGGATAGGCCACACCTTTCTTGCATAATGTTCCTGTCTGTTGCGGCTGTCCCATTCACATCGGAAGCAACAAAATTTAGTATACCCAGTCTGCATGCCCGTGAGAATTGCAATGACCTTTAGGTCTCCACAAATCCGCCATTGGTAGTCATTGTACTTTATTTTTTCCAAACGTATAGCCATATTGTCATAAGTTTCTTTCATATGAACAGAGTAGGCGACTGGAATTGATGAAAAAAAATTTCTGTTATGCAATAACACGGCTTTTAGACTAGTCTTGGAAGAATCGATGAAAAATCGCCATTCGTTGACTATGTGCTCATGACCGTTTACATCCTTGCAATAGCAAATGTCATCATCCATCTCAAAGTATTGAACAAGTTCTCTGTGTCTATGACGAAATTTAGATATCGGAGTATTGGGCGCTAAAAGATTCCATTCTTTGAGTCGCGAACCGAGTAATTCCGCTTGTCCTTTGGTAAGAGCGAGATCACGTATTAGATCTGACAGTTCTGAATGGTTAATTAAGTGAACACCATCATTCACCGGTATATAATCCGAGCCAGAATTAGTTTCTAAAGCAGGTAAACTATCACTTCTGATGGTTCATTCACGTCCAGCGGATGTTGTTCTGGTGGAACTGGGATCGGACACGTGATTGGATCATGAGGCAATGGTTTCGAAACCGATTCAATATTTGATAAACCACAGACTTTCTAGTTTTAAAAGTGAAACCATGGATATTTGTCAAGCAGAAGTAACAATCAGTAGCGTGATTTGTCGGTTCACGCCATATTACTGGCACTCCAAAAGGCATCGACTTATGCTACGGCAATTTTCGTAACCAACCTGCCAATGTATTTGCACAAGTCGAGCAAACTGCATTTGGCTTCCAAGATTTATTTGCATCATCAACTTTCGAATCGAAATAAAGTTCATATGCTTTCTTTAGTAATGGTGTAAAGTTTTTCTGGTCAACACGATCGGTAAAATATCCGCACACGTAACAGAACAGATCAGCCGAATTTATACAACTTCTAGAAGCCATATTTTGCTCAGAATTATTTCAAAATACAGTAACTATTTGAAAAATCGCGTAACATATGTCATGCATCTTTTAGCAGTATAAAAAGTAGATTTATGTTGCTTTTTATTAATTTTTAATAAGTTATATAGTAAAAATGAAACGGAGCAAATAACGGTTTCCGAAAAATATATTTATTCACAAATATCTCAAGAACCCGACGTGATAGAGATAAACGGATTTCAGATTTGAAATCAGCGCAAGAAACTGACCTAAGAACACTTATTCTTATATAAGAAAGAAAAATGTTGTTTGTCAGTGTTATCATTCACGCTTCCTTTTTTTATAGGAGGAATCTGTACATTCACTGATGGATAAATTTGTAACAAATGAGTTTCCATTCACCCGTGTGTTGCGGGGGCCCGAAAGGGGAGCAAAGAATAGTAACACTGCACCCTACCACGCATGTCGTAAAAAGCGACTAAGGAGGGCTGGGCATGGGGCTGTTTACCCCATCCCGTAAAAACTTCGCACAGTGGGCTGATCACCTGCTTGCCAACCAATCTGATTACGGAAACAACGATAGATTGTTTGGTCTGTTTTTGTTCCACAAAGACGCCACTAGGCGTGGTGGAAATAGCGATAGATTGATCAATTTGTTGTTGCCCTAAGACGCCACTAGGCGTAATGGCCACATACTGCTTTGCCGGTTGGTGGCTAAGGATGGAAGAAGAAGAGAAGAGAGTTTCCATTATAAATTTTAATTGTGAAGTTATATTGTTAATACCGCTGGCGCGTTTTTCGAAATTCTCTGTTTTCCATCCTGTGCCCACGCAAGACCTCTGTTTCCTTCATGGCTATTGCTAATTCTTTTAATATTGTAACTCTACTTTCAATGCCTGCTTTCCTGCAAATTTCCTGACGTGACGTTTCTGAACAGCGTTGTAGTTCATGTGCCTGCTGCAGGTCTAGTGAGTCAGTTGATGTTCCAGCAATATGTTTCCTAACAGTGTGGAGAAATTGAGATCGCTTAAGTTTTGTTGGCGTTCTGGTGACTGATGTTTCTCTTCTTTGTTTAATTAGTTTTTGTAGTACAATAGGCTGTCCTCTGGTTTTGCGTTTTATGATATTATTTTTGCTGTTTCTAGTTTTTTTTCTAACAATGGATGTGAATAGGGGTTCTTCCTCTTGTGTTACTAACTGTTAGTGGTTGTGAAGGTGGCTTAGCAAGTAACTGTTGTACTGTGATGTCGCTTTTGAAAACAGGCGAGGTGGATATACTTGTCCTATGTATAACTGACCTGGGAGAACAGGTCCTGGAGCAGGTCGACCACTTTAAATATCTCGGAGCTATTATAGACCGAAAGGGAGGCATCAAAGAAGAGTTGGCCACTCGAAAAACAGCAGCTGGGAGACTTTTTCAGGCCATAAATCGAGGATTCCTCAGCAAGAGAGAGGTTGGTAAGAAAACGAAGATGGCTGTATACCGCTCCACCTATGTCCCAGTCTTGACATATGGATGCGAGTCATGGGCAATGACTACAACCCAGAAAAGCCAGATCCAAACCTCAGAAATGAGGTATCTGAGGAAGGTGGTTGAAGTAACAAGAAGAGACATGATCCGCAGCCAGACGATACGCCAACGCCTAAAATCCCACCCCCTGCAGACCCAAGTAGAACAGTCCCAACTAAGATGGTTTGGCCATGTTTGCAGAATGGGAGAAGATCGGCTACCACGACAAGCATGGGAAACAAAGAGCCAGGGATCCAGACCCCCAGGACGACCCAGAGCCCGCTGGGAGTGTCACCGTAGGGTTTGCCCAAGCATAGTTTATGCTTCTGGCAAGGTTATATGAACGCTTAAAGTTTGACACCGTAGGGTTTGCTCAGGCATTATAAATAAATTGCCAAGATTGGGGTGAACGTTTAAAAAAAAACAGTTCACGAGAGTAATAGAGGGAGGATTAAAAATAACAGAGGACGGTTCACTAACTTTGCTTGTGTTAGTAAAAAGTGAGTATTTTTCTAGTGAGCTGTAAGTCACAGGCGCAACCAATGAATTTAGAGAAAAGCAAGTTAGGATAGCGAATCAGAGGTACGGGTTGAATGGTACGGGTGACAATGACTACAGGTGAGAAAGGCGTGCGGGTTTCTGAAGGGCAGTCGGGTTTGAGAAGCTGAAGGAACAAGAAGTGCTTTTGGGCAGTTGTCACCAGTTGTAACAGATTCAGTGGTTATACAGATAAGTTTAGAAGTTATACAGAAAATGCACAAGCTGTATGGATAACTTAGAAGCTTAAAGGATTCTGTGGTTAGACAGAAGTGACACGAGTTTTAGAAAGTTCAGAGGATGTGATAGTTCTAGTCAGTAACTATACAAGATAACTAAGAAGTTTCGCATAGACAGAGTAGAAGATGATTAGGAGAATTCAGGGAATCGCCTGTAAGTATTGGTTTTGAATTATTATTCATATTGATGAAAATTTGCAGGAGAAGTAAATCAGAAATCTCAGGTCATGGCAAATGAGCAATGAGAACTTTGTTCACTAAGCAACTTAGAGAAGAGAAGTAATTGAATGATACATTGATAGTCAAGCTTGGTACTGTTAAATACGAAATAGATGATAAGAATGAATCCCAAGAAAAAAACCATATTTTTATCAGAGAGAGAGAGAGAGAGTTCACAGAGTGTGAACCAATGAGTTGTCTACAGAATTAGTTACGACAAGTAAGCGACTGGGAGAGTCGACTTCTTTAAAAACTTCTTGAATGCTCTCGCATGTAAGTATGGAATATAGAGGATTTATTACATGCATAAGAATTATAGTATGCTTTACAGAAGCGGAAACAGGCAGGTCTGACCAAGTTTGTACAGGAGGAATAAAAGTACAAAATAATGAATTGCATAATGCTGATCAGGAGTATTGAGGTATATTAAGCAAACTGAGATAGAGTTTAAAGAGGCTAAATAAGAACATGGAGATGATAGAAGAACAAAGGGAGATTAAGTGTCTACATACATATGAGATAAAGTGTTTATGTATGAAGCAAGGCCTGCCACCCGCCACCTAGTTAAGAAAATTACTTTGTTGGAGGATCATAACTACAGCGCCTAAAACACAGAGACGCGGTCACACTTCGTCTAATTGGTGCCTTTGGACAAGTTCTCAAGGGACACCACCACCTGTTACAGGAGGACAACATTAGACAATCTTTGAAGGACCGAGGACTAGAATGGAACCAGGCCAGGAGGAAGACAGCCGATATGATAGTCTGGCGCTCTCTCTTCCAAACCTCTACACCTCACGGTAGAAGGGGAACGACGTAAGTAAGTAAGTAAATATAACTGACTTAGTAGGTGTAGATGTGGCAACAAAAACTGGCATGCTAGGTAAGTAATGTTATTCACCTCCACATGAATAATGGTATCGCCTTTAATGTGAGATGACTCATCAACCTCCAGCTGAACAATATCATCACTAGTGTGAGCAGGCACATCAACCTCCCGCTGTACAGAGCTATCCTGACTTCAGTTAACTGACAGAATACAGCTAACTGACTGACTACAACTAACTGACTGACTGCACCTAACTGACTGACTACAGCTAACAGACTGACTACAGCTAACTGGCAGACTACAGCTAACTGACTAGACATGGAGGGGTCAGAAAGAACATCACAGGGGATAGAGCAGCTTTTTGTTTGTAAAACACCAACAGATGTCTTTGCAAAATAAGTGCACAGTTGACATTAACTTATAGTTAAATTATGGTCATAGTCTTTCCAGATGTTTTGACTGTTTTCCGATAGTAACTTGGCTGTTTCAAGACTCTTCTCATTATGCCTCTTTTTGCGTTTTGTATTCGTAAGTAACACTTCCGACAAAATATAGTCTGTCGGTTTATCATCTGATAAGTTAATTCCAAACACAAAAAATAGATCACTAACGTAATTTGAACAGTTCAGTGCATTCCGTTTTGAACTTTTTGTTTGGGAAGTTAATGCTCTCTTGCACATGCTCTGCACAGTGCACTGGCACAAGTCATATGATGCAACAAAGTATGTTCCATTTCGTTGTTATGTATTATAGTTTACTTGTGTATGTATAAAGAAATGGAATATTTGAGAGTATCAAGTCTAACACCAGGATGTAGAATGCTTTATCTGTGAATGAAAGAAGATATACAAACACTTACTTAGAATTCTTTGGCAGCCGTCGTGTGCACAGGATTGTCTACCAAAGAACACTAGTGGAACAGTCCTTATCTCACACACAATTAAAAAAAAGACATTTATATTATAAATACAAGATTAACAAGACTTGAAAGATAGATCAATGTATGTGGAAAAAATCTATCTATAGCTTTACATGTTTTCTGACGCTCATATACATCTAATTAAGTATCCTTATAAATGAATGAAAATGCAAAAACAGATGGTGCTTTACAAAAGGTTATTTTTTTAACAACTTTTTTAAAGATTTACGAGTATCAGGAATGCGTTTACAGTGATTTAAATGTTATAAAATCTGGTGACAATATGCTTGTTCTTGTAATGCCAAACTCACAAAACTGACTACCACACATTCTCAACATATGAAACCAAAAAAAAAAAAAAGTATGTGGAAATAATCTTTAGCTTCCCTTCGAGAAGTCTTTATAATTATAAACTCATACGAATGGGCCGATTTTTAGATATTACATTAATAAAAAGATTACTTCTGTTATGAATTTCCTCAAATGATGACGCTGTTTTCAAAAGTCTGTAACTTCGTCAAATATAATTTCAATCAAATAAAAATGCAATCAACAATAGAACACAGAACAAAGTTATAGTACACAAAAGAATTTTAGCGCTGTATTTATCCAGAACGAGTGTGTAATGATTTGTATTTTACTGATTTTACACGCACATCAGCTGATTTTCCCCGCCAAACCCTCAGTAGTCGTTTACGGTGCACATGAAAATTTTATACCCGGTGTCAGAATTCCGGTCACCGAAACTAAAAGAGCGCTCTCGTATATGGAACAAACAGCCGTGCAGTTCCCTTCCTCGCTGCCTTTTCCTTCCCTAACTCAAAGTGCAGAGTCAGGCACACATTTACAGCTGGGTAGATTGGAGCGTGTTGGTACCGTGATTCCGAACCCGGCACCATTGCCGCGAGAGACCAATGCTATAACCACTCTGTCAACCTCAGAATGTGCACAATAAACATTGTCGACCTTCGTCAGATGCGTTACTTGCCCTTTCACTATATGTTTGTATAAACAGTATTTGGCTCTAAATTTTTCTTTTAAAACCGTGTATCTACAAGAGTCACAATTTTTCTTTTTTAAATAACTATCTAATAATTCAGACATGAGAGATGGCCACCTCGATACCGCCATATGAGTCTACCCGACAACTTCAGGTTTCATCCAGTGGGTCCCAATGAAGAAGTCAGGTATTTCCAGCAGCTGGGGGCCATTTATGCCCACAACCTGGTCAGTAACCGACAGGCGGGGTTCGGGAACGCTGCTCTGGGAAATTCACCTGGACCTGCACCTCCACGGTCAGTGCATATTTATTCGCATTTATTTTTAATGTGTATGGTATGTGTGTGTGGACATATATAGACAGACAGATTGATAGATTTCTAAAGGTCTTTTATATTTGGACATGCGCCCTAATATAACCGACTAGGTTGAACGGGACGCGCCTCGCCAAAACGAGGCAAAATTTTATAATTAAAAAAAAGATAGATAAACAGATAGATACATAGATAGTTAGATAGATAGATAGATAGATAGATAGACAGATAGACAGACAGAGAGACAGACGGACAGACAGACAGACAGGTAGGAAGGTAGGTAGGTAGGCAGGCAGACAGACAGACCATCAGACAGATAGATAGATAGGTAGACAGGCAGACAGACAGACAGACAGACAGACAGACTGACAGACTGATAGATAGATAGATAGATAGATAGATAGATAGATAGATAGATAGATAGATAGATAGATAGATAGATAGAGTAAAGATGGTCCCGTAGCAGATACTGCAGTAAGGGAATGAAGTGTTAGAGATCTCACCATACTAAGTCCAGCCTTTTAAAAGGTGGGGGTGACCAGTGCCATTCCCCGCTGCCTTTTTCTTCCCAAGCGTGACGTGACACGTTTAAAAAAATGAAAACGATATTTTGTATGTGCAACATTTTGGCAAAGACGTCTACAATAAAACTTCTATCTTATGATCATAAGGATGACTGTTGCGGACAGTTTCGCTGTGTTCATTAGTCTGTTAAATGTACCTGTTTAAGTTTGGAGACATTATTTGTAAGATTTATGATCAAAGGGGAGTTATTCATTGTTTACTTTGGTTGAAGTCAACAGTGGTTGTTATCCCACTTGTCTTTTACCCAAGCGGTCTAATATTAGAACCGATGTCTTGTTACCTGTCTATATATGGCTTGCATGGTCAGCTATGTTTTCATATCGCCCACCTGAGCCTAGCTCAGGGGTCTTGCTTGTCACGGCGCATGCGCAAGTTTTGTGGCGCAGTTAAGAAAGACTTTTTGTTCAAGAGTCGAGCTGTAGTTTTTCAAAGGGTCAAGACGTCTTGTTCGTTTTCGACCTGGCTTTATATTATGGGGAAGGAAAGTCCTCTGTGTGTTTGACCAAGATGTCTAAAGATTGTTCCCACATGTTGTATTCTAAGCGTCTAGGAGACGAGTGTGTTTTTTGGTGTTATTCTGAAGGGATGACAAGGTAAATTATCCTTCAAATCATTTTCCTTTATTGCCAGAATCATAAATAACTTGTTGTGAGCAGCCTAGTGATTTTTCCCTGGGCGGGAAAGAGTCCATCGACTACACCAGTATTTGAGCTCACGTATTATACTGACAGTGAATGTACCGGGTTGGTGAATGCCCGAAGAACTTTATATATACATTGAATCCAGCTATTTCGGCGGTATCACCTTGAACAAGGTTTGCTAAAGGAATACCACAGAGACCATTGTATTTAGGGGCCCGCCATGTTGTGCAACCTGCTGTATACTAGAAAATGTATCTGACTTACTGGTGTCAGAGTAGAGCAGAACTAAGCTCATATATTTGAAGACCCGTTCCCAATGCGGGGTAATTTCTGTGCAGCTGTACCAAGAGATATAGATTGATGTCAGAGCTATGATATATATATATATATATATATATATATATATATATATATATATATATATATATATATATATATATATATATATATATATATATATATATATATATATATATATATATATATATATATATATATATATACAGCCTGCTTATGATTCATTTATACCAGCTGCATTGAACTCTATTATTATGCTCTGATGTCCTAAGTTTTGTCAAATAACTATATATCATGAGGTCAGCGTACCTTGTCCTTGTATTGTAATAAATTATTGAAACGTCAGCTGTTACCAACATTCCTGACTTCTACATGTGGTTGAATGGATGTATCGTGACATTGTTCAAGAGCCTTACGCATTCGTGTCCATCCATCTTATTGATGTCTACTCACCCACACATGATGTCAACCACACCCTTCTACAATTACTACACAGTTAAGAGCCTGTACAGTTGAAAGTGAGTCTACTATTACACCCTGTCAGTGCGTCAACGCCTGGTGACCTACACCCACTACAACATTGTACTACCAGGTTGACCTGATCACCTACTCACTTACACAGCACTCTACATCTATAGCAAGTACGGGCCTTATCATTATGATGGCCAGATATGGCTGTTATCAATGACCTATGAACTTCTCTCTCCCATCTCCACCTTCAGGTTGATTGTGTATGAAATCCAGAATCCCTGCCCACATGATGAACTCTACAAAGTTAATGAGATCCACAACATCTCTGCAGGCATGTCGCTTCTAGATTATACATACCTGCCACCTCCATGCAGTGATGCTGACCAGGTACAGCTCAACCCAAGGTTAGTACTGGTGGAATCTTTCGGTTGGTCTTTTTTTTATTTTTTTTATTTTAAAGAAGAAGAAGAAAAATAAGAAAAACAAGACCAAGAGGAAGAAGAATAAGAATAATAAGAAGAAAAAGAGGAAGAAGAATAAGAGGAAGAGGAATAAGAAGAACATTAGCAAGAAGAAGAAGAATAAGAAGAACAATAGCAAGAAGAAGAAGAAGAAGATGAATAAGAAAAAACAAGACCAAGAGGAAGAAGAATAAAAAGAGGAAGAGGAGGAATAAGAATAAGAAGAACAAGAGGAAGTGGAAGAAGAATAAGAGGAAGAAGAATAAGAAGAGCAAGAACAAGAGGAAGAAGAATAAGAGGAAGAGGAATAAGAAGAACATTAGCAAGAAGAAGAAGAATAAGACGAACAGCAAGAAGAAGAAGGAGAAGAAGATGAATAAGAAAAAACAAGACCAAGTAGAAGAAGAATAAAAAGAGGAAGAGGAAGAATAAGAATAAGAAGAACAAGAGGAAGTGGAAGAAGAATAAGAAGAATAAGAGGAAGAAGAATAAAAAGAACAAGAGCAAGAGGAAGAAGAATAAGACGAACAAGAGCATGAATAAGAAAAAGAAGACCAAGAGCAAAAATAAGAAGAACAAGAGCAAAGATAAGAAGAACAAGAGCAAGAATAAGAAGAACAAGAGCAAGAATAAGAAGAACAATAGCAAGAATAAGAAGAACAAGAGCAAGAATAAGAAGAACAAGAGCAAGAAGAAGAATAAAAAGAACAAGAGCAAGAATAAGAAGAACAATAGCAAGAATAAGAAGAACAATAGCAAGAATAAGAAGAACAATAGCAAGAATAAGAAGAACAAGAGCAAGAATAAGAAGAACAATAGCAAGAATAAGAAGAACAAGAGCAAGAAGAAGAATAAGAAGAACAAGAGCAAGAATAAGAAGAACAATAGCAAGAATAAGAAGAACAATAGCAAGAATAAGAAGAACAATAGCAAGAATAAGAAGAACAATAGCAAGAATAAGAAGAACAAGAGCAAGAATAAGAAAAACAGAGCAAGAATAAGAAGAACAATAGCAAGAATAAGAAGAACAAGAGCAAGAAGAAGAATAAGAAGAACAAGAGCAAGAATAAGAAGAACAATAGCAAGAATAAGAAGAACAAGAGCAAGAATAAGAAGAACAAGAGCAAGAATAAGAAGAACAAGAGCAAGAATAAGAAGAACAAGAGCAAGAATAAGAAGAACAAGAGCAAGAATAAGAAAAACAAGTGCAAGAAGAAGAAGAACAAGAGCAAGAAGAAGAATAAGAAGAACAAGAGCAAGAATAAGAAGAACAAGAGCAAGAATAAGAAAAACAAGTGCAAGAAGAAGAAGAACAAGAGCAAGAATAAGAAGAACAAGAGCAAGAATAAGAAGAATAAGAAGAACAAGACCAAGAATAAGAAGAACAATAGCAAGAATAAGACGAACAAGAGCAAAAATAAGAAAAACAAGAGCAAGAATAAGACGAACAAGAGCAAGAATAAGAAGAACAAGAGCAAGAATAAGACGAACAAGAGCAAGAATAAGAAGAACAAGACCAAGAATAAGAAGAACAAGAGCAAGAATAAGAAGAATAAGAAGAACAAGAGCAAGAATAAGAAGAATAAGAAGAACAAGAGCAAGAGGAGGAAGAAGAAGAGGAAGAAGAATAAGGAACAAGAGCAAGAGGAAGAAGAATAAGAGGAAGAAGAATAAGAAGAATAAGAGCAAGAGTTAGAAGAATAAGAAGAACAAGAGCAAGAGGAAGAAGAGTAAGAAGAAAAGAGCAAGAAGAATAAGAAGAACAAGAGCAAGAATAAGAAGAACAAGAGCAAGAATAAGACGAACAAGAGCAAGAATAAGAAGAACAAGAGCAAGAATAAGACGAACAAGAGCAAGAATAAGACGAACAAGAGCAAGAATAAGAAGAACCAGAGCAAGAATAAGAAGAACAAGAGCAAGAATAAGACGAACAAGAGCAAGAATAAGACGAACAAGAGCAAGAATAAGAAGAACAAGAGCAAGAATAAGACGAACAAGAGCAAGAATAAGAAGAACAAGAGCAAGAATAAGAAGAATAAGAAGAACAAGAGCAAGAGGAGGAAGAAGAAGAGGAAGAAGAATAAGGAACAAGAGCAAGAGGAAGAAGAATAAGAGGAAGAAGAATAAGAAGAATAAGAGCAAGAGTTAGAAGAATAAGAAGAACAAGAGCAAGAGGAAGAAGAGTAAGAAGAAAAGAGCAAGAAGAATAAGAAGAACAAGAGCAAGAGAAAGAAGAATAATAGGAAGAAGAATAAGAGGAAGAAGAATAAGAAGAACAAAATCAGGTTCGCACTAATGACCTGTCATTGAAACATCCTTTTTTCGGGATGCGTAGATAGCAGGGAGGACAGTGTGATTCGCTTGCATAGCTAAGCGGTGTTGTCGCACGGAAGGTCCAGGGTTCAAATCCTGGGTAAGCCACTCATGTCTGTTGTTTTTCTGTTGTCTAGTGTTCTACTTCTTTATTTCCTACGAGTGCCTTATAACATACCTTTATATTTGTTTCATATTAATTTACTGTTTGCAGGCCTCGTGGTTTCCCTTCCTTATGCGTTATAAATGTTTATACAATACCAAACCTACCCTCTGTCCTGTTCTTACTGTTCTAAGTCTACTATCATACTGGACACAGTATTAAGGTCTTTGTCTTGTTGGACTGACCAATACTGATATATAGGGGAACAACAGAAGTGATTGCGTCATTAATAGGCTGAACTGCCCATGGTAAACTTCCGGTGTTATGTATAGAGGTTCGCACTAATGACCTGTCATTGAAACATCCTTTTTTGGGGATGCGTAGATGGCAGGGAGGACAGTGTGATTCGCTTGCATAGCTAGGCGGTGTTGTCGCACGGAAGGTCCAGGGTTCAAATCCTGGGTAAACCACTCATGTCTGTTATTTTTCTGTTGTCTAGTGTTCTACTTCTTTATTTCCTACGAGTGCCTTATAACATACCTTTATATTTGTTTCATATTAATTTACATCTCTCATAATACAGTTCGTTCTATGAGGTTAAGTGTGCGCCCATATGGCTGATCAAGCCAATGCGGGCAAGAAAGGTTCTGTTGCATGACCGATACAAGGCCCGAAGACAATACAGGCTGCCCATCCACGCTTGACTTTCGGGCTGCTATTATAATATATATATGAGACCCACAGGAACTCCACTGATTATATATATATATATATATATATATATATATATATATATATATATATATATATATATATATATATATATATATATATATATATATATATATATATATATATATATATATATATATATATATATATATATATATATATATTTGTAGTTATCTACCCTTCCAAGATGGAGGTGAAATTCTTTTCTCACCTTAGACGCCGAAAGAAAAAACATCAGGAATGTGTATATTTCGATGGATAGTACCATGTTATGTTAAATTATAGAATAAAAGATACACCAGAGTATCTAGTGGTGTAGATATTTTCCTATAACTGACCTCGAAACCCTCGAATCGGTCGGTTGGATAGGAGGGTTGATCAGTGAGTTAACAATTCACTATCGTAAAACAAGCTATTGTTACCGAAACAGAACCAGGCTCGACAGTAAACATGACTCACTCTAATATCTTGGGGGCTAAGGAGATTTTTAAAATTGGATACTAGAATGTAAGAACTATGTATCAAGACGGAAAATTGGAAGAAGTAATTAAAGAAATGGATAATTATAAGTTGGACATATTGGGTGTCAGCGAGTGTAGATGGACGGGGAAGGGCATAAAATATATTTCAGAAGAAAAAAAGCAAATTATATACTCTGGTAGTAATGATAATCGTCACAAAGAGGGAGTAGCCATCTTAATGACACAGAAAGCAGCAGCATCGCTTATCAGCTGGGTACCTATCAATGAGAGGCTAATATTAGCTAGATTTCAGACACGATTTTTCAAGCTCTCAATTGTACAATGTTATGCACCAACTAACGACGCTCTTGATACCACAAAAGATGACTTCTATGAAGCACTTCTAAGTACCATCAACACAATACCCAAGCATGACATAATAGCAGTCATGGGCGATTTTAACGCCAAAGTAGGTGACAACAACGATGGAGTACAAAGATATCACGGTACTCATGGCATAGGCTGTATGAATCAAAATGGCGAAAAACTTCTAGAACTTTGTGAAATATCAAACCTCGTTGTGGCAGACACCATCTTTCCACATAAGAATATCCACAAGATAACATGGAATTCACCTGATGGCAGAACTAAGAACCAGATAGATCACTTCTGCATAAGCGCAAAATTTCGCTCATCAGTTCAAGACGTCAGAGCATACAGAGGTGCAGAGATCGGAAGCGATCATAACCTCTGCATAGCTAAACTGAGAATTAAACTGAAGAAGTTATACCAACAGAATAAAAATAGAAGAATAGATGTACACAGACTGCAATCAAATGATATAAAGGAGGAATATAATGTCAAAATGAACAACTATTTCGATGCTTTAGGCAAAATTGACAACGATATCACCACCAAGACAATCGATACTAAATGGGAACAACTGAGAACAGCAATGACAGAAGCAGCAGTAGCGACCACCGGATACCTAGTACATAAAAAGAAAAAATGGATGAGAGAAGATACTTGGGATAAAATACAAGAAAGGAAAACAGCAAAACTTAAACTACTAGCGGCAAGTACACATAATGCAGTTGAATCTTGCAAACTAACTTATAACTTGTTAAATAAAGAAGTGAAGACAAAAACTCGAAGAGATAAAAGACATTTCATCAATGAACTGGCCGTAGAAGCTGAAAATGCTGCAAGAACTGGTAATAGTAGGTGCCTTTATCAAATTACAAAACAACTATGTCACCAGCCTACTGCTATGGAAACACCTGTTAAAGGTAAATTAGGGAATTCAATACCAACAGAAAAAGAACAAATGAAGAGATGGGCTGAGCACTTCATGGAGGTGCTAAACAGACCACCACCAACAGTAACACCTGATTTTAATAATGAAACACCCACAACCACCTTGCCAATAACTTGCGATGAATTCACGCTGGACGAGATCAAACAAGCCGTTAAAAGATTTAAAAATTTTAAAGCTGCTGGAGTTGACGAAATTTCAGGGGAAATGATTAAAGCAGTTAATGACAACAACCTCTTGAGAATTTTAGATATTATAAATGAAGTATGGAGAGAAGAACAACCACCACAACAATGGAAAGACAGTATTATTGTAAAGTTACCGAAGAAAGGTGATCTATCAGACTGTAATAACTGGCGTGGTATATCTCTATTATCAGTACCTGGAAAATTATTATGTTGCATGATGTTAGAAAGACTTAAATTGCATGCTGACGAAAAGATCAGAGAAGAACAAGCGGGTTTCAGGCCGAAACGATCATGTATTGATCAAATATTCACACTAAGAACAATTATAGAAGAATCAGTGGAAAGGCAATCGCCACTTATTATCACCTTCGTCGATTTTCAAAAAGCCTTTGATAGTCTACACCGCCCATCATTGTGGAAGATACTTACAATCTATGGTTTTCCAACAAAATATGTGAATATAATCAAAGCGCTATATGACAATGCAAGATGTTGTGTTAGAACAAATAAAGGGAATACAGAATGGTTTACAGTAGAAACAGGGGTGAAACAAGGCTGTATTATGTCACCACTACTTTTTGGAATAGCTATTGATTGCGTTATGAGAAACTATACCCACAATGAACAATTGGGTATAAAATGGACAAATGGAAAATTCCTGGGGGACCTGGATTTCGCAGATGATGTAGCATTCTTAAGTTCAACACCAAGACAATCCCAAGAAGCAATAAATAATTTGTGTCATCTCTCGGTTAAAATAGGTCTCCAAATAAATGCCTCTAAAACTAAAGCTATGAACTTTTCTAACGAGACCTTTGATATCATCTTGAACGGGGAAAAACTACAGAAAGTTGAAAGTTTCAATTATTTAGGCAGTAAAATGACTCAGGATGGGTGACACAACAAGAGAAATCCATACTAGAATTGCTTTGGCAGCTAGCGCCTTCAATAGATTATCTAACATTTGGAAATTACGATCATTGAATATACATACCAAGCTTCGTCTGTTTAATTCAAATGTTATCTCAGTGTTAACATACGGCTGTGAGAGTTGGAAAACAACAAAATCATTGGAGAACAAGCTGAATACATTCGAGAACAAATGTCTTAGAAAACTCATGAACATCAGTTGGAAAGAATTCAAGACTAATCGACAAATAAGAGAAGACTCTAGGCAGAAATATGTCTCCGACTATATAAGGAAAAGACGATGGTCATATATCGGTCATGTCCTACGAATGCAAAACAACAGAATACCACTACAGGCGCTCACTTGGGTTCCTGAGGGTAAGAGGAAACAAGGAAGACCAAAAGAAACACTCAGAAGAACAATAATAAGAGAAGGAAGAACGTTGGGCCTAAATAATGTGCAAGAGCTAAGAGGAGTGGCGTCACAACGAACAACCTGGAGAGCACTTGCTTCCGCCTTATGCGCCGTGTTTGGTGCTTAAAGAATTTATTATTATTATTATTATTATTATATATATATATATATATATATATATATATATATATATATATATATATATATATATATATATATATATATATATATATATATATATATATATATATATATATATATATATATATATATATGATAGGAAACTCTTTGTATCGCTCTGTATAGAGTTTCCTATCATATATATATATATACACACACACACACACACACACACACACACACACACACACACACACACACACACACACACACACACACACATATATAAGACTAAAGAGAGATGCCGCCCCTGGTCTTTTGTATCTCCGCTCGTTGCGTTTCTCAGTCCTTCGGGCAAGTCTGCCGGTTGCCACAGAAGTGCGAGGTCTGCAAGAAGCTTTCTTCGTCTACTCTGGTTCGCACTGCCGTGTCATCTTCCTGCGAGACGTTGCTCTGTTCGCTGCCTCCGCTTTCTTCTGACCGCTCTGGTCCATCTTGCGAGCGGTTCAGTGTTCGCACGGAGATGAGAAATACCTGCGAGAAACTAGCTTCTCTGTTCGGGGATCGTCTCAGTGTCTTTAGATCTCATGCCGCATGCTCAATGAGCCCCGGTGGAATCGGTTCGCTCTGGCGAAACAAAAAAGTTACAACAAATGTTCAGGGGTTCTAATGTTATGAAAAGCTAAAAGTCCCTTTAATCATCCATCAAATCAGGGAAAATTCACTTGTCGAACTAGACGTTCGTCACAGATCACAAAAGGAAGATATCAGCACAGTGCACGAACGTAGCACCGGCGAGAACCCCAATGTGTATGTATAGGAATCACACGTTCTATAAATACGTTTCTGGTGGGTAGGTTTCTAATTTTTAAATTTTGCCATGGCAGTGGCCGTACTGACTACTCTTTACGATTTCCACCTGCCATGAAATTTTAAAAGTTTTGCAACTTGCACACGGGAGCTCCTATTTTTTCACCCATATCCGAGAAGACTAAGTACCCGATCTCACTACCCAGGAGACCAGGGGAAAATATGACATCATTAGGTCCACTAGTTCTGAAAAAGAAAATTTTTTCATAAATTATATTCCTCTACTGGGAATCGAACCCGGTACCTTAAGAATTGGAAGCGGATGCCATACCTCCTAGCCACTTCGTCGTCATAACGGTAGTTTTAACTTTGAAAAAGAAAAGCCAGAAGCAGTTTCACGGAATGGCAAGAAGTAAACTGTCAATACATAGGGCACTCGTTGAGGAATCATGTTGATAACGTTACAAGGCAGGCCTTGTACTGAAATCTACAGGGTATGAGAAGTAGAGGTAGACCACACACACACAAAACACACACTCACACACGCGCATTGAGAAGAGAACTGGAGACAAAATGAAAATGCTAAGTAAGACATGGAAAGAACTTGAGCTGAAGGCACGTGACAGGAGGTCTTGATGTACGTTTGTTGAAGGTCTTTCCTCCTTGGGGAGCAGATTGGTAGTACAACCAGTGCTGTCACCCGGAATTTTGAAGACAAAAACCAGGATGGTACTTTAAAAAAGACATCTAGATACATCTAGATTTTGAAGTTTGGGTTACTTTTGCAGAGCTTGGGCTACTTTAGGCGGTTTTTTGGGGGCTACTTTGGGCTACTTTGGGCGAAAAACCGAAAAGTGAAAGTTGATCTATGTGGCGTTCTTCAACACCTGAAGGAAAATGACACATAGACGGGACAAAAAAAAAACTATCTAAGTGAATCCACCTAGGAGTGGCAACGCTGAATGCAGCTGTCTACATATGTCGACTATTTGTTTTACATGATTGTTGCAAGTGGAACTTATGGAAGGGAAGTAATCTTTGGAATGGTGTTTTGAACATATTAAATTTCGAGTTGCAACGCTTGATTAAGCGGATACTTGTTTGACTTTAGGATAGAATTATCTTTTCCTATTTTCGGGTGACAGAGTACAGATAAGCGTGTGAACGCTGTTTAATGTATTTATTCTGTACTGTTTTGAGTCATGTGAATAGCTCGCTAGTCTGCATGTGTTATCGAGAACGGTGTTCAAGACAACCGAATCTCGTGACGGGTTTTTTGGCGGGACTAGTGTGTGATTGAGGGAGTTGTGTTTTGGGCGTGGACCGTGTAGGTCGAGTCCCAGTGTTTTTGGATAATGTATGCCTACGTAGGATTTGAGAAAATGTCGACTTATATATTTCGCTGTGTGTACAGCCTATGTGATACACTGCAGTGAAGATTTGTTTAGGCCATATGAACCTTATTATAGCTGCCGTGTGATGCAGGCTTTGCTATGTATTGAAGTACTTTTGTAGGCCATATTTTGAAGATTAATGAAGCTGCCGGGTGATGCAGGCTTCGCTGTGTATTAAGGTACTTTTGTAGGCCATATTATGTTTAACTGCAGTATGAAGATTTGTGAAGCTGTTAAGCTATTATAAGTCCAGGATTAGGACAGGCCATATTATATATTAACTGCAGTGTGGAGATGTATGAAGCTATTAAGCTATTATTAGTCCAGGATTAGGACAGGCCATATTATGTTTAGCTGCAGTATGAAGATTTGTGAAGCTGTTAAGCTATTATAAGTCCAGGATTAGGACAGGCCATATTATATATTAACTGCAGTGTGGAGATGTATGAAGCTATTAAGCTATTATAAGTCCAGGATTAGGACAGGCCATATTATATATTAACTGCAGTGTGGAGATGTATGAAGCTATTAAGCTATTATCAGTCCAGGATTAGGACAGGCCATATTATATATTAACTGCAGTGTGGAGATGTATGAAGCTATTAAGCTATTATAAGTCCAGGATTAGGACAGGCCGTATTAGGTATTGATGCAATGCCCGGGAAATTATGTTATATTGACTCGTGTTGTGCTAGCGAATGCGAGTACATTTATGGCCAGTAATAACATTCAGACTGAAACCACTCGGTTACATTTATGGTGGTTTACAGTCAACAGGATCTGACATCTACGACTATTCGCGTCGATAGCCTAAGTGGCGTAGTTTTCGTATCATTGGATATCATTTAAGATGTGCCTGAGTGGCGTATACGATTAAAAAATTGTTACCTCTACAGTGATATGTACTTGAAGCAAGAAGATAAAATGAAGCAAATTTTGTCCACCAGAACATAACATATCTAGAGGATCAGTCACTACAAGTTGGAAATAATACATATGACTTTCACGTGACAAGAGTGTAGAACACTTGACTGTGTTATAATTAGCCTTATGTGGGCGTGGCTTGAATCTGGTGTACTTCAGAACTGTGACCTAAATATTATCTGCGTGGGTGGCGCATTTGAGAAACAACACACGCTTTATTTGGTAGAAGGCAACTTTACACCAGTAGCAATTGACAACCTATTTCGTGCCTATAGACTACAACAGCGTCTGCAGTGGTCAAAAGCGTTCAATTGGACTTGGACAGTATTTGTACCAGCATTTGTACGGGTTGTGACGGATTCCTGCAATATTGGAGTTACCTGTGCCAGTTATCTCCATCACAAGCTCAAGATGTTATGATACACGGAGTTGCCGTGTACATTTCAGACTACAGAAGAGTCAAGAGAGGCAGTGTGTGCTGTATTATGGTTCCTGTCAACTTGTGCATTGTTAAGCACATATCATATTGACGAAATTACCTGAAGAGAAACGAATCAAGTTGCAGTGCTTTCCCGTAGTGGAGGTTTTAGCAGTCTATGTGATATCCAGTATCGTGGCGGAAAAGAAGCGGGATCATTGACAGATAAGTGATTGTGTCTTGTGTAAATTGTGTCACTTCATATATGTCGCTGGGCCTCCCTAATTGCTCATTTTGTTGTTGTTGTTGTTAATGTCTAATTTGACATATGATTAAGATTTTATGCATAGGTGTTAATGGCTGTTGACATATGTCGATTTTCCTGATAATGATGTGACTTGATAAAGGTGCTATAAAAAGGAATTGGTGATACAGAATTGAGGAATACGCTCATTTCTTGACAAATAGTTAACTTTGTGAGCTGGAAGGGTAATTGTCAAACCTTTTGCGACAGTAATTTGTCATAACTATAAGTGATTACTATATATAGTTGATTAAGTAAGTGAATCACCATGGATCGTGATATGTGCCCTACAGATATAAGGCCTATGTTGGAGTCTGCATTGGTGGTAGGTAGAGATGGTAAGGGATTGAGAGGTGCACGACTTGGAGAATGGATAATGGATGATTTTTTGATTAATGTGTCAACATCCCTGGAGTTATTTGCTGAACACAACTTTAAGTTTGTTTGCAATTTGGTAATGGCCAAGGATTTGGTGAATTTGCTACGGCACCTTCGTGTGTTTTTGCAACAGTATATTGAACTTGAACACGGACATATAATGCAAAGCATGTTCAAAATAATCCACAACTATACATCTGATGAGCAGGAAAGGGAATTGAGAATTGAGAAACAAGCAAAAGTAAACAAACAGAGTGCTCTACAGCAAAGGGAGAATTTCCTAGAAGGTGTTGCTAAAGAGAGCGAACTACAGGCAACTGTGTATAAGCTTAAAAGTGAGATACTTGAATCAAACTCAGAACTTTCTAGTGCACAAGCTACATTAAATTCAGCTTTAAGCAAAGTCCAAGACTTGGAAGCTCAGATAGGTAATCTCACGCGGGAACTTCAAGAACAGAAAGAGATGTATGAGAAATTGAAGGTTGAGAGAAATGACTGTGAGAAGACTTATAAAGATATGCTTCAGGATGTGTTGGATGACAATGATATTCTCAGTCGCCAACTGAAAGAAAAGAGTAATGTATCCTCGGAGAATATGAATGAGTTAAAGGCACAAGCTGCTCAAATCCAAGGACTTCAGGCTCAAGTGGCTCGACTTCAGCCACAGATAGAAGAGGTTCAAAAGATGAGATTGAGGAAACTAGCGCGACAGAGGAGAGCAACCAAAGAAAAGGATGTAAAGGTGAAATTAGAAGAGTTAACTATGGAGAAAGAGAAGGTCGCTAAAATTGAAAATTTGCTAGCAGAAGAAAGCGACAAAGTTTTGGCTGTTAAGGAGTTAAATAAAAAAGGTTAAGTGAAACGATTTCACTTAAAGATAATGAAATTGCGGAAGCAAGGGAAAGAATATTTGGCTTACTAGATATGGTTTTGAAAAACAAAAGGTGCTCTTCTGTCAATGTTCACAATGATAGACAGAAAGTTGCGAAAAGTCAACCCCATACACTTTTTGCTCAGAGAGATTTCATTCATGGTAAAGATAGATCTTATCGTGGTAAATACAACTTTAAAAGTTCTAATATTACTGGTAGTTCCAGTAATAATTCTTGGCGTCAGACCAACAAAGATTCTTGTGTAACAGCCAGTTCTGTTGGTCAGGAAAAGATAGGTGATAAATTTCAGGTCAAGATTCATAAGAACAAATATTTCTCTACTACTGGAAATACTCAGAAATTAATAGCGGGTGTTGAGACTATTACTACTTGTTCCAAAGATAAAACCCATATGCGGAACAATAGAGATACTATTGTTTCTGGCAGTTGTCAAACTCAGCACAGTCAGTTTGAAACTATTGGTAAATATATTCCCATAAGGGAAAAGAAAAACAGTTCTAGAAAGAGAGATAACCCCAAGAGTAAACAGTACCAAGGGAGATCAGAAAATAATAATTTTCCCTCTCGTAGATACTGTAGACAATTTAACAAATCTCAAAGTTTTGATTGTAAGAATGTTGGAAAGTATGATAGAGATAATAGCTTTTCAAATGTTGCTTTACATCACCAGAGTAATGTTCCTAAACAAAAGACTAAAGTCATTTTTTGTAAACAAGACAACGGTAATAATAAGTATTGTGATCATAGAACAAATAATAAGCGCAATTGTGCTAATTTTGTTCAACATGAGCCCAGAGTCATTTATAATCAAGGTAAACAGAGTAAAAATAACAGTGGATGCTTGAATACTATTGCCTGCTCTGGTTGTTGTTGTGAATATAACACTTTGTTTCAGCGTAAGGCAGCGGCGACATTCAAGGTCGGTCATGTTGTCCCCAAGAATTCTATGATATCTACATGTGATAGAGAGAGCTAGTGACATCGTGAAGAGACCGGGTTTTTACACAAGCCGGTACTGGGTAATTGTAAACGTGATTTCTACGTTTTTTTTTCATTAAATTTCACTATTGAGTAAAATGGAAATTTTCATTTGTATTTGTTGACAGAAGCTACGTTGCGATAAGGGTCAAGGCTTCTGTGACATATTGACGGTCAGAAATGTGAGTCAACTTTCCGCTCGAGTAGTCAACCGAAACCTGTCAGCGTCTAAATAGCAACTGATGGTTACTTTCTGAAGGTCAAGCACGTTTACAAGAGAGTGGGAGACTTCGCGTCTGATTTATTTTTTTTAATGTGAAGATAGTAAATATTTTTGTATTCTATATTAGTACATGACATGTTGTTGTTTTGAAATAACATATAATTTTGTTGTCATGATTATTTCTATGCATCATTTGATTGCCATAATTTTTTTTATTGTTATTTATATGTCTGTATTTTGATGATGTATTGATACATTTTTATGCTATTTATATATTATTGTGTTGATAATGTGTAGTATGTAATTATTATCCTTTATACTACTCTGTTCAACTTAGAATTTTTGCAACTGTGTTGTTTAGGATAGTTTTGTACATGATGAGATTGCACAAACTCATTTATTGTGTTGATGTAGTGGTTACTTTTAGATAGTCCTGAGTGTTCGTTATTCACTTAATTTATATTTTTCTCATGTTTTGATGTCATGATTAATTAATATATAGAACATACAGAGAAGATGTGTATTATCTGGTATGTTGTGAAATGTAATTTTGAAAATAGCTTGCATGTATCATACATGATCTTGTATTTGGATTTGTTAACTTTTTGTGAAACTTCGATTTTTCCAGAACTTGATTTTCTTGCCAGTCAGACATGTAGATTATTTTCTTAGCAGATTATTTTAAATAAAAAAATTATTTTTTGTAGATATTTTTATAGAACCTTTTTTATATTTCATAGTAATAACAGATTGTAGATTTATTTATAGATGTATATCTTATCGATTTGAATAAGAGATAAAGTTATAGCTAAATAGCATTGTACGGAGCTGAACGTAATTGTCAGCAGAAAGAACTTAAAGGATAAATTAAATTTACATGTGTTGATTTAAAGGTTTCTTCGGGATAGGATTTTTGTTTTATATTTCATTCATTTTGTTAAAATATTGATTTCATTATTAGGCTTTAATTAAAGTATTACTGAATTACTTAAAAATTAAATACTGTTTTTATGTAACTTATCGAGAAAAATGTTTGTACGGTACTGTTGAAAAAAATGATTTTTTTTTTTTTGGCATTGTAATTTTTTGTTGGGTGTGCCCAGCATTTGACTTCGTGATATCATTGATATGTAGTTTGATTAGTTCTTGTAAAAAGTTGTTTTTTATTATGATGTATTTTTTATTTTTAGCGCTTGATTGTGCGTTGGTCGTATTAGTTATAGTAATGCTATTAATTGTTTGTTCGATGCCTATAATTTATTTATGTTAGTTTTGTATAACTCTTATAACTTAGTTAAATTACTTATTAGCTTTTGTTTAGTTATAAATTATTTTTGGTGGTATTAGTATAGATATACTTTGATATTTTGTGTTGTGCCTTTCGATCATGTTTATATATTTTTTTTTGAATAGGTTATCTGATCAAAACAGTTATTAGTATAACTGTTATTGACTTTCTTTGCGTTCGTGCCTTTGCTTTCTATCTGTCTTTGGTAACTATTCATTTCATTTCATTCTGTTGTCTTTTTATGGATATCTTGTTTATACTTTCGTACCTCATCTTCGTTTTACTTAATTCTATTTGTATACTTTGTCTTCTTTCAACACTTATACCTCTATTCTTTGTATTGTTGGAGTGGTTATATGACTTGATATAACATATCTACTTATGATAGTTGTATTTATTTTACATGTAATTGTCCAACTTAATTATGAGTATATGGTATTGTTGAGTTCTTACTTTCCTTTTTTTTTTTACAGATCATTCTTCTTTTGATTGATCTTGTGTTTTCTCTTTCGATTGGTTATTTTCAGTTTGGTTTGTACTAAATATACGTATAATTGACTTAATTTTGGAACTCATCACATTTGTATATTTAGCTAATTACTTTTTATACTTAGCTGATTATGCTGTATGCTTTAATTGCTACTTTACACTTTAATGCTGATATTTGTTGTAGATATAATTTTGATTTAAAATAAGATATTTTTGTAGGCATACGTTACAGCTTAATTGTCTTCTAAATTTTTCGTTTTTGGGAGTTAATTTTTTCAAAAAAAAAAATGATAGAATCATTTTTTTTTCCCGGAGCGGGTGGTAACTGTTGCAAGTGGAACTTATGGAAGGGAAGTAATCTTTGGAATGGTGTTTTGAACATATTAAATTTCGAGTTGCAACGCTTGATTAAGCGGATACTTGTTTGACTTTAGGATAGAATTATTTTTTCCTATTTTCGGGTGACAGAGTACAGATAAGCGTGTGAACGCTGTTTAATGTATTTATTCTGTACTGTTTTGAGTCATGTGAATAGCTCGCTAGTCTGCATGTGTTATCGAGAACGGTGTTCAAGACAACCGAATCTCGTGACGGGTTTTTTGGCGGGACTAGTGTGTGATTGAGGGAGTTGTGTTTTGGGCGTGGACCGTGTAGGTCGAGTCCCAGTGTTTTTGGATAATGTATGCCTACGTAGGATTTGAGAAAATGTCGACTTATATATTTCGCTGTGTGTACAGCCTATGTGATACACTGCAGTGAAGATTTGTTTAGGCCATATGAACCTTATTATAGCTGCCGTGTGATGCAGGCTTTGCTATGTATTGAAGTACTTTTGTAGGCCATATTTTGAAGATTAATGAAGCTGCCGGGTGATGCAGGCTTCGCTGTGTATTAAGGTACTTTTGTAGGCCATATTATGTTTAACTGCAGTATGAAGATTTGTGAAGCTGTTAAGCTATTATAAGTCCAGGATTAGGACAGGCCATATTATATATTAACTGCAGTGTGGAGATGTATGAAGCTATTAAGCTATTATTAGTCCAGGATTAGGACAGGCCATATTATGTTTAGCTGCAGTATGAAGATTTGTGAAGCTGTTAAGCTATTATAAGTCCAGGATTAGGACAGGCCATATTATATATTAACTGCAGTGTGGAGATGTATGAAGCTATTAAGCTATTATAAGTCCAGGATTAGGACAGGCCATATTATATATTAACTGCAGTGTGGAGATGTATGAAGCTATTAAGCTATTATCAGTCCAGGATTAGGACAGGCCATATTATATATTAACTGCAGTGTGGAGATGTATGAAGCTATTAAGCTATTATAAGTCCAGGATTAGGACAGGCCGTATTAGGTATTGATGCAGTGTGGAAATTATATACTATGATTCGTGTTTTGCTGTCGAATGTGTGTCATTTATGTCATCGTATTTGTGTTGTAACGGAATAAACAGTATCGAACTGTTCCAGTCGTTTGCAACCCTTCTTGACTCCTGCATGTACCCTTATGTACGTACTGTGGTGTGCGAACATATCAACACACACCCAGGTCAACATTCCAGACACAGTGACAGGACAGCAGCACACATATATTGAATTAGCCTGTGTGGCGATGATATAGACCAAACCACTACACTCGCAACAGTGGGTGTAAACAGACTAATAACATTAACGTTTAATTACATTCAGTGAGAAACCAGCAAATCTAGTTTGTATCAATGATGGAGTTTCCAGCCTCATTCACAATCTCATAATGGTCGCCGTGTACCACCTTCATTCATCACCTTTCAACTTCACAAGGAGCATGGGCCATCAAAAAACTTATACCACGTCTGCCTGTCTCGTGCCATCTGTTCAAGGTCTGTCCTTGTCTTCTTCATTCCCTTCATGTTGTCTCCAGTTCTCTTCTCCGTGTGTTCTTTGGTGTCCCTCTACCTCCTTACCCTGGGGGACTGCTTGGTAATGCTATCAACAGGTTTCCGCAATCTGTGCCATATCCATCTTCAGCGTCTTTTTCTCATCTCTATGATCCCTAGTTCCACAGTGGGGATCAGTAACCTTATTAGTTCTTGGTCTCATAACAGACCCCCAGGAACTCCACGGATTATATATATATATATATATGTGCGTGTGCGTGTGTGTGTGTGTATATGATAGGAAACTCTATACAGAGCGATACAAAAGAGACACAAATACAGATTCATTTTCCAGCGATTACGGGATCCTTTTATGTGCTGACCGCCTACCCGCTAATCTGGGGCTGGAACTTGAACTAACACTCATACATTTAGTTTGAGGTGTAATTGCTGTTGTGTTATTCTATGGAGTGCAAATTTTTTCACAATCGGTAAGTGTGAGCAAGATGAGTGGAGCCTTTACTAGCGCGCATGAATGAAAGAGATATATAGTTGTTAAATTTATCAATTGCCTTACTTGATAATTAGCATATTTGTCTATATTCCTTGTATTGTTTCCTTTAAGGGGGAATTTCCTTTTTGTGAACTCTGTTTATACATCCCCCCCCCCTTTTTTTTTACTTGCTTAGTAAAGGGAAAAACATTTGGAGAACAATAGGACTTATTCCACCACCTACCCCTATTATTGTTAACCTCTTGTATCAGAGTACATTAATTTACCGTTGGGATAAAATTAACTATATATCTGATAAATTACCTATCTTTGGACTGGGTTTATCTCTGTCTATTTTCAGGAGGAAAGGGCGTAGTGGATACCAATCTTCATAAACCCCTCCCCACCTGGTCATTTGTAATTTCTATACCTATGATATATTTTGTTTGTAAACATATAATATATGTTGTAACTGATTCTTTACTGTTAAATAAACACGTAAAACGTATCTAATACTGTGTTGGAAGACCAAGGCCCAAATTCCCCTATCTGTTTAATATAGTTTGTATTCACGTGCGTCTGTGTGTGTACGTCTGGAAACTGGCAAATAATTGTTTGACCAGGAGAGTTGAAAGAGAAGATTGAGAGAAACGATTTGTCGTAAATAAGTCTGTCTTTACTCTCCTCCAGCACTCTGTGGAGCAACTATTTTACTCTCTACAATTTCTATCACTAAGCTTTTCACCACCAGTCTACACTCTAAATAGGACCACTATTTCCAAGACTCTTTTCTCTCAGAATAAATTTACGACATGATCTAAGAGAGGAGATAGGAGCATTGATGGAGCTGTTCGTGTGCAATGAAGAAAGTCCTTAAAAACAAACCAAACTAAAATTACCATTATTTAAAATTTAACGCATTAGACATCTTTATTCAGGATACATCTTTGACCGGGGGGAGGGGGGGGGGGTGAAAAAGCCTTTTCATATATTACTTATTATGTTAATTTTGATGTGTTCCTAATCTCTCATACCCCCTGCATATTCATATTGTTTTCTCGATGTTTCTTTAGATACTTGCCTGCACTATACCTGCCCCCTTGTAGTCAAGACCCCAAGCCACAAAAATAAGAACTCAGTCTGCCATGCCCTCCAGGTCTAGTGTCTACCCAGCGTCACTATGGTATCATCTATTGAAGCTGCAGGAAAACACTAACAAACTGAACTATTTATTCTACAATTTCAGTCCGTCTTTCCACACTTTGTCAAATGCTTTTTTTTAAGTCCACCCAAACCACCAGTAAATGCTTTTTTTCTTGGAAAGCGTCCTCAATTTTCTAAGCTATATGAGTGATCTGATCTTCAGTGGATCTGTGTTTTCTGAATCCTGCTTGCTGTGGGGCTAAGAGATGTTTTTCCCCTAGATTCCACATTAGTCGGGTATTAATAATGCGCTCTTTCAATTTTTCAACACAGCTAAGTAGACTGATCGGTCTGTAGCCATTTGGTTCTGTCTGAACTTTGTTTTTCTTAGGTATTGGAATCAGTATGGCGTCTTTCCATGCCTGTGGTACTATTCCTCTTTTCCAGCTGCAGTTCAGGATGGTCAGAAGCTCCTTTTTTGTTCCAACACCTGTTAGCATTTCATTGGTTATCCCATCTTTTCCAGGAGACTTCTTTTTCTTTAGTGCCTGTTACGACATGTTTTAACGATGTCGTCTGCTATATTTATTAGCGCGCATTAGAGGTTGAGAGATTTTTAATATAGAATGTTTTCATGCTTCATGGTTTTTATTGAACGCAATCGCATAATTCGGTTGTGACGTGGTAGGTTTGGTATGGGCACGCTTGACTACAAATTCCCTTCACCCTTTTGATTATGACAGTCAAACCACAAAGACGTGTTTTTATTCCTTCCAGTGTTAGGCTTCATAATTGCCGATTTTTATATTGATATGAGGACAGAGGGTCAGGCCATACTATTGTAATGAAGTAATGGAATTATATGGTTGTTGGATAACCATTTATGGAAGGATTTGTTGATCATCTTTATGATCTATATTCGTCAAAACTAATGGGTATCATTTCCGACTGACTGCATCGTGGCAGTGCGTGTATACAGCCCATGATGTTTTATTCTGACGACAATTAAGTAACTGGAACTGACGGTAATATGTTAATTGAATTATGATGAAATGTCTGAGTGCTTTAACTATGATGTCTTCGCATACTGTATTAAAATTGTATTCGTTGGACTCAAAAACCCAAGGACTTATCTAATCGATCAAGTTTGAAGTTGGCGCAGATATGAAGTCATATATATATATATATTTCATAATATAAAATGCACGATCCGCTATTCTTTATGAAGGAGATTAATATAAACACTAATCAGTTGAAGTTCACAAGGAACCAAGACGAGGCCACCCATTATGGTAACCGATTTTAGAAGATAACCTAAATCAGTGACTTTCAATAAGAATCAACAAGAACCCGCTTCAACAGATGGCGGCCAATTGTGTTGTTGTGAAATAACTATTTCACTTTAAAGAACTAATCAACTATCAAGAATAACTTGTTTTCAAACTCTCCTTTCGATCCACATGAAAATTCTATACGCATGCGCAACTGACGTCACGACCTTGGCAACAATATACAAGAACTAACAGTTGTGAATGTCATTCAACAAGTCAGCGACATTGGAAAAATTCAAAATGCCTCATCCAAGTATTTCAAGAACTTACCAGGACTATATTCCACGAACAAAGTCCGTCGGCGCATGTTGACACTGTTGGAAGTTATCGCGATTCAAAAGTTAAGTACTTTTTTGTGCCTTGCGCAAATTTAGTCCATGTTGCCTATTTCACAGGCATGTTTGTAACACCTTCTTAAATGTTCAATGTTTTTTAATATGCATTAATGTAGTCTTGTACATGTTAGCGGGCCGGTTGGTGGGAACTAGAACCTCTGTAATGTCGCGACAATCTGAACACAGAGATTCCAATCGCTCCTAGGGATTATTGAATATTTGCAATTTTTTACAAGAGACTCCCTAAAAAATTAATTGGGACACGTTCTGCTTGTAATTGCAGACATTCAATAATAGGTGTTAGCTGTAAAATCACGTTATATTTGTAGTATTTTTCTGTACTAAGTTTTCATTTTTATTCAGTTTTGTCACAGTTCGTATCCTAAATCGTAATTCTAATCCTTCTATCATTTATTTTCACAATATGTATTGTAACGGTTCGTCTATGAGTCCATTGTGACGTCATCATGTTTGGTGTCATGTGTTTGACCTAGATTCAGTTCAACTCTGACTGCTTCCGATTTTGTGCTTGTTTCATAAAATCATTTTTAAGTTGGTAAATTGTCAATAGTATCGTAATATTGTCTTGTAAAACTTTTGTTTATTGTTCCTCTTGTATTTATTAATTCATAATTGTTATTAGAATGATAATAATATAAATTAAGTAGAATATACCGGTATTAATAAGATAAAACATTTTCATTAATTTTGATTTTAAAAAATACTTGATGACTGAATGACTGCAACATTTTGCACTAGTAGTCCAAGTCAATACTGTTTTACCATGTTGCATAGGACATGATGTCGTAATATATTGATAAAATATTATAAATTTATATCTTACCTTGAATTTGTTAAGGATATTGAGGGTATATTCATTGATTAGTCTAGTCAAGGTGCTATATTGGCCATGGGGGCATATAGGATTGAATATTATAATAAGGGATAGATGATACCCACAATTATTAAGTGAAGATATTGAGTTTATAACTAATTGGTGTTTTCGTATGAAGATGTAGTATTGATATAAATTATTAAGTGAAAATAATTTGTTGAATTATAATTAGGAGTAAAGGAACATGATAGAGGGTTAATTGGTTATATTGAGTAATGTGACGGACAACTCAGCTTCCCGAAAGAGTTGGATGACAGGGTATTTCCCTCGTATAACATTAGAACCCCTGAACATTTGTTGTAACTTTTCATCAGCCTGGAACGTTTCCACCTTGGATCATTAAATATGCAGACTGCTATCTTCTGTGAATTTTTGAGATCGCACGACCTTTAATGGGAAGTTAAATCACTCCCCGGCCACCTCTGAGAACGATTTATAGCAATCTTTTCCTTAACGCCGGCCCATAGGGGACGTGGCCAGAGACTCACTCCTGTTTCTAGAGCAATTAACAGCAGTTCATTTTCCTTACCTTGCTGTCACCCCGCTTAGTGGGAGTTGCCAAAGCTTATCGGGAGAGCGGTCCCATCAAAGGCAGGCTGGTCTTCAGAATCAAACGTAGAAGCGGTATACGATCTGATGAATCAGGGAACTCACAGCGAACGACGTTAGTTTCTTACAGAGATTTCGCATCCTCATGCGAGCAGCCTGAGACGAACGGAGATCGGAAGCCAGGGGGGCATCGCGGTTAGCATGACGGCTAAATACCTCGATTTTTCCTGAGTTCTAAAGAGGCGCTAGATTCTAACATGTCCCACTCGTCTTACATTCCAGTTAGTATAAATAAAGACTCTGAAAAACTGCATTTTATCATTCGTTTTGCCAGATTTTAAGAAGCACTACCTATAGCAGAATCCTGCTAGATTTCATCTAAATCGTTGGCTATATTGGAGTGTATTCTTTTCTGTGCAGACGGTAATTTATACATTAGCTTGGAGTGATCAGTGGTCTAGTTATTTCATTTTATTTCACTGGATTGTGGTGTAAATTTAAACTTATTAAATAAACCCATTTTCAAAATTCTAGTGCAAACTAGATGTTACATCTATTAGTTAATTTCCTAATACAATAGACCCGTAAATTAATTTTTCAGCCGTTAAGGGAATTCTTCTTCTTCTTTGATCCATAACCACCAACCGTCAAAGCAGTCAGCGGCCATCACGCCTGGTGGCGTCTTGTAGGGGAGCAACAAATTGATTCCACTTTGCTCGGTCGGCGGCCATCCTTCGTACAGTGCCCCAACTGTGGTTCATTCTTTGCATCTCAGCTTCCACAGTTCTCCGCCAAGTTGTTTTTGGTCGGCCTCTCTTTCGCTTTCCCTCGGGGGTCCATAGCATAGCTGTTCTTCTGATGGTATCGGGTCCCTTCTGAGGACGTGGCCAACCCAACTCCAGCGTTTGCCAGCTATGATGGTGTGCATGTCCTCCTGGTTACTCCGAATAAGTAGTTCTTGGTTGCTGATGGTGTTTGGCCAAAAGATTCGGAGAATTTTCCTTAGGCAGATTGTGTGGAAGGAGGACAGTTTCGACATTTCCTTCTCTTTTACTCTCCAACATTCCGCACCATATAGAAGCACAGAAAGTACACAGCTCTCATACAGTCTTAATTTGGTGTTTGTGCTGTATTGGGAAGACTTCCAAATGTTGTTGAGAACAGCAAAGGCTGTTCTCGCTTTATTCATTCTGTTGTTAATGTCCTTGCTTGTTCCGCCGTCAGGTGTTACTATGCTTCCTAGGTAAGTAAATGTGTCTGTCTGTTCTAACTTCTGGTTCCTTACTGTTATTGGATCAGGATTGCCCACATTTAGTGTCATGATCTCTGTCTTCTTCAAATTGATGTTCAGGCCAACCTGCTGGCCATACTTATTCAGTCTATCGGTTTTGTCTTGATGTGTTGATGTGAATGCGCGAGTAGTGCAATGTCATCTGCATATTCCAAATCTTCCAGCGTAGAAAACGTTGTCCATCTAATTCCTCTTGGACTGCCCTCTGTTGTCTGGCACATCACCCAATCTATGACTGTCAAAAATAATGTTGTTGATAAGGGGCATCCCTGTCGTACTCCGGTTTTCACTTCGAAAGTTACATTACTCGATCCAACACTGCACGTAAAGTTAGAATAGAGGCTTTTTATAATGGAAACAATGCGGCTGGGAATTCCATAAGCCCTCAGAATTTTCCATAGGCTGTCCCTGTGTATGCTGTCGAAAGCCTTTTCAAAATCAACAAAGTTAATGTGCAGCTGTCTCTGCCATTCTGAGCACTGCTCTATAATGTTCCTGAGGGCAAATATATGATCTGCACATCTTCTGTTCTTTCTGAAGCCCACTTGTTCTTTCCTCAGTTTATGGTCAACTGCTTTTGAAATTCTCTGGATGATTATCCTGCCTAGCATTTTGCTGGGAACTGAGAGGAGGGTAATTCCTCTCCAGTTGTTGCAGTCTGCAAGGTCGCCCTTCTTGGGCAGTTTGACAATTATTCCTTTGCTCCACTCTGTTGGTGTTTTCTCAGTTTCCCAGACTTGTGCAAATAGTGGTTCTAGTAGTTCTGCTGCTAGTTCAGGGTCTGTCTTGAATAGCTCAGCATTTAGATTGTCGTGACCAGGCGCTTTTCCATTTTTTTTAGCCCTTTGATAGCTGTGATAATTTCTTCTTTTCGTGGAATGTCTGTATTTACGTCTAAGTCACTTTCAGCCTCAGGAACATTCAGCTGAGTCTCTGGTGGTTCCTTATTCAGTGTTTCTCTGAAGTGCTCTCCCCATCTTGTTTCCTGCCCCTGTGCTGTGGTGATGAGATTTCCTTGCTTGTCTCTTATTAACATTATGTTGTTTGCACCTCGTTTTCCACTGATAGCTTTAGTTATTTTATAAACTGTGCTTTGTTCATTTCTCAGTGCTGCCTCTTCTACCTGTCTTGCAAGGTCATCCAGAAATGTCCTTTTGTTAGCACGGGTTTGACGTTTTACTTCCTTGTCCAGCTGACTGTACTGTTCACTATATATTGCCTTTAACCTGGGAGACTTAGCTTCTGTTTTCTTTCTTTTCATTTCCTTTCTCTTCGCTATGGTGTTTAGCGTTTCTGGCGTTATCCAGTCTTGGCTCTTTCTTTCCTGGAATCCCAAGCATGACTTGCTGCTTTCTTTGTATATTGTTGAGATGGTGTTGAATTTCTGGTCGACATCGTCGATCTCTGTTCTTTCCTGGCTTTTGGTAATCAGATATCGTCTCTTTACGTCGCCCACGAACGCCTTTCTGGTGAGGGGGTCCTTAAGTTTCGTGATGTTATATCTTTTCTGTTTGACTGCAACTGGTCCAGCAGCTCTGAGTTTCACCTTCAGTCTTGCTACTACTAGGTGATAAACACTTCCCACATCTGCGCCTCTTCTTACTTTCACGTCTTGTAGAGCATGTCTCCATCTGCCATTGATCATTATGTGATCTATCTGGTTTTTGTCTCGTCCGTTTGGTGATTCCCATGTTAACTTGTGCACTTCTTTGTGTTGAAAAAGTGTTCCTCCAATGACCAGGTTGTTAATACTGCAGAAGCTTATTAATTTGTCCCCATTATCGTTTACTGTTCCACTGCCGCATTTCCCCATTACTCTTTCGTTATAATTATTGTGTGTTCCAACTTTCGCATTTAGGTCTCCCATCACTATAATAAGATCGTACCTGGGTACAGTTTCCATTTCCTTTTGTACCTGTTGATAGAACTCGTCCTTGATCTCTTCATCCCTGTCGTTTGTTGGTGCATAGTATTGTATAATTGTGGTGTTGGTGAATCTCCCTCTCAGTCTTGCTCTTATTCATCATCAGTTGCCATCTCCACAACGGAGGTTGGCTGTAATGGATCTCCAACGTCTTCTGTCTCTTGTCTTGGTGGTACACTCTGATAGACTCTTTCCTGTCCATCTCTTGATGTTATCTTCCCACTTATAGCGCTGTCTTCCCCTTGCACGTTTACCTTCAACTCTCCCTTCTGTTATGGTCTTCTGCAAGGTGTTATGCCTTTTTATGTGGCCAAAGTATTTTAGCTGCCGAACTTTGACCTCTCTCATTAGTTCTCTTTTCATACCTAGATTTTCTAGGACCTCCTTATTTGTTTTCATCTCTTTCCATGAGATACGCCCCATTCTTCTATATATCCACATTTCAAGAGCCTCAATTCTTTCTTCCAAATGCTTATTCATCGTCCATGTTTCTGCACCATACAGAAATGCAGAATATATATAACACTTTATGATTCTCAGTTTTAATTTATGAGATAACTGTTTGGATGTCAGTATATGTTTCATGTTGCTGAATGTAGCTTTGGCCATTCCTATTCTCTTCTTGATTTCTGTTTCACATCTGCCATCTTCTGTTATTATATGACCAAGATATACGTAGCTCTTGACTTGTTCCAGGATTTTCCCATTTACGCTTATCTTTAATGTGGGTTTATCGTCTGTTTTGCTAATTATCATAGTTTTAGTTTTCTCAATATTAATGTCGAGTCCATATTCATGACTTATACTGTTCACTTGCTTCACTAGTTCTTGTAACTCCTGTTCGCTTTCAGCTAACAACACGGTATCATCTGCATATCTAAGGTTGTTTATTGATCTTCCACTGATGTTCAGTCCTGGTATTTCCTGTATCTGTTTGAAAATTTTTTTCGGTGTATAAATTAAATAGGCAGGGGGACAGCACACAACCTTGTCTGACACCTCTTTTTATGTCTATGTATGGTGAATAATTCCTTCCCGATCTTACTGTGGCAGTTTGCTCCCAATAAAGGTTACTGAGTATTCTTATATCTTTTCCATCAATACCTATGTCTTTGAGGCATTCAATTATTTTCTCATGATGGATTCTGTCAAAAGCCTTCTTATAGTCAATGAAGCACATATACATACTTTTTTGGACCTCTGTATATTTTTCTGCTAATCTTCTTAGGCAAAATATTGCCTCTCTTGTTCCACTGTTCCGTCTAAAACCAAACTGTTCTTCTTGGATTTCGCTGTCTACTTTACTTTTTATTCTTTCCTGTATGATTTTGAGCAGTATCTTAATTGCATGACTCATCAGGCTGATTGTTCTGAAGTCTGAACATTCTGTTGCATTTGGTTTTTTTGGGCAATGTTATAAAAACTGATGTCTTCATGTCGTGTGGTAAATATCCTGTATTGTATATATCATTGCATATTTCTGTGATTGTATCTATACCAAAGCTCTCCAGAGCTTCTATCATTTCAATGTTTATGTTATCCATGCCTGCTGATCTTCCTTTTTGTATCATATGAATGGCATTCTCTACTTCTGATCTGAGAATGTGTGGGCCTTCATTAGAATCTGGTGATGGTTTTTTACCTCTGTTGTCCTCGAATAGTTCTTTTACGTATTCTGCCCATCTGTTTGATAGGTCTTTCTCATCAAGTAATATTACACCATTTTTGTTCTTGATACAGCTTCCTCCTTGTGCAAACCGCGACCGATTTGATAATTTCTTTATTTCTTCATGCATATCTCTTGTCATGTGCTTCGCTTCCAAGTCTTCTATTTCCTTACATTTTTTTTTTCTATCCACCGTTCTTTTGCTTCTCTACACATAGTACGTATGTCATTGTCTATTGTTTTATATTCTGGAGTATTTTTTGCTTTCTTTCTTTCTGCCATTTTATTCAAGATGTCATCTGTCATCCAAATTTGATTTTTCTTAGACTCCTTTTTAGGTAAATTTGCATTTGCTGATTGTATGCTTGTTTTTAAGCATTCCCATTTTGCGGTTGCTTTTTCTTCTGGGTTTTCTCTTCTATACTGCTCCATGCTTTCTGTCAATAACTGTTGGTATTTATTTTTGACTTCGATTAAATATTTCTGTTTTATATCTGGTTGTTTCAGCGCTGATATTTCTATCTGGGGTTCCTCCTGTCTTCTGTTTCCTGCTCTTTTCAGCTTTATATTTACCTTGATGACAACTGGATTGTGATCTGAATTTATGTCGGCGCCAGGATGTGTCTTTGCACTTGTGACACTGTTCTTAAATCTATGTTTTATCATGATATAGTCGATTTGATTACGTGTTACATCTCCTGGGCTTTTCCATGTGTATAATTTCCTTGGGTGATGTTCAAAAAAGGTGTTACATATGACCAGCTGGTTTTCTTCACAGAACTGGATAAGTCTGTCTCCTCTATCATTTCTTGTCCCTAATCCATACTGTCCTACTATTTTCTTGTATTTTCCTTTTCCTACTTTTGCATTCATATCACCCATTACTATCAACACATCTGTAGATTTGACTGGTTTAAGTGTGTGTTGTAGCTCTTCATAGTATTCTTCTATTTCTTCCTCGCTGTAATCTTTAGTTGGTGCATAAGTTTGTAAGATTGATATGTCGAATGGCTTTGCTCTCATCTTTAGTAACATCATTCTGTCATTGTCTTGCTCTTATTAGTCTGTTGTTAATGGGTTTCCATTCCAGTAGAGACCTTTCCATTCCTTTTTTAAGGATAATGGCTACACCTTTTTGTGCTAACCATCCTCTCTACCAGAATAAAGTACTGTTTCCCCTGTAGCTGTTTTTATTCTCTCCATCCCTGTCCATCTGCTCTCGCTTATTCCCAGAATATGTAGTTTGTAATTCCTCATCTCCGCTGTGATCTGTCTCAGCTTTCCTGCCTCATTCATAGTTCTGACACTCCAAAAACCAATTCTGGTTTCGTGTTTTGCGGTCTGGGCATCCGTTTTAATGCCAGTGGCTTCCTTTCGGCTTTCACCACTGTCAGTCATACGAGCCTGAGACTCCGGATGTCCGTCCCGCATCAAAGTTTTTTTCATTTATTGCTGTTTCCGTAACATGTGTATTTTTTTAACACAGACAGGGTTGTCGGCCCTGTGCTAAAACCCCCCAACCTGGAGGACCAGGGTACCAGCTTTTGTCTGACCCCTACCCACACAGATCAGTCCAGCTTGGTTGAACCTACCAGGAGTAAAACTCCCACTGGCATAGCTCTGGGGATTGTCAGGGTACACAAGCTGCCATATCGCTACAAGGTATAGGTACCATTGATGGCAGGTTAAGGGAATTATAACTAGTTAATACAGCTTAGTCCGTAGGGAATTATAACTAGTTAATACCGCTTAGTCCGTATATATATATATATATATATATATATATATATATATATATATATATATATATATATATATATATATATATATATATATATATATATATATATATATATATATATATATATGTGTGCTTTTAATTAACCTCGCGGGGAGCTTTCTTGAATTTATATAATTGAAAACGCAAGTGCAGAAAATAACTTAACTGTAAAATTTATCGCGCGTCAGATTTTATATGATTTTATTGCATTTCATGTTTTTTTTACCTTTCATCCAGATTGATCATTCAGCCTTGCATCCCAGCAATTGAGCAATTAAGCAGCAATTAAATTATATACAGAGTTCTGCCGACTCAATTCGATAACTCCAGTGACATATGAACCTTTTTTTAAAACTAAACTTGTGGCGACCTGTTGCGGGTCTCGCTCCTCTGAATTTAACTGAGACTAAAGCCACCCAAGAAACACTTTTAAAATACTCAGTCATATAGTCCTTAAAGTAAACTGGATAAGAACAGTCGCAAGTAGCCACTTTTATTTACTGCTCTATTTGTGAAAGAGAACACAGATTTACCTGAACACTGTCTGCCTAGTATTTTTTCATCGGATTTTAACCCCCCCCCCCCTCCCATCCCCCGAAGAAGAACTTACCTCAGTGTTTTAGTCTGTGACATTACGCCAAAAGAAAGTTATCACCACCAGCTGTGCAAATCTAAGATACCACACCATTCTCCACACCTAGGCTAGTGCCTGTGCCATTCATTTGGAACTTTATCTAAAACCAACAGTAACACTCACGCTTCATCGTCTAGCGATTTTCGAGACTATTTGCTACCAGCCAACCTCGATAAATCTGGGGCTTGACACAGAAAAAAAAGAAGGCAATTTCCATTGGTCTATTGTGTTATCTGCTGTTGTAAAAATTCCTATGAAGTGCCAGAATCCACGATTCCGTAAGTCTGTGAGCATGACTGTGTGTTGGCCAGCGCAAGCGTGTTTTTTTAATGAAAGGAGATTTAATCTTTCTACCATTATAATTAGTTCGACCTAGTATTAATTTTGTACTGTATTCATTATATGGGATTTCTCCTTGCGGGATTGATTAACTGTGGTTATTCCCCCTCCCGTAAATCTGTAGAATACAGGGAAAACATTTGAGACCCATAGGATTTTTTTTCCTCTATACCCCACTTATTACTGTAATCCCTCGTCTCAGAATAATAAATTTACCGTTGGGTTAAATTGCCTATCTCTGATCATCATCACCCCCCCCTTTTGTCTTTTGGGACTGGGTCTTAAGTTTGTTAATTACAAGCGGGAAAGGTGTATTGGATACTTCTCCTCAAACCCCCCCCCCCCTCCCCTTTGTTATTTGTAGTTTGAAACCTATGATTTCTGCCTGTAAATTGATAATTGTTTGTGACTTGATTTTTTATTGATAATAAAGGTGTTAAAACTTTTTAGCATTTATGTCGGCTGGCCCAAAACCCCAACAACTTACCCATATTCGTTATCGTAGTCTGTTTTCACGTACGTTGTGTGTCTGAATCACCAAATCGTTGTGTGCACATGAGTGACTGGAAACTGGCAAACAATTGTTTGTTCAGAAGAGTGGTAGGAGTAGTGTTGAGAGACAAATATTGTCGTAAATGAGACTGTCCTAACTCTTCCCAGCACCTGTAAATCTACTACCTTTCTTTCCTAAATCCTTATTCTCACAGAGCCTTTCACTATCATTCTACTCTCTAAAGGGACGATTATCCATCAGAATTGTCTCAGATAAATTTACGGCAATAAATGGTTGGCTCGTTCGGGTTTCTGAGCTTCATCTGCAGCGAGTACGAAAATAAATAAGGCGCTCGCTGGTATTTTGATTCTATCTAGAGTGTGTTTGATTGTCTTTGTGAAGTAGGGTAAAATTGTAAAAGTAATTACTTCCCCTAGACCAAGCCTTTTAGTATTTGGGCCGACCACACACAACATTTATTACAGGGTTGTTTCTTTCCACAGGAGCAGGAAGTTAGTGATAATAAAATATTTGTTACCTTTTTATTCTCTGGCAGAGAGAATTGACATTCTTTGTTATATAATTGCTGGGATCGCGTGATTGTTTAACAGTCACTAAGGTTTCTTTTGAAATTAGAGTTGAGCTTAGCTAAAGACGGCTTGTTGATTTTTAAATCAAGTTAACATCATCTCTACTCTCATAATTGACTTCAGAGGGCGGATTTTGTTAGCTGAGAATTAAAATTTTAGGAATTTTTTTTTCCTTTTAATTGTTTTTCATAAATTTTTCTCTACTTTTAGTAAAAGTACATTTTTTTTCTAGTGTAACTTACCATTTTAAGTGGCTTAGTCGCTTGCGTTAAGAGTCTTAAGTGACAATAATAGCAGCGATAAGTTAACACAGTACAAGGTAGGAGGTAGCACAAGTAAAGTTATACTTTGTGTTTTTTTTTCTCGTAGCGGCTTTGAGTTTATTTCCCTCCTTGTTTCTTCTTACTATTCTCTAGTAGTAAAAGCACCTAGTCTTTAACATGGCGGAGAGAATAAAGATGAGATCCATCTTGAGACTGGAGGCGAAGGAAGCAGGATTAGACGCAGAAGCTGCAAACGCGTTTGTTAACCAGGAACTGGAAATATATGACACGGAGCAACAGAGAGCAGAAGCTGAGAGGAAGGAAGAGAAAGAGAGAGTAGAAGCTGAGAGGAAGGAAGAGAAAGAGGGAGCAGAAGCTGAGAGGAAGGAAGAGAGAGAGCAGACGCTGAGAGGAAGGAAGAGAAAGAGAGAGCAGAGAGGAGAGAAGCACAGGAGAGGGCAGATAGGAAAGAAGCGGAAGACCGTCAGTTGGAATACAAGAGAATTGAGGCAGAGATGGAAGCCCGCAGGGAAAGAGAGAAGGAGAGACAGCATGAGGAGAGAGAGAGGGAGAGACAGCACGAATTGGCGTTTAAGGCTTTCGAGAGCCGAAGTGCCTCGGCTTCTAATAATGGAGAGCCGTCTTCACCCCAGTCTCAGTCAGTGGATCTCTCCAGCACTCAATCTGCCCAATTAACTGCGATGTCTTTTGCGTTAGAGTCTTTTCCTAGCCCTAACGAAAAAATAGACAGCTACCTAGAAAAATCCGAGAGGCTCGCAAATCTATATGGGTTAGAGAGTTACCGCTGGGCACTTAAACTCTCAACGTCACTAAAAGCTAATGCTTATGACGTATACACAAAGCTGGGACCGAACCAACATGATTACGACATACTGAAGAAGGCCTTGCTAGAGCGGTTTGAGATGACAGCCCGAAAGTTTCTGCAGTTCAGAAACAGCCGAAAAGAGAGCACGGAAACATTTCCCCAGTTCTCTTCACGTCTCACGGGTTATCTGATAAAGTGCATAGAATTATCTGAATTGCCTCTTACATATGAGGGACTTCTTGAACTTGTTCTAGTTAACAGATAAAATCCACTTTGTCGAATGACACTCGTAGATTTTTGGCTGAACAGGGGGCAGTCAGGCTTGAGGACATCCTCAATAAAGCCGAACGCTATAGCAATGCAATGGCCGAACTTCCCAGCACTAAACGTAAACCCACAGATAAGCCATCTCAAAAACAAATACTAGAGCAGTCATCCTATTCCTCTAATTCTTCTCAGCAGTATAGCCAACGAGAGAATAATACACAGAAACCTCCCCAGGAAAACTCGAAATTCTACAAAACCCGATACCCCCCAAACAACAATTCTAATCAACCCACCAAGCCTACGTGGCAGCGCGGCCATAAAGGTCAAGGAAAAGGGAAGACCCCTACACCAAGAACGTTTGATCAGGGCAAGCAGACCGGGCCTAATCGCATCGGCTGTTTGCATACAGCCTCGCCAGGAAGAGTTAATGTCAGTGATTCTCAACCTGAGGGGGACCGACCCTCAACGCGAGGAACTGTACTTTTGAATGGTATCTCTACTACTTGTCTTTTTGACACGGGATTAAGTTTTGATTGTATCGTCGCCAGACACCTAGTCAAACCCGGTCAGGAAACAGACGAAAACGTCAAACTAAGTGGAGTTTTCAAGAGTGATGCACCCAGGACGCTTCCTATCGCACTGGTAGAAATACAGTCTGACTTTGTCAGAGGGGTTATTAAAGCGGCCATTATGGATGATCCGATCTACCCAGTTATCCTGGGATGTAGATATGTGTTTATTGGGAGACCAAAGGAGCCGATTGTGGCAGCGGTAACCACAAGAGGGCAAACTAAGAAGGAGAGGGAGCCTGCGCCAAATTTGTAGCCGAATGAACTGAAGGAGGCGCAACAAAAGGACCCTACTCTGGAGCCCTGCTTTAGAAAACTGCCCATGGCCAAGGACCCCAGACACAATTGAGACATCTTTTCTGAGGATGGCGTATTGTATCGTAGAACGGGCAACCCGGACACGTGGAATAACCAGCTCTTAGTATGAACGCAGTACAGAAGCCAGATCTTAGAAATGGGGCACTCTCTTCCCTTTAGCGGACATCTGGGACAAAACGCCACTATTCAGCGAATAAAAACCCACTATTGGTGGCCAGGAATGAACTCTGAGATCATCAGGTATGTGAAATCCTGCGCCCAGTGCCAACGGGTAGCACCCAAGCACTTGACACCTCCAGTACCCATGATGCAAATGCCAATTGTGGGGACTCCATTTGAACGGGTTGCTGTAGAAATTATTGGACCCCTGGAAAGGACTAAAAGAAGGAACCGGTTCATCCTGACCTTAGTCGACACTTGCACAATGCGGGCCGAAGCAGTACCGCTAACATGCACAGATTCGAAGCATGTCACAGAAGCCCTCGTGCAAATTTTTACACTGTTGGGATTCCCTCAACAAGTTTTGACGGACAATGGATCCCAATTCCGTAGCCTGTTAATGGAGGAAATCTTTAAGATCTTGAGGGCCAAACATCCACACAAGTCCATACCATCCGGCCGGAAATGGGATCGTGGAACGTTTTAACGGCAGCCTCACCATGATGCTACGTAAGCTGGGTCAGGAGAAACCGGAAGACTGGGACCTATATATATCGACTGCCTTATTCGCCTACCGAGAGGTTCCCCAAGCGTCTACGGGATTCCCGCCTGCTACACTTTTATTTGGCAGACCTATTAAGGGGCCACTAGAAGCTTTACTTTGGTCCCTGACAGACCAAAAGGCTGACGAGACAGTCGTCTCTGCAAGCAAATATGTATCTGAGCTCAAGGAAAGGCTAAAGCTAGGATGGGATCTAGCTAACATAAACCTTAAGAAAGCCCGCGCTAAAAATGCTAAAATATACAATAAAACTGCAGAAGAGAGAGAACTGCAACCAGGGGAGAAGGTTTTGTTGCTACTTCCAACCGGAAGCAATAAACTTTGCATCGGATGGCAAGGGCCGTTTAGCGTCCTTAAAAAGATCTCACGTACCAATTACAAGATCTCCATTAAAGGAAAAGTGAAGGTCTTTCACATAAATCTGCTTAAGAGATATTTGGAAAGACCAGTGCCATCCTCCGAGCATCTCCTGGCTGTCGCCATAGGAACGGAAGACGAGGAAGATGATGATGGTTGCATGGAGTACCCATTGCAACCCACAGAATCCTTTAAAGATGTCAAGTTCGGCGACAATCTCTCACAGAAACAACAAACAGAAACCAGGGCGCTACTAAAGCAGTACAGTGCAGTCTTAACGGATGTACCTGGTCGAACAAATGTCATTGAATTTGACATGAAGTTAACAAACGAGACCCCTGTTCGGACCAGAGTTTACCCCATTCCGTATGCTAAAGCTGATACACTTCGCGGAGAAATAGACAACCTGCGTCAGGCAGGAATTATCAGCGAGTCGACATCTCCTTACAGTTCAAGTATAGTGCTGTTACAAAAGCCCAATAAGGAAGTTCGGCTGTGTATTGATTACCGGTTGCTAAACGCTGTAACGGAATTCCAGCCTGAACCGCTCCAAACTGTTTCTGAGTTGTTCACCAAGCTCAGCAAGGCAACAATTTTCTCCAAGATCGAACTTAGTAAAGGTTACTATCAAATACCGGTCAAGGAGGAAATTAAACCCTTGTTAGCTTTCAGCACTAGTGAAGGACATTACACATTTAATGTGATGCCGTTCGGATTGCATAACGCACCAGGAGTGTTTACCAGGATGATGAGAAAGCTTTTAGAACCGTTGTAGAGTCCCCACATCCATAAATTCATGGATGGCATCTTAATTGCATCGGAAACCTACGAAGAACATATTGCTACAGTCGCTATGCTCCTCAGGAGACTACAGGAAACGGGTCTCACAGCCAGACCTAGCAAATGTCTCATCGGGTTTGAACAGCTTGACTTCCTGGGGCATACTGTTTCTCACGGCTGTAGTTGGCCTGTTAAGAAGAACATCGAGAAAATAGTTGCAGCAAAAAGGCCCCGAACCAAGAAAGACATTCGGTCATTCTTGTCACTATGTGCATATTACTAGAAATACATCCAGAACTTCAACAGACTCACAGCACCTTTGACTGACCTCACAAAGAAAGGTTGTCCTGCTAAGGTCATGTGGGACCAAAAGTGCGAACACGCTTACAGCACTTTAAAAGGACAGTTGTCGGCATACCCCATTCTGAGGTTACCTGACCTCAAGAAACTTTTCGTACTGAGAGTCGACGCGTCAGGTCAGGGCATCGGGTCAACAATGTTGCAAGCCGAGGACAGTGACCCGAATATGCTATTCCCAGTAGCTTACGGCAGTCGGAAACTAAACAAGGCTGAACGCAACTACAGTGTCGTTGAAAGAAAAGGTCTCGCTCTGATTGATGGCATTAGACGCCATCATGAGTTTCTGTATGGTACTTCTTTCACAGTACAAACAGACCATGCTCCATTAGCTTTTCTTGGTGCCAATAAGGAATTCAACGTAAGGATAATGCGTTGGGCCTTGTTATTGAGTGTTTATTCCTTTAAAGTAGAATACATTCCAGGAAAGCAGAATGTTGGAGCTGACTTCTTGAGTAGAAACTGGACTACGGAGGAAGAGGAGGAAGGTGAGCATATCAATCACCCAAAAGCTACCGATCAGGGGCAGCTTCATTGTCAGGAAAGAAACATGAAAACGAGTTTCCATGTCTCAAAAGAGGGGACGATTGTGACGGACAACTCAGCTTCCTGAAAGAGTTGTATGACAGGGTATTTCCCTCGTATAACATTAGAACTCCTGAACATTTGTTGTAACTTTTCATCAGCCTGGAACGTTTTCACCTTGGATCATTAAATATGCAGACTGCTATCTTCTGTGAACTTTTGAGATCGCACGGCCTTTAATGGGAAGATAAATCACTCCCCGGCCACCTCTGAGAACGATTTATAGCAATATTTTCCTTAACGCTGGTCCAATGGGGACGTGGCCAGAGACTCACTCCTGTTTCTAGAGCAATTAACAGCAGTTCATTTTCCTTACCTTGCTGTCACCCCGCCTAGTAGGAGTTGCCAAAGCTTATCGGGAGAGCGGTCCCATCAAAGGCAGGCTGGTCTTCAGAATCAAACGTAGAAGCGGTATACGATCTGAGGAATCAAGGAACTTACAGCGAACGACGCTAGTTTCTTACAGAGATTTCGCATCCTTATGCGAGCAGCCTGAGACGAACGGAGATCGGAAGCCGGGGGGTATCGCGGTTAGCATGACGGCTAAATACCTCGATTTTTCCTGAGTTCTAAAGAGGCGCTAGATTCTAACATGTCCCACTCGTCTTACATTCCAGTTAGTATAAATAAAGACTCTGAAAAACTGCATTTTATCATTCGTTTTGCCAGATTTTAAGAAGCACTACCTATAGCAGAATCCTGCTAGATTTCATCTAAATCGTTGGCTATATTGGAGTGTATTCCTTTCTGTGCAGACGGTAATTTATACATTATATTCGAGTGATCAGTGGTCTAGTTATTTCATTTTATTTCACTGGATTGTGGTGTAAATTTAAACTTATTAAATAAACCCATTTTCAAAGTTCTAGTGCAAACTAAATGTTACATCTATTAGTTAATTTCCTAATACAATAGACGCGTAAATTAATTTTTCATCCGTTAAGGGAATTATAACAAGTTAATACAGTTTAGTCCGTATATATATATATATATATATATATATATATATATATATATATATATATATATATATATATATATATATATATATATATATATATATATATATATATATAGATGTGTGCTTTTAATTAACCTCGCGGGGAGCTTTTCTTGAATTTATATAATTGAAGACGCAAGTGCAGAAAATAACTTAACTGTAAAATTTATCGCGCGTCAGATTTTATATGATTTTATTGCATTTCATGTTTTTTTAAACCTTTCATCCAGATTGATCATTCAACCTTGCCTTGCATCCCAGCAATTGAGCAATTAAGCAGCAATTAAATTATTTACAGAGTCCTGCCGACTCAATTCGATAACTCCAGTGACATGTGAACCTTTTTTAAAACTAAACTTGTGGCGACCTGTTGCGGGTCTCGCTCCTCTGAATTTAACTGAGAATAAAGCCACGCAAGAAACACTTTTAAAATACTCAGTCATATAGTCCTTAAAGTAAACTGGATAAGAACAGTCGCAAGTAGCCACTTTTATTTACTGCTCTATTTGTGAAAGAGAACACAGATTTACCTGAACACTGTCTGCCTAGTATTTTTTCATCGGATTTTAACCCCCCCCCCCCCCCGAAGAAGAACTTACCTCAGTTTTTTAGTCTGTGACATTACGCCAAAAGAAAGTTATCACCACCAGCTGTGCGAATCTAAGATACCACACCATTCCCCACACCTAGCCTAGTGCCTGTGCCATTCATTTGGAACTTTATCTAAAACCAACAGTAACACTCACGCTTCATCGTCTAGCGATTTTCGAGACTATTTGCTACCAGCCAACCTCGATAAATCTGGGGCTTGACACGGAAGAAAAAAAAGACAATTTAATTGGTCTATTGTGTTATCTGCTGTTGTAAAAATTCCTATGAAGTGCCAGAATCCACGATTCGGTAAGTCTGTGAGCGTGACTGTATGTTGGCCAGCGCAAGCGTTTTTTTTAATGAAAGGAGATTTAATCTTTCTACCATTATAATTAGTTCGACCTAGTATTAATTTTGTACTGTATTCATTATATGGGATTTCTCCTTGCGGGATTGATTAACTGTGGTTATTCCCCCTCCCGTAAATCTGTAGAATAGAGGGAAAACATTTGAGACCCATAGGATTTTTTTTCCTCTATACCCCACTTATTACTGTAACCCCTCATCTCAGAGTAATAAATTTACCGTTGGGTTAAATTGCCTATCTCTGATCATCATTACCCCCCCCCTTTTGTCTTGATTTCTGCCTGTAAATTGATAATTGTTTGTGATGTGATTTTTTTATGATAATAAAGGTGTTACGCACAAATAATTACTTTTTCCAAAGTCTTTGTATGATCATTTTTCGTATGTATGATCATTTTTTGACTGAAGTGTGTATTATGTTTTTTACAGTCAAAGGGACATCACCCGAGTTATCGAGACTACAATTTTTTAGGAGTTTGCCTTCTCTTGTATAGAGACACGTACGGTCTATAATTTCTTGAACGAAGCGTGACCATATCTCCTTATTTGGTAGTATCAGTCAACTGTTGTAGATGTTTGAAACCTTTCTTAACGCTTCTGTTCATGACCATAAAAGGCGCGACTGTGTAAGACTTTTATCTCGAATGTTCTTAGAATCGTCTTATTGTGAACGGCGACTCAGAGATTGTCGTTCTGCGCATGTCTCGACTTGGAGTTCGTTGGTTGTTCCGCCCAGTTCGCGAGTGGAGAAATGGTCTGATTAGCGAGCAGACGCGACCTGCGTCTTGTGATTTTCTGAGGGAAATACATTGTCTTTGTGAGTTAGTTAGCTAACTAGACTATTTCCCAGTATTATTCAAGCCTGCCTGGAGGCATATGTTCATGGTTGATTTTCCGAAATAAGGTAATTCCTCTTGTATCGAACTTTATGCTATCATCTAGAGGTTCGTCATTTTGTCGCCTTGTTGCTCGCCTGTGTGATTCAAAATGGAGAGGTACTTTGACTAGGATTAAGTCACCGGTATCTTTATACCTGAACTAGTTATATATCTATGGGTCGCTCTAGACCAGCAAGACTATTGTCTGTGTTCCAGGATTCGTTATATCAGAGATCACGTCCAAGTCAGATGGTTAGACTTAGAAACGTTATAAAGGTCGGTATGACCTATATGCCCAGTATGCTATTCACGTGCAGACAGTAAACGGACTTATTGTATACATCTGATCTGCTAGCATCAGAAAGGGAGCATTCATTATTGTCTATGAACATTGAAGATCTGTAGCTGACACTGTTGCAGAAGTTATATATATATATATTATTGAAACAGCTTCACGAACCAGAACTTTATGATATCTGTTTTCCATACAACCATTAAGTATTGAATCCTACATGACTATCAGTTAACATGAGTTTGAATGCTGCATTCGTTATACTATGCTGATGATAACATAAGTATCATGACTGTTTTGTGGCGTGCAATAAATGGTATAAACCTAAAGCGAAGTTACCATTTCTATGACTCTACACGTCATGTTGCCTGTGGTGTACCCTGTGAACTGTTCTACTGCAACACACACACAGCAACAATCTAAACCAGATAAGACACCCACATCTTGCACTGTAATACCTGGTGTCGATAGAGGTGGTAATTTGATGGCATCCTAATTCCACCCTTATCAATTCATGGTGGCCAATAGTTGGTTTATTCTGGTACCAACTCTCAAGGGGGTCAACAAACCCAGACATCATCAGCAGACTACAAGACAACGTTGCAGTTTCTATTCATCAACTTTGATGAAATTTTTTGAAAGACGCAGCATTACTGACAGTTGTTGATATTTTGAAACTACCCGGCGCTGCTCGGCAGTATTGAAGTTTGTCTACAACTAGAAGGACAAGTACCGAGCGAATGGATTTCCTGATCTGTTGAGAAGAAGGACATGTGCCGTAACAACTGTTCCGGTCTCAGAGGTACTGTTGCAGATTCAGAAGGTCAAGTTCAGAAGCTGTTTCCTGTTAGAAGCTCATTTCCTTCGTCATGGCAGTTTACGAGAGCAGATATGGATCAACGTTGGATCATTGTCCTAAGAATGCTGATCACATCCTGTTCTGAACTGTGCTGACGTTGTGGATACATAGAAGTTAAGTGGCCTGTTTTGTTTGTGAACTGTGCCCTTATGTTCTAACTGAGCCTTCTATCTATCACATTTTTCACACTCTGTATATGTTTATATGTTATATGTTATTTGTATTTATATGTTTATATTTCAGCGGGTTTTCTCGGTTGGGCGGTGTCTTTCAGTAGATGATACCACGTCACAGAGGTTCTACTGTTAGCGTTTTCGTTAGGGACTGTGCGAATTTCCTACTGTGAAATTTGCTAGCGACAATCGTTGCTATATCTGTTTAGTTGTGACGAGTTGTGCTTTATTTTCGTTTTTGTATATATTTTTTTTTTCTTTCTCTTCTCCTCTCTTTCTTTCTGTTTTTTAGTTTCGATTTCAGTTGTTTGTATTTGTAGGTCTCCTCTTTTCTATTATTCAGTTCTTTACGTAAATTTTGGTGTATACACTGTAGCGTCATTTGTTTGTCATATCTTCGCATATTTCTTTTCAGTTTCGCTGTTTAGTTATTTCACTTATGCGAATGTTTTCGTATTGTTTGATCTTTGTTGTTGTTTACATTGACTCTGATCTTTGTTATTGTTTACATTGACTCTGATCTTTGTTATTGTTTACATTGACTTTGATCTTTGTTTTTGTTTACATTGTTAATGACTTTGTTATTGTTTACATTGTCTTGTTATTGTTTGCATAGTTCTTGCATAGTTAGCTTTCTCTATTGTTACATATATGCTCATGCACTATTGGTCTATAGTGCACTTATCATAACAAACTGGTGGTTTTTTGCTTATGCACTATTGTAGTGCAGTTATGATAAATAACTGATGGTTATGCACTGATTTGTGTAGTGCACTGTTAATTAAGAGGTGACTTGTGATATTATTATACATTTGATAATACAAGTTGGTGTCAAGTCTTGTTTCCCACAGAGATTGGAGTAAACATAGTGATTATACAAGCACTTTATTAAGTCTTGTTGCTATTAAGATTGAAATAAGATAATTAATTATTTCAGGTTCTGTACTCACATTTTAGACATCATGTCTACATTTGAGTACTTTATTGAGCAGGGTAAAGCCCTTGGGAAGACAGGTGATAAATTAGAAGAATTTGCGACTGTTCAATATGCCAAGGCATTGAAGTCGGAGGAAAAGAAAATGAAAGAACAAACTGAACAAAAGAGAATAGATGCTAAAATAGAACAAAAGAAACTGCAGATGCAGGTAGATGAAAAGAGATTCCAAATGGAAATGGAAAAACAAAAAAGAGAAGCAGAATCTCAGGAGAAGAGACTTCAGGCAGAGGCTGAAAATAAAAGACTTGAAAAAGAGGCTGAAAATAAGAGACTTGAAAAAGAAGCTGAAAATAAGAGACTTGAAATAGAGGCTGAAGAAAAAAAGTTACAGGCTCAGGCTGAAGAAAGAAAGTTACAGGCTGAGGCTGAAGAAAGAAGGTTACAAAGAGAGTCTGATGAGAGAAAAGCAAAAATGGAGCATGAAGAAAAACTCTTAGCTTTAGAGTTGGAGAAGTTAAAATTATTGAACACTGGTAATGCTAATGATGCAAATAAGGTGTCAGATAAGACTAATGCTAAGGATTTCAAGCTCAATCTACCAGCATTTAATCCCTCAATTGATGATATAACATTTTATCTAGATAGATTTGAAAGTGCATGTAAGGTGCATAATATAGATAAAACATTACATGTTTATCATCTGTCCAAGATACTTAGAGGTGATGCTTTGACTTTGTTGGGTATGGTAGATGTGCCTGACAAGAACAACTATGAGGTTGTCAGGGCAGCATTGTTAAAGAAGTACCAACTTAACGAGGATGGATATCGTCTTAAATTTAAAAACATGTTACCAGAAACTGGAGTTGAATTCTCAGAATTCATCTCAGGCATACGTCTTACTTTTTTACGATGGGTTGAGCTTTCTAAGACAGAAAGTACATTTGAAGCCCTCATGGACTTACTACTTAGAGACAAGGTTATGTCTTCTGTTAATGAAGCTTTTCTTTCTTTTCTTCATGAGCGTAAGCCTAAAAACATAAAAGAAATGGAAGAATACTGTAGCCAGTATGTTACTGCACATCCTCACATAACCATTAGCAACTCTAAGATAAAAGAAGGTCTGCCAGTTGCTTCGGCAGCACGTTATGGCCCAAATTTTATGCGTAAATTTCAGGGTAGCCAGCAAAATTTCAATAAAAAGAGTAACCGTAGTTATGCCCAGAATTATAGCAATCAATTCCAGGGAGATTCTTCTTCCCAGAACTGGAGACAACCTAATATTACACGGTATTCTACTCCCGGTAACTTTAGAAATTTTCATAAAGGTAATCGGTATAAAGGAAAATATTTTTTGCAGAGACCTCAATACCATGATAATAGAGGTTCTCAACAGCATAGAGATGGTAATGACAGTTATGGAAACTGGAACTCAAACCAGGATAAAAATTACGGTAGGGACTTTAATGATAATTGCAGAGGCAATAATGGTCGCGGTAGATCGCAACATAAGAGAAAAAGATATCAACAGACAAACTCTGTTCAACAAGAATCTCAGGGAGCAGATAAACAGGTTAATAATGATAAAGACCATAATGCTATCGGATGCTCATCTTTTGATTTTAGTAGGGCAAATAAATGTATCCAATGCAGTACTTTATTTGATCCGAAAACCATTAGTACTCTAAGCTGTGGTCATCCTTTGCCCGCTCTTCCTGCTAATGTTGCTCATGATGGGAGAGGTTCTCTTATATTACATAAGGGGCTTGTAAATAGTAATCCAGTCTCGGTGTTGTTTGATTCTGGATGTACTACTGTCGGCGTTAGGCAATCTCTTGTAGATCCATCCTGTGCTACAGGAAAGGTCATCAAATGTGTCACATTTGGTGGCACGTTGGAAAAATATCCTACTGGCATAATACATATTGCTACTCCTTTCTTCACGGGAGAGGTCCACGCGTGTCTACTTCCAAACCCTATTGCGGACCTTATTATTGGTCGTATTCACGGAGTTAGGGAATGTACCCCACAGCAGATCGCTGTTTGGGAAGAGCAAAACATTGAAGCTACCAATGCGGTGGTCACAAGAGCACATGCTCTGGATCCACCTCAAACTTCATTAACTAATAATGATGAAGTAAATGACCAAGATAGTCACTTGACTATTACACGTGACTCATTTATCAAATTGCAAGAAGAAGATCCTTCTTTGCAAAAATTCTTCTTTCTAGCAAAAAAAGGGGATCCTAATCAGAATACTAATAGAAAATCCTGGATTTCTATGAAGAACGGCGTACTTGTACGTATAGTACAAGACTCGACTACATCCACTCATTCACAAATTCTTGTGCCTAAGAGCATGAGGGTGCAAATATTGCAACATGCTCATGACTCGCAATGTGCTGGACATATGGGTTTTTCCCGTACAAAGTCGAGGGTTCTTGCGGCTTTCTTTTGGCCATTTGTGAGCAAGGACATACGAATGTACTGTCGCTCTTGCAAAGTATGTCAGGAGGTCAAATCTAAAAGACCACGACATGCTGCGCCTATCCAGGCTGCTGACATTCCTATTCGCCCTTTTCAAAAAATGGCAATAGATATTATCGGTCCTTTTAGAATTAAGTCGGCTAGAGGACATCAATTTATTCTTACATGTGTCGATATGTGCACACGTTGGCCAGAGGCAATACCTCTCAAGAGCATCTCAACTGCTGATATCGCAGACGCTCTTTGGCTGATATTTTCTCGCTTGGGTTTTCCCGGAGAAATATTGTCAGACCATGGCACTCAACTTATATCAGACACTATGTCACAGGTAATGTCTATGCTACACATTAAAAGGTCTCTCAGCAGTATCTATCACCTAATGTCTAATGGGTTGGTCGAACGTTTAAATAGGACTCTGAAAACTTTACTTGGTAAAATAACTGAGGATCATCCTCAGGATTGGGACAGGGTCTTACCCGCGGCTCTCTTTGCGTATAGAGAGGTCCCTAATGAACATACGGGGTTTTCCCCTTTTGAACTTGTCTTTGGCGCGCAACCGCGCGGCCCTATGTCTTTACTTCACGATCTAATCACTGCCGATAATATTAGCGATGAGACTCAATCTTCTTATGAGTACGTCATTGCTCTTAGGCAAAAGATCATCGAGGCATGCAAACTAGCAACTTCGTCTTCCGAATTTGCTAAAGAAAAGGCAAGGCAGTTTGCAAATAAGAATAGATGTCTACGACAACTTTGTCCAGGTGACAAAGCTCTCGTTCTACTTCCTTCAAGGGAGAACAGACTTATAATTGCATGGAAAGGTCCATATGCAATAGTCTCCAAAATTTCTGATGTCGACTATGTCGTCGATATTGATGGAAAGCATAAAACTTTCCACATAAATATGCTCACGGAATTTCATGAAAGACCAGACTATTTGCAGCCTATTTTCCAGGCTACGGACAATTCTCAAGCACCTCATGGTCAGTACTCATCTCTGTCAGTTATACAGGATGAGGAAACTACGTTTTCTGATGTCAATCTTCCTCTTCCTATGGTCCCACTTTATTCTACGGAATCTTGGAAAAACGCGACCGTTTCTCCAAATCTTTCCGCTGAGGAACATCGACAAGTTTCTTCGATGTTGCAAACATTTCAGGATGTTCTTACAGACATCCCGGGACACACACATGTCATTGAACATGACATTGTGCTAACTGATCATAATCCTATCAGAGTCAGACCTTATCCAATACCTATCCATTTCCAGTCTCAAGTCGAAAAAGAATTGGATGAAATGATACGTTTGGAAATCATTGAACCATCCACTTCAGCATACTCTTCGTCTATGGTTATTGTTCGAAAGAAGGATGATAACATTCGCATTTGCGTGGATTATCGCAAATTGAACCAAGTTACGAAGTTCGATGCTGAACCTATGCCTTCATTAGAAGAGCTACTCAATAAACTTTCTAATTCTAGATTCTTTACCAAACTAGATTTGTCTAAAGGTTATTGGCAAGTCCCGCTAACTGAACGTGCCAAACCTTTTACAGCTTTTTCTACACCTAGGGGTTTATTCCAATGGAATTTCATGCCTTTTGGTCTTATGAACGCCCCTGCTACATTCGTACGCATGATGCGGCGAATTCTCGCATATCGGACAGATGTCATAGCATACCTAGATGATATCTGTCTATTCAGTGATTCCTGGGAAGATCACTATTTGGGTTTATACGAATTACTGTCTACTCTTCGCGAGTATAACTTGACTGCAAAACCCTCTAAAGCCTTTATAGGATTTAGTGAGATTTCTTTCCTAGGTCATCGTGTTGGTCATGGTCTTTTAAAGACAGAGGACCACAATGTTTCAAAAATACTTAACATTTTGGTCCCTAAGACAAAGAAACAAGTACGGAGTCTATTAGGTTTGATCCAATTCTACGGACGATTCATTCCGAATCTGTCCTCCATTATGGCACCGCTTTCTACTTTATTGAAGAAAGGGTCGCCTAATCTGATCCGCTGGTCTAAAGAATGTCAATCCTCATTGGACCAGGTTAAAGCCCTATTTTCATCTCCACCTATTCTTAGGTTACCTACTATTGAGAAGACTTTTGTTCTTCGAAGTGACGCCTCGTCAACTGGGATTGGGGCAGCACTAATGCAGGAGTACTCTGATACTCTGCATCCGGTGATGTATATCTCTAGGAAATTAAATGCTGCAGAAAAGAATTACTCGGTTTTAGACCGTGAGTTATTGGCTATGGTATGGTCTATTCTGAAGTTACAAAGATTTCTTCTAGGCGCACACTTCATTGTGGAAACCGACCAAAAAGCGCTTACTGCTATTCAGAGCAAAAACTTGAAGAGCTCGAGGTCCACTCGTTATGCCATAGCTCTTCAACCATTTCATTTCTCGGTGCGAGCTATCCGTGGTTCGGATAATGTGATGGCAGACATTCTGTCCAGATGCCCACACGATTCCACATGATTCTTCTGTCATATATATTTCCTGATATACAATCCAATATTATAATGACATGTTAGTAGTTTTTTTCCTCACTTTTTTGGGGGGAATTTATAACATTGTACCATGTAATTATCTAAGAAGGCTTAGTTAGTGATATACGGGCCAAAAGATCACTCGGCCACATTTAAATAAATTATTTTCAGGATTGTATTAAGAGATTTACCAGTTGTCTTTAAGATTTGTGTTATTGATATTTTCGCAGCACATCATTGAAGATGCGAGATTGTGTCCATTGTGGAACTTTGAGAATATCAAGTCCTGTCCTAGATTGGGAGCGGATGATGTCCACATCTTCTTCTATTGAATGTTTTATGTCAACGAAGATCAACACATGTATTACTTATTAGTTACTGATGCATTATATAATGTAATAAAATAGTGCGGTATATTAATATATTACACCGCTGTTTGCACAACACATTATATGATATCATAATAATATATTTAATTTCATATATTGGTATGACAGTAATTTGACTTTTATTATGATGTTGCCAGCATTGTGGTTTGTGTTGGTGGCACCTTCCTGGGATATATACGCGTATACTTAGATAAATTTTTCTCTAAGGACCTGGGATATGATCTCAGTTTCGCTCTAAGTGTTGAGCTATTTTGTTAGGTATATCCGCACATCATACGTGCGTTAGGAGCCTAGATTTTTCCGGCTCCAGGATTTAAAAAAAAATGTTTCATTTTTTTTCCCGGGAGGGTGCGGTAATGTTACGCACAAATAATTACTTTTTCCAAAGTCTTTGTATGATCATTTTTCGTATGTATGATCATTTTTTGACTGAAGTGTGTATTATGTTTTTTACAGTCAAAGGGACATCACCCGAGTTATCGAGACTACAATTTTTTAGGAGTTTGCCTTCTCTTGTATAGAGACACGTACGGTCTATAATTTCTTGAACGAAGCGTGACCATATCTCCTTATTTGGTAGTATCAGTCAACTGTTGTAGATGTTTGAAACCTTTCTTAACGCTTCTGTTCATGACCATAAAAGGCGCGACTGTGTAAGACTTTTATCTCGAATGTTCTTAGAATCGTCTTATTGTGAACGGCGACTCAGAGATTGTCGTTCTGCGCATGTCTCGACTTGGAGTTCGTTGGTTGTTCCGCCCAGTTCGCGAGTGGAGAAATGGTCTGATTAGCGAGCAGACGCGACCTGCGTCTTGTGATTTTCTGAGGGAAATACATTGTCTTTGTGAGTTAGTTAGCTAACTAGACTATTTCCCAGTATTATTCAAGCCTGCCTGGAGGCATATGTTCATGGTTGATTTTCCGAAATAAGGTAATTCCTCTTGTATCGAACTTTATGCTATCATCTAGAGGTTCGTCATTTTGTCGCCTTGTTGCTCGCCTGTGTGATTCAAAATGGAGAGGTACTTTGACTAGGATTAAGTCACCGGTATCTTTATACCTGAACTAGTTATATATCTATGGGTCGCTCTAGACCAGCAAGACTATTGTCTGTGTTCCAGGATTCGTTATATCAGAGATCACGTCCAAGTCAGATGGTTAGACTTAGAAACGTTATAAAGGTCGGTATGACCTATATGCCCAGTATGCTATTCACGTGCAGACAGTAAACGGACTTATTGTATACATCTGATCTGCTAGCATCAGAAAGGGAGCATTCATTATTGTCTATGAACATTGAAGATCTGTAGCTGACACTGTTGCAGAAGTTATATATATATATTATTGAAACAGCTTCACGAACCAGAACTTTATGATATCTGTTTTCCATACAACCATTAAGTATTGAATCCTACATGACTATCAGTTAACATGAGTTTGAATGCTGCATTCGTTATACTATGCTGATGATAACATAAGTATCATGACTGTTTTGTGGCGTGCAATAAATGGTATAAACCTAAAGCGAAGTTACCATTTCTATGACTCTACACGTCATGTTGCCTGTGGTGTACCCTGTGAACTGTTCTACTGCAACACACACACAGCAACAATCTAAACCAGATAAGACACCCACATCTTGCACTGTAATACCTGGTGTCGATAGAGGTGGTAATTTGATGGCATCCTAATTCCACCCTTATCAAAACGTTTTAAAACTTTTTAGCATTTGTGTCGGGCCCAAAACCCCAACAACTTACCCATATTCGTTATCGTAGTCTGTATTTACGTACGTTGTGTGTCTGAATCACCAAATCGGTGTGTGCACATGAGTGACTGGAAACTGGCAAACAATTGTTTGTTCAGAAGAGTGGTAGGAGTAGTGTTGAGAGACAAATATTGTCGTAAATGAGACTGTCCTAACTCTTCCCAGCATCTGTGAATCTACTACCTCTCTTTCCTAAATCCTTATTCTCACAGAGCCTTTCACTATCATTCTACACTCTAACGGGACCACTATCCATCAGAATTCTCTCAGATAAATTTACGACAAGTAACCATACTTTATTGAATTTATATTGTTGATTAATACATATTGTTAACCAAGAGAGTGAGTCACTATGGATTTTGATAGGAATCCTGAGGATCTGAGGCCTATGTTGCAGAATTTTTTTGAGGAAGCTAGGGATTATAATAGATTGCAAGGCCCAGCACTTGAAAAATTTGTTATGGACCGTTTTTTGAGTCATACGTCATCAGCTCTAAGGCTTTTTGCTGAGGATAAGTTTCATTCCGTTCCTCATTTAATAATGGCAAAGGATCTGGCGGATTTACTGCTTGGGACATTTCGTATATTTTTGGATCGTCATATTAATGTAAATCACGATCATATATTGAAGAAGATATGGAATCTCGTGAACAACGACATTCCTGATGGTCAGAAAAAGGTGGAACATTTATGTAAAGAGAAGGCTCTTACTGATGAACTACAGCAGTTGAAATTGGAGTATGAGAAGAAGTTGTCAGCAATGGATTTTGAATATGCTGTATTAAAGAATAAGGTTAAGGTGTCGATAGCAGATAATAAGATTGATACTGCTTTAAGAGCAGATTGTTATACAGACCAGTCCATTCAATGTGAGTTGATTCTGACTGATGATTTGCAGTTGGGATCCATTTATTATGATAGGGATCAATATATACAGTTCTGTTTATATAGGGACATTAAGACAAAAGTTGAGATAGTCGAAGGAGCAAAGGGGAGTTTATTATTTGATGAGAATAATTTAATGGAAGAATTTCCTACTGATAAAAGTACATTGTGTGAATTTTCTCTTGGACAGAAGAATGAATTGTCGGAACTCCTTGAAGATAAGGAGCTAGCGATTGTAAATTTAAACGAGAGGATAAGCACTCTGACTTTACAGGCCGAGGTTGCCAATACAAACCTCACATCATTACAAATGGAGCTTGCCAATTCTACGGCCTCATTAGAATCCACCATGGAAAAAATAAAACTTTGGAGTCTGAGGTTAAGAAACTCGCATTGAAAATTTCATAAGATAATGCCGCAGCCTACCAAAGAAAACTTCATGCACATCGTGGGCACATTCAGTCGTTGTTATCTGAGGTTGGTCGACTGAAATCAGTTGATCAGACAAATGTAGCTTTAAAGCTAGAAACTCACACACAGTGTGTTAAGATTCAAATGCTTATTTCAGAAGTAGCTCGATTGCAGCCACATGTGTTGTTAGAACAAAAGAGGAAATTAAAGAATATAGCACGACAGAGGAGAGCACAGATAGAAAAAAACATAGAAAAGAGAGTACAGATAGAGACTCAGTCTCATGCTGCTCAGCTTAATGACTCAAAGTTGGAACTGAGTCAATTGAGATTAACTCAGAACGAAGAGATGGTAACTCACGACGATGAACATTCACATGTTCACCATGACAGTAAGTATGAGTACCAATTGGCTACATCAAAATCATTACTGCAGAGTGAAGTAAGTGAAAATATTGAACTAAAAAAAAAGGGTCAAGCAAGGTGAGGAAATCACACAGCTAAAGTGTGAAATTACTAATTTAAGAGAGAGGGTTGATGGTCTGCTGGATGTGGTATTGGACAACAAGATATTGTCCAAAAACAGGTATGATAGACCTTTTGTACGACATGCCTCAAGTACTAAGTGTGATAATAAAGTATCTACACAACCAGTGAAGATTAGAAAATCATTTCGAGGCAAGTACACCTTCCCTCGACAGAACAATACTGCTAATTCAATGACTAAATCTTGGCGACATGATCAGATTGAAACTGATCTTAAGAAAACTGTTGAGGTAGTAAACAGTAAAGATGACTTTGCTAAAAAGAGAAATAATGTTAGGGTTAACATGAACCTGCATGATAAAATTAAAACAAATCAATCTGTTAGCAAAGTATTACCTTTGCATAACCAGCAAGCATATACGACATGCATCAAACCTACTGCTTTACATACGGACGGGTGTCATACTAAGTTCCATCAGTATGATACCTTCCCTAATAAAGATCATAACTATATAAAAAAAGAAAAGGTCAATGGTCCCAATAAAACTAGAGGTACACATTCCATTTGTTCACATTTTCGTGATAACAGTACTACCTATTTTGGTAAAAGTGCATATTCTCGCACCATGTTAGTGCGTAATCTGCCACAAGGTACTACATGGCAGGCACTTAGTAATTTCTTTAATTACACGGCAGACGTTAGGTTTGTGCGTCTGTTGCCACCTACTAACAACAGGTATGGTGAAGCTGTGGTTACATTTCGTAACAACAGAGATGCTCGGATGGTTATCGAGCGTGATAATGGTGCATACTTTCATCACCATTATCTAAAGTTACAATTAGTACATGATTCTGCGTCACGCAGATAACATGTTATAGTAACACTGTTTGTCACATTCCTTGATGACTCAGCATAGTCAGTCATCATTTCTTTTCTTTATTGGTCATTTATTCTTATATGGCTTATTTATTGTGGGCTTTTCTATTAGGTAACACTTGTGTTGTCTTATCTACGATAACACTGTGTTTTTTCGTCTTTGGTATCTTACCATGCCTATGATAGATAGTAACGTGGTTGATTGTTCAACTATGCTCAGCTAATGCAGCATAAGTTCGTATATCGTCTATTTGTCTTGAGAAAAAGGCATGCCCATGAAAGTGACAGGGACTGCATAAGCTAACATCGCGTTCCCTAAATTTCTAGGTATATTTTTCTTTTTCCTCCTATATTTGAGGTTAACACGTGCTACTAAATTTTACACAAATATATCTCCTTCAGATGTGGGCAATTTCAACGTCAGTGACGGGTAATCATTTGATGGAATTCAAGTTCTACTAACGTGACGGTTCCAATTCAAACGTAGAACGATGTTTCGAGTTTCCTTGACTGTACTATCACATACTTCACGAGCGTACTGAATTTCGAATCAGGCACGTCAATATTGTATGACTACAATTAATACCTACAATCAAATCAATACCTGGAACGGAAAAACGTCATACCCGATTGTTACGTCTAAATATCATAACATTGGTGGTCTACGATCACTTCCTGGTTTGTTGTTTACAGACGGTTGTCATGAGTTTCCGGAAGTGACGTCTTGACTGCTGCTCAAGAATAGTGGCAGACGTGAGCGTGTTAATCTGGAACACGAACGCGTCTCTGCCTTACATTCCGCTTGTGTCTTTTGACCAGTATGCATGGCTAGTGTCCGTTAGGACGAGATTTCAGAGTATGTCCTTAGTTTGAGGAATATGATTCCCACACCTGCAAGATGTATAGTGCCTGCACTGCCTTATGCATGCAGTACTTATATAATGTCAGTTTAAGTTAAGCAGTGTGTGAGGAATTCCTATGCACCTAAGTTTGACAGGACAGTAGAGACATGTGCCTAGAAAGCTTCGATGTCGAATCCTACTCAATATGGAGTATCTGTGATTAAATGTTTGAACTGTAAAAAGCAGTTAAGCCTTATTGTCTGAGTACCTGTGTTGCGGGCCAGGGAGCATCGAATGTTTGGCCATAATTAATATTCCATAACTACTACAATGGAGTCTATGAGGATAACCCTGGAAGGGAACTCAGCAGGCCAAGATTTACAATAAAGAGTGTCCAAGCATGGAGCTTAATGCACTTAGAGTACAGGACGTCGGGAGGACTGTTCCTGAAGAATATAAATAATAATATATACATTATTTACCCACAATATTATTGGGGGCCAAGCTAAACTATCTTAACAAAGCAGAAGCCTAAAAAAATTGGAAGTCGAGAATTTTTTCAAGATGGCGACACTGATCGTCTGCCTGAATACTTCAAGCACGGAAAGGATTTCCAGCTATAATATAAATTAACGTGCATACAAGAGTGACTTACTATTGCATAGAAGTCAAAGGAATCAACTGTTTACTTCCAATTTCAAGAATGTTATCAAGAAACATGGACCACAGCGATGTCCGTCATATGTCACTTTCAACTAATACTAGGCCTAACCAGAGCCTAAATTTACGGAACAGCACTGTATTTTTTGCTTGAAGAAGTCTCAAGGAGGATTTTTTTTGAGGCAACAGATAAGTAGATTTATCGTTACATACAGCGTGACTGTAGATAATATCTGTTGGCCTGGATTTTAATTTCACAAATTATTGTTTTCATTATGTCAGAGTTTTTATACTAGTGGGAGGCTGGTGGGACTTGGTTTGCTCATTAAATACCGCGAAAGCTAGGTCTAATGAGTAAATTAAGCGTTCTGTAGGTAGCATCTGTGTAATTCTTATTGAGGAGCCAGTATATTTTGCTGGTTAAGTAAAAGAACTGCCTCATTTGAATTTAGCAGATCCATTTCTGTCTAGTTGTAAGGTCATGTTTCCATATTGTTTGTTATCATAAGTCCTGTCATTGTTATATTTTATTAAGTTTGCTACATTATTGTTTGTAAGATTGTCCATTCTCCTCTGACTATCATTTAGTTCTTAGATGTTATATTGTTGTGATATGCGTCTTGTCTTGTTCTATTGTTATAGAGCATTATTATAATTCATTGTTATATACATGTCATATTAACTCCTTGGTTTATACATTTGTATTTTCTTTAGTTGCTCTAACTCTGTCTTCTTGTCATTGCTTGTTGTAGTTATTTTTTTTTTCTACTCCATATTGTATACTTGACTAACATCTATATTAGTTCATTTATAGACTGATGTAAGATTGGTGGATTGAATATTGTATATTTGGCTGACATATTCATATATATAAAAGTTAAATATTGTGCATATACTGAGAATCACAATAATAAGAAACCATGACTTCATTAAAGCATTTATTGAAGATTGGAAAAGAATTTAATTTGGAAGGTCAAGCATTGCAATCCTATGTGGATAAAGAGATAAAGAGACAAGAAGATCTCAGGAAAGAAGAATTAGCCGAAAAAAGGAGACAAGAGGAACTCCACAAACAGGAATTGGAAATACAATTAGCTGAAAAAAGGAGACAAGAAGAACTCCATAAAGAAGAATTAAGGAGACAAGAAGAACTCCATAAAGAAGAAATGGAATTGTCTGAAAAAAGAAGACAAGAAGAATTAGCTGAAAAAAGGAGATCAGAAGAATTGGCTCTTGAAAGGGAAAAATTAGCCTATGCCAGATCTCAAGAGGAGAATGCTCAAGAGGAGATGAAATTGCAACAAATTAAAGCTCAAGAGGAGATATTATCTCAACAGGCCATAAGATTGGCTGAGATTGAACTTGAAAAACTGAAATTAAAACAACCACTGTTGCATCCTGGGGTAGGTGAAGATAAAAATAAAGATCATACTACTGCCATAAGGATTAATCTGCCAAAATTCAATGCGTCCATAGACGACATTTCATGCTTCTTAAATAGATTCCAAACTTATTGTGAAGAATATAAGATTGACAAATCTACTTGGACTTGTAGACTTATGAATTTATTGGTTGGTGAACAATTAACTGTAGTCTCCACTTTAGATGACCAAACCAGAAAAGATTATGAAGCTGTTAAAGTGATTTTATTGCAGAGGTATCAATTAGATGATGAGGGTTATCGTCAGAAATTTCGTTCTTTGTACCCAGATTCTGGAAAAGACTTCACTGAATTTATTTCAGCTATTAAATTAAATTTTTCTAGATGGATTGAATTATCCAAAACTGACAAAACTTTTGAGGGATTGTCAGATTTAATTCTAAGAGACAAGGTTTTGTCATCGGTTAGTACTGATTTTCTTGCATTCCTACAGGAAAGAAAACCTGAGAATCTGACTAAACTACAAACTCTAGGACATCAGTATCAAGTAGCACATCCTGACAGAGTATTGAGCAAAAACAATATTAAGGATTCTTTAACAGCTGCATCTACCAGGTCATTTCAGGACAATGCACCTAGATACAGATCTAACAGTATGGATAGGAATCAAAGATTTAATCCATCACATAATTATAGCAAGAACAGAGGTAGATACAATTTTAATAAACATCAACCTCAAAGAAATTTCAATTCAAATGAAGAAGAACAGTTTTATCCACAAACCTCTTTTAGATCAAATAATTGGCAAAATAGAGGAGGATATAACCCTAAACAAAATAGAGGTCAAAAATCTTTTTACAGAGGTAATGATCAAAATTCACAGAATAAAAGATCTTTTCATAACAATACTACCAGGCAACCTAGAGGCCCTGAACGTACTAATGCTGTAGTGCATGATAATGATTATAACCATGATGCTATAGTGTCACATGCAAATTCATGCAGTGTGGATTTAGCAAATAGTGATAATTGTACTAATTGCAATTCTTTATTTCAGCCTCAAGGAGTCCCAAGATTATTGTGCGGACATCCACTTCCAGTCATGTCATCATTTGAAAGTAAAGGTAAAGGTAAAGGAACCCGTTACACGCCCATTGAGGCATATTGGGAATATGGTGTTAGGCCCATATTATCTTGACCGTCGGCATACGAGGGGTGATGTGGTCGGCATCACGCCGGCCGCCTTAACCTTCCCAGAAAGTACTGGATCATTAATTTTAAATAAACGTTTTGTCAATAATCAGTTGGTGTCTTTGTTGCGCGATACTGGTGCAACCACTATTGGAGTTCGCAAAGCATTGGTAGATAGGTCGGACTACACAGGAAAACATGTGAAATGCATCACATTTGGAGGAACTGTAGAATATTACCCCACGGCTGAGGTATTCTTGGATACGCCATATTTTACAGGAAGAACACTGGTATGTCTGTTGGAAAATCCAATTGCTGGGATTATTTTAGGAAACATACCTAAATTACATGATTGTTTAAAGAAGGATATCGAGATATGGGAAAAACAACATTTACTTTGTTCAAATGCTGTGACTACTAGAGCTCAAGCTCAAAGGGAGAAGAATCAACACATACCACTTGTTGATGTGGTACCTGAAGATGTAACTGAGAATAACACTTCAGAGGAAGACGAAGAAGATGATAATGATGATGAAAATCATCATCAACAGGAGAATAATGATGATATTCAGATAATGAATGATGTCAATACTAATAATGATACTCTATTTCAGATGGAGCTCATTGATAAGGAAACCTTCATACAAAGGCAAAAAGATGATATTTCTTTAAGAAAATTTTTTCATATTGCTCATTTAAATGATGTAATGGTAGATGACAATGCTAAACACTGGTATACTATAAATAATGGGATATTAGTAAGAAACTATCAAGATCCTAATTCCTTAAAGAAACAGATTATGGTACCAGCTTGTTTTCGTCCATTTGTTTTAAGACACGCACATGACATTGAATGTGCTGGACATTTAGGTGTTGCTAGAACCAAGCAAAGAGTGTTGTCACACTTCTTTTGGCCTGGTATTACTAAAGACGTAAAACTATTTTGTCGTACGTGTACCACTTGCCAAAGCTTGGCAATTAGAAAACCAAAACATGATGCTCCTATTCAGGCATCTGACATATCTTTGCGGCCCTTCGCAAAGATGGCCATTGATATTATTGGCCCTTTAAAGGTTACATCAGCCAGAGGTCATCAATATGTTTTGACCTGCATTGATATGTGCACACGCTGGCCGGAAGCCATACCATTAAAATCCATTACTACAGTAGATATTGCTGATGCACTATTTTTGATTTTTAGCCGTATAGGTTTGCCTGAGAACATTTTATCGGATAGAGGAACCCAGTTAGTTTCTGATGCCATGAAACAGGTTATGAATATGTTTGGTATTGAGAGATCCCTTAGCTCAATTTATCACCCACAAGCTAACGGGAAAATAGAAGTTCTCAATAGATCCATCAAACAAATGTTACATAAGGTTACCATTAAATATCCACAAAATTGGGACAGAGTTCTCCCCGCTATTTTATTTGCTTACAGGGAAATTAGAAATGAACATACAGGATTTAGTCCATTCTAATTGATTTTTTTGGGGCCATGTAGTGGTTTTTGATGTTATTGTATGGTTGATATGTTACCTAGTGTACTGGATGAGGTCAGCTGTGAAGGCTCCTGAGATAAAAGTTTATGGGAGTTACAGAAGGCCCTTCTGCTACCACTTACGACCTCAAACAGACCTATTCTACTATAATGAGTGTTAGCTACGTTAAAAGTCTAGGGTACTGAAATGTAATGTGTAGGTAATAAAATACACAGACACACACATGTAATTAATAATTCTAATAATAATAATAAACTCTATAATACACTGAACTAACTCTGGCTGTTAAAGTTTAAGTTTAAAAATTTTTTTAATTTATTAGTCCTGAACCAATTGTTTCTTTTGGTCAGAACATATGAAATGATAGGTATTTATCAATGAAATGCATATATATATTGCATAATCAAATGTAACTTTTGCACATAGGTATATTATTACAATGGTTAATATTAATAATATCTACAATGTCTTGGGAACACTAGCACTGGATGTTTAGTTGGGGTGGCGTCATCATGCCCAATCTATGGCTACAAAGTTCATTGTCCTTGACATATGGACTGATGTTAATGTTTATATAACAAGCTTTATTTCTTTATTGATGGTGGAAATAGTTTATGAATCTTCAGCAGGCCAGGTTTGCACTTTACTGGCCTGTAACGATGAGGTACAGAATTCTTGTGGCCCACTCCTCTCAGTAGCTGGAGTAAAATGTTAGGCTGCACAGACACCCGCTTTTGTACTTCTACAAAAGCATCTGGCACAATCGTAGTGCCAGATCAGAAACTCTGAAACAAAATTTGTGCCATGTGTCAGTACTCTATTTACTGCGCCACTCTTACACACAACACCACAAAACAACATTACACAGATTGGGTCAGATCTCTCTGACCAACGTAACACATCTCACCCAGTTGTTATCAAATAGTACCAGTTTCCCAAGACTGCATTGCATCCGAAACATGTTCAATAGTTTCCTCTTCCATTCAATAAGGTGGGTGATATGTTCCCACTGATCTCAATTATAAATCCTCCTTCCATAGTCTTAGATAGGTTTTCATATATTATTAGTTTGTCTCTAGGCCCTGGACTGCTGCTGGGGACCTAGAGCATGAACTCACTTGTCGTAATCATTTTTCATGATATGGCAGTATCAATCACTCAAAATATTAAAATAAACAAGATAAATGCTTTTTTCCTTACCACAATTCAGAATTGAGAACACAGTTACTTAGTACTAGCAAAACTCAGCTGAGCTGCTGGCTAGATTAGGGCGTCCCACTGATCTTTATTTACTAATTCCTGGAAATCACCTCTAGCAGTCAAGAACTGTGTTAATGGACAGTCTTCTATCAAATGGCGCAAGCGTGCGTCTCTCATTCAATAATATAAATACTTCTGTCCAATCAACGAACTTCCCCTCTAACTTTTTCAAATATTCAAACTAAAAGTCAAATTTCAGTCAAATCTCAGTCAAGTGTGTAATATTTTCTGTTGGCCCGTCTGTCTCAACTTGGCTTTCCATAAAAATACACTTGTTTTTTGGACTAACTACATGAAAAAACTACACAAATCTGCCCCACTAAGTTATTTTTAGCTACAATCCTCCGACTTTGCCCCTCTAGTTCATTGCAGTTTGATTTTTGCATTTTTAGGCTCAAAGACGCCAAAATATAACTTTAGTGAAAATATGCACAAAAAACTGTTCGCTAGTCTGATTGGAACAATACGGTCTTTCGTCAATATCTTCCGTGTTATCTGTCCGTCTGTATAATTAAAAGTATATTATTTCTCTGCTCAAGATGGGCTATCAAACTAGCTAGGTTTTATTTTCATAACTTTATTATTAAAGAAAACCCTACTTTTCTCAAGGTTAGTTTTTGAAATTTGTTTGTGAACCTTCGTCCACGGCGTTTGCCGCTGTATTCAAACAAAACAACTAATTACGGTAAAACGTCCAAGATACGACTGTTTCTAACAAGAGCTAAGGTCGTTTTTCTACCAATTCCTTACATTGTGTCAACTAGTGGCGTGATTTTTTTCTTTAAACTACAAATTGCGTCTTTTTGCTTTTTAGATTCAAACACGTGTTTAGTCATATTTTTCCTTTTATCTCCGTTTCCCTCCCGTCTAAAAGGGTAAACCGTTTCGTCTGCATGTCTAACTAGTTAGTTTCAATGGCGGTAGAAAGCGCTGGCGTAGGCGAGAATGTATCCTCGTATCTTACGTATAATTTTATCCCTACATGTTATCTTACCCGTTATCTTTATAATTGGAGGTATTTTAACGTTGTATCACTGTATTTTTCACCACAGGCCAGAAAAAGAAGCCCAATGTCAATATTAAAACAGCTATTAATTGGAGCTGAGATGAATGAAGAGGTTCAAACCTCATATAAATATGTCATCAACTTAAGGAAAAAAATAATAGACGCATGCCAAATTGCAGTAAACTCATCTGAAAAGGCAAAACTGAGAGCGAGGTTATTTCTTAACCAAAACCGCAAATTACGCCAACTGTGGCCTGATGATGAAGCATACGTACTATTACCCAAGAAAGATAACAAACTTTTGGTGTCATGGAGAGGACCTTACAGGATTGTGGAGAAACTGTCTGATGTTGATTATATTGTTGCAGTAGATGGAAAAGAAAAAAACCTTTCATATCAATATGTTACAGCAGTTTCATACACGTCCACCATATCTTGGACCAGTCTTTGAAGCTCTTGATGAATCTGTCACTCGTCACTCTTCTTTGGCTGTGATACAGGAGGAAAATTCTGATTTGATTAATGGAAATGATTCACTCTTAGTGTTACCTAGTATTCACTTCTTAGCTACTGAAAGTTGGAAAGATGTATCCATATCTCCAACGCTGTCTTCTGTTCAGAACGAACAAACTACTCAAATGTTACTGTCTTTTGCTGATGTCCTTACTGATGTACCAGGACATACCGATATCATCGAACATGATATCGTTCTTACTGATTTTCAACATATTAAGTTGAAACCCTATCCTATACCTATACACTTACAAACTCAAGTGAATGAGGAATTAGAACAGATGGTGAAATTAAATGTCATTTCTTCATCTCATTCCCCTTACAGTTTTCCGATGGTCTTGATCCGGAAAAAAGATAAATCTATACGCATATGCATAGATTTTAGACGTTTAAATTCTGTGACCATAAATGACGCTGAACCACTCCCAGTGTTAGAGACTTTATTAGACAGGTTAGCTTCGGCTACATTCTTTTCTAAATTTGATCTTTCTAAAGGCTATTGGCAAGTGCCATTAACGGAGAAATCCAAGCCTTATACTGCCTTTGCTACGCCATTAGGTCTTTTTGAATTCAATTATATGTCTTTTGGCTTAGTTAACGCGCCTGCGACCTTCGTTCGCATGATGCGAAGACTCTTCTCCAATAGAGAAGATCTTATTACCTATATAGATGACATTTATCTGTTTCATCAATCATGGGATGAACTTTTAAAAGGTATTCAGTCCTTACTTCACACTTTACGTCTCCATAATTTAACTGCACGTCCATCTAAAACTAAAGTTGGATTTCAGGAGATTTCATTTTTGGGTTATAAGGTAGGAGGAGGTTTCTTGAAAACTGACGATACTACTATCTCTAGAATTCTAAACCTTGATGTGCCTAAGAAAAAAAAAACAGGTTAGAAGTATTCTATGTCTACTCAATTTTTATCGTAAATTTATACCTAATTTTTCTGAAATTACATCTGTTTTATCGTCCCTTGTGGAAAAAATGCGCCCAATAGAGTTATATGCAGTCATGATTGTTATGTGGCATTAAATTTATTGAAACAGTGGTTTTCAAGACTTCCTTTTTTGAGATTGCCTGATCCTTCCAAACATTTTACCCTCAGAGTCGACGCCTCAAAATCATCAATTGGAGGTTCGTTGTTGCAGGAATGGAATGGCTGTCTGCATCCCACACTCTATGTCAGTAGAAAGCTAACGCCTACGGAGCAGAGGTACCCCATTATTGAGAGGGAGCTGTTGGCGGTGGTGTTTTGCTTTTCCAAGCTACAGCGCTACTTGCTGGGAGCAAGTTTTACACTGGAGACTGACCAGAGAGCCTTATCATATTTGAAAACAGCACGCTTCAAGAACGAAAGAGCTGCCCGTGCCTCTCTGGCTCTCCAACCCTATGAATACCAGATAAAGCCTATCAAAGGATGCGTCAATGTCATCGCCGATGTTTTGTCCCGTTGTGTGAAACATCCACTGGTTGACGAATCAAAGGCTGCTTCAACACATTTATAATGACCAAACCCGCTTTGTGTGGCTGTTGACAATTCTGAACTATGACGCAACTTTAATATGAGATCAACAGCTACATAGACCATCCAGTGACAAGAGTGGTACATACTTCAGAAAATTGCTGCCACAGTGCTTTGTCATGTACAGAAACAGTTTGCTAAACTACAAACAGTATGCCAAGCATCATGATGATGATGTTTTTTTGTATAACCTACGTCGACTAACATATTAAATCCTTTGCCATGTGCTTACGAATAAAAGTATGCCAGAACTATACTGTTTTACAACATACAGTTTATAGAATGACTATTTTCCGGATATATTGGAAATGCAATTTATTCCAGACACATTCCGTGAATTATTCAAATACGTGTTCCTTTAAAATGGACTGCTACATGCATAAAAAGGGAAACAACTAGAAAATGCCAATGTTTCAAAATTCAAAGGGGACATAACAAAATACATTTTTCAGTTCAACTTGGACTTTCATAATATAGAATACAGAAGGAATAACATTGTTTTTCAATTCTAGTCCTATTGCTGGGACGACAAACATGGACAGTTGAAATACATGAACTTATATATTGCTGTGAACTTCTTTATTACTACAGATGAAAATGACTGTGCATCTTCGATAATAATTTACAAATACGAGACAATTGTGATCTATGGAACTGTTTTCGGAAATAAGTGATTGAATAATGAACTTCTTGCAAAAATCACTAGTAACATTAAATAAGTAATATCATTAATTGCTAAATATAATGTTAATTCATTTAAACCACAAGAGGTTACATACCAAGTAATTTAAAGTGTTCATATATTACATGATATATTTTCACATTACAGTGTATTAACATGATCAGTCATCCCATCAGACTACATTCATACATATATTCATAACTATTTTGACATAATGTCGCAGTCACTCATTATGAATTGATTTGTCTGCCTCATATGATCTATTATGTCTTTGATTGCTAATTATGCATGTCATTGATAAATAGGGAGACTTACATGACTGACATGACATAAGATGTTTGTTGACATTGTGTGCTGTATGAGTGCCTTAACTGACACATATTGACAATGTTTTTTTCGCTCTGCCCTATTATTAATATGGTGACCTCACAGTAGTGTCAAAAGAGATGTCTCTGAAATAGACAATGGGTTTAGTGATCTTATTACTGGATTCCACACCTTGTGTGTCTAATTGTCGATTGTGGAGCACGCATCTAGGTGCTATATCAATGGGGACAGTTGTAGGAGATTCATGTGTCACCTGGTTACTCCAGTGATTTTATAGATTTGCAATGGAAATAATGAAAAGTTCCTTTTCATTATTTTACTGCAGGGGGGAGTAAATGTTATGTCTAAATATCATAACATTGGTGGTCTACGATCACATCCTGGTTTGTTGTTTACAGACGGTTGTCATGAGTTTCCGGAAGTGACGTCTTGACTGCTGCTCAAGAATAGTGGCAGACGTGAGCGTGTTAATCTGGAACACGAACGCGTCTCTGCCTTACATTCCGCTTGTGTCTTTTGACCAGTATGCATGGCTGGTGTCCGTTAGGACGAGATTTCAGAGTATGTCCTTAGTTTGAGGAATATGATTACCACACCTGCAAGATGTATAGTGCCTGCACTGCCTTATGCATGCAGTACTTAAATAATGTCAGTTTAAGTTAAGCAGTGTGTGAGGAATTCCTATGCACCTAAGTTTGACAGGATAGTAGAGACATGTGCCTAGAAAGCTTCGATGTCGAATCCTACTCAATATGGAGTATCTGTGATTAAATGTTTGAACTGTAAAAAGCAGTTAGGCCTTATTGTCTGAGTACCTGTGTTGCGGGCCAGGGAGTATCGAATGTTTGGCCATGATTAATATTCCATAACTACTACAATGGAGCCTATGAGGATAACCCTGGAAGGGAACTCAGCAGGCCAAGATTTACAATAAAGAGTGTCCAAGCATGGAGCTTAATGCACTTAGAGTACATGACGTCGGAAGGACTGTTCCTGAAGAATATAAATAATAATATATACATTATTTACCCCCAACACCGATACAATCTCTCGTAACTCTGCTTATTCAAATGCAAATTAATGACATTTCAAGCATTATTGGACATATACTCTCAAATATTTAACCATGTTCGTGAACATGAATATCGACGGTCAAGGATGGAGATTGAACTATACGCACATTCTTAATGATTCCGTGCTACAATGTCATGTTACACGACTGATGTGTTATGAACTCGAGGCATTGAACTAACGCATGTTTACATTCTGCAAAAGAAAGTGACAATGTTCCACGAGACGTATTTCGAGTTTTCGTTGTCAACGTTTTGACTTTGACTTGTGTCCACCCGTTTCATACTTGTATTGATACAGTCGAAAATGTATAGTCGAGTCATCTTTCGGAAATATGAATCATACTAACTAAATGAACTGTGTAAATGTTATATATTCATCTGTGCAAAGACTGCGGATAGGAACTATTAACTCATTCTTCACATGGAACAAACTCGTAGATTCACACATGGAAATAACGACGTTTGGATCGTCATATCGAACATTATTAAGTTTAACACTTATTGATTTAATAAATATAAAATTATAGTGTGAGAAAAAGATGAAAAAAAAACAGGAAAGAAAAGAGAAAACAAACTACTCTCACACAATTAAATAATTTAAGTAAATGTAGCTGGGTTTAGATGTTACTGAAAAATAAATATTAATTGTCTACAGAGTGAGGTCAGCTATGCAAGTCCCTGAGTCTACTAGTTGAAAATGATGTTCTCAGGGTACCTGATTGCTACCACCCTACGATCCCAATCTGCGATATATTTTGATGCTAGTTATATGTAATGGTGTCTGGTTGTTATCTGGCTAGGTGTCTAGGGTAATGTAAAGGTAATGTGAGTAATGACAACAACCACAACTATAATTCAATGAAAATTGAGTAAACAAGTCACTGGTTAAATTTAGATTGATACTTTTTTTACGATTTTAATGATACTTTTTTACGATTTTAATGTCCTGTACCTCTATTTCTAGGGCACAGGAATGTTAAAACTCAAAATAAAATGGCAACATATTTACATTAATTTAACTTAAAAGACACCTGGTCTGTTCATGTGACTATACTAATGTTTATGACTGGAATGTCCTGGTGAAGCACTAACTCTTATGACTGGTCACTCTTCTGAAGAACGAATTTTGTCATCACGTCAAAGAAAACTGTTTTTAATTTCCTAAGGGAGAGTGTATGTTAGGTGAACTTTCATATGCCCATGGACTGGGTATCTTATCTTTAATTCCTTGAGCACTGTGATGTCTTTCTCATGACAGTATATATGCTTCACGACTGTGAAGTTGGATGCTGCTTCAGTACCATTCAGGAATTAGGCAAATCACTGCTTTTGCCTCGAACTCTGCAGCTTCAATAATACTTTTGGCACACTGAAGTTTTCAGGATCGAACCCTGAAATAAGAGGATTAAGGCCTCCTCAGTATTTTATACATTTCTCTCCTTCCCTAACACTAAACATCATCAAACAGTTTCAAGATCAGTTATATGGCTAAACAAATAGCTTTCGTCCCTATCTTATTGAGTGACGGCTTCATACTCAGCAAAATTTAAATCATCAGTTTGATACATTCCATTCATAGGAACTTATATTTTATTTTACACAGTCATGTGAAAACACTGTGACTTGCTGAAGACGGCCAGTGGTTTGCTGGTCGTACATTCATAATAATATATCAATTTCCAACTATGTAATTTTATTTTCTCCCACATTCTACGTAAGCCTGCTTGGCTTTTAATAAGAAGTGATAATCTTCCATGATAGCCCTTGTCACAACACAACTTTTTGGTTTTTGCGCCTATCTAGGTTTGCCTCTACACATCAGTAATGCATATACATTCAATAATACATACACACATCAATAATAATGTTTATATAAATGTTTATCTTACCGCATCAATGAATAGTTACACAACTAGAAGGTTAACCGGCGATCAATGGTCAAGCTTGGATCGCCCCTGTCCAGAACTGCAAAGGCATGTGGGTCATAAACTGCTTTGAGTCTGCTCTTAACCTTCCGGCTATAATTTGTATTATCTAGTGGCCCCAAGCGTTAGCAGAAAGTTCATTATATCCCCTTCGTTAGCTATTCTCCTCTAAACCAATCAAATCAGGGTACCGGCTTGACTCTCTTTTCAAAACAATACACTTTCAAAATATGTAACAATCCCCTCTAGATTTTCAAAAAGCCGAGTGAGGATGCCACTGTGTCTGTTTTATTTTTTTCTAAGATATCTTTCTTAATATCTAAGCGATTTTAATGAGGAAAGGCAATTATTGATCAGACAACTGTCTGTCATCTAGCCGTTATATTTTTATTTACCTCTTTATTATAATTGTCATTTTGTATATTTTTCCTCTTCAGTTATTCAAATAACATACTTTTCTCTACGGTAAGATAATATATCATAATGTGTAATATGATATTATAATAAACCAGGATCATCATTTTATTTGTCAATGTCCGTTCATTTTTTTTTATTATTCTATTACAAGTCTTCATCGATGTTTTTTTTTTTACCACCGTTTGCTCTACCCTTCTCAATTTTGGCAGTTAGTTTCGGTTTCACAATGCATACTTTAACGTAGGTTTTCCCTTCCATAGTAATCCTCCCCTTCAATATAATTTTTCCTCTCTCTCGCTTGCTTGTTCTAAGAAATGACCACGCGTTTTGCTGCACGCAAATCGTGGTTCGTTAAATTTAAATTTTCACTATAGAGAGGAGTCAAAACGGTGGGGTTACAACGCATGCACTAACCAAGACCAATGCTTCATTCAAACTTTTAACTTTTAGGGAAAAAGATTTTGCCCTAGCAACTGGTAACCAAGGCCTAGTAGTTGATTTTCAAACCTAGCCTCTCTCGTTCGTGTTACACCAAGCAAGTCCTCTGACGTCAGCTGTCTCATGTCGTTCAAAACAACGCTTGTGTCAAAGATGCATTCTTCCCTCTCTCTTTCACTACTCCGTTTTTCTATCACTCATTTTGAAACCTACTATGTATTTGCTGTCTGCCAAAAGGCTTTGATGTTAGTGGTAATTTGTATTACGTAGTAACGAAAAAGCTAGTGGTTTTGGGGAGCCTACACTTTGGCGTTAATGATTTTAAAATCCAGTGCGTCTTTTGGCGTGGGCGATGATATTCGGCAAACACACCCGGACAGTGTGACAACTTTACTTTGCGCACGGGTTTTAACTATTTGCTGTATTTGGCGATTTGTATCACTGATATCATCACATATCTCCCCCGTTAATAACATGCATTCAATGCAGGTTTATAATCTGTCATACAATTCGATCAAATTAACTCAGATTTATTCCACTCTGCCTTTATGTTATCATGGATTTGTGCAGTTGGGTCACTCAAAGTAAGCATGACTCAAGAAATTTGCCTCTGACCTCTGCGATCCAAGAATCTATTTCAGTTGCAGGTGTTACTGCCCGTCTAATGCTGCTTATCAATCAATATTCACCATTACTCTTCCCTGAGTCTGTCCCATGACATGTCCAGAGGTTATTAGATGTTCCTCAAGGTTGCAATAGTTATGAGGAGGTAATCTATATGGTGATGGCAGAGTAATGTAGGGGGTCCAATAATTCTCTTATCAGCTTGGATAAACACTCGGAGTAATTTCATTCCAAAAGGCAACATATGAATTCAATGTGCCCCCTCCGATGTGCACACAGCCATCCATTGGTCTGAGCTCAGGCTTGACTGAATTTGGAAACACCCTCTACTACTATTCATGAATGATTCTATCATGCGCCACTCAAATGGAGGCCATATTCACCAACTATATTCTCCGCCTAATGACAATTTGGTGAAATAATATAATAGGTGGTAAATGAATTTCTGCATCAGAAATCAATTCGCCCGTCTTTTTTTTCATTGCTATAATATGTGGGTGATCTCCATCCAGGGTCCGTACAATACTTCCCCTTGGACTGTGTAGGGTCGGTTAACTACCACTGTCACCGGTGCCCTTATAATGCTAAATTAATAGCCATATTTGTGAACCGATTAGATCATTCTCTCAATTCCTCAATCGCACACTCCCTATTTTCTTATGTTAACCTTTTGTTTCGGTTCCAACTTTGGCGGATTATCTTCAATGCTAATCTTAGCCAGTTCCCGGAACGCGGCTTCAAATTGAGCCTGGGATGACTGGTCTTTGTTTCGGTTTTCTCTGGGTGCCATACGAAGAGTTGTCAACCTAAAGGTTTTATGGGAAGACTGGCTGTGAAAAGGGGTATTCCTATCCACTGTGTATACCTTATTATTTTTATTTTTCCTGTCAGTTTCAGGCCTGTTTTAACCGTAGGATTTGTGTAGGTCCTGATGATTTTCAAAACGTGTGGGCGTTCCTTTTTTATTTTCCGGCCCAGGTTTTCTACAATGCTTTTCTTGCATCTGAGTATTAGTTTTCCACCCTGTGGAATTTACCTTGCTGCACTGGTCGCAGCTTCAACAAATTTTTCAATGTCTTCCGCTACGCCTGGCCAGAAATATGTCACAGATGTCTTTTAGCGTGTGGTACCCATCTCCTGGTATCCACCGTCTGGTACAACGTGTGCTTGTGCCATCACTTGTTCCCTATACTCCCATGGCAGTACTAGCTGTCCATTTCCTTTGGGTCCTGCTCTAGCTTTCCTGTAGAGCAGCCCCTCCTTCAAATAGAATTGTCCTTTTATAGGGTGGGTATGGCTGTTTGGCAATTTGCCAAAGCAAGGTTTTAATTATTTGTTCTTTTCCTGGGCCTTTCTCATCTGCTTATGATGAGTGTTTAGTGGTGGCTTGTCCTCCTCTGTTCTAGGGGTCAACCTGACCTGAAGCGGGGCCATTACCACAGGTTTTATAGGGCTTCCTAGAAAAACATATTTCTTTCCTAACACCAGCGGGTAGTTAGGGTCGTCACACACGGCTCTTCTAATCACTCCTTCCACGTACCTAGTCTTGACATTGATCTGGGCTACGGGAAGTATCATGGTGGCTGATCCCATGAGGGCCCCTTGTATCTCCACTTTCTCTGTGGTATACTGGTCAGGGTGCACCAGGGTTGCACTCACAACAGAGTTATATTCCAAACCTGAATCGTGAAGGCACCTGACTCTGGCACCATTATATGTCACTTCTTCACAGATGGGGGGATGATGAAGATCCATCTGACTGTCTGTCAGTTTCTTCCTCCCCTTGTCCACTGTTATCATGCATGCCGCGCGATATGGAGGAACTTTCCTACCACATTCACTAGTATAATTATGCAACCTACAAATTTGGCACCATTTCCTTTCTGGGTTGAAAGGTTTTCCTTATTGAATTGCGGGTTTCTATCTCGTTGGTCATACCTTGGCCAATCATAGTTTGGTTTACCACTATTATTTTGGTCCCTACTATCAAATTTATTTTGGTTTTGGGGGGCTTGATTATGGTCTACTTGCTTCTTCTTCGTTCCTGCTATCTCAGACTGGGCTGCCTTATATCGTTCAGCCACATTAAGGATTTCCTCCAGCCTCTATGCGCCTTGTTCCATGAGAAACCTTCTCATGTCTGGAGCCATGGACTCTCTTAACTGCTCCATCATAATCATTTCCTTTAAATCTTGGGTTTTCCCCAGAGCAGTCCATTTCTCCAAGTATGTATCTAGGCGTGCAGAGAACTGGTGGTAAGTCTCCCCAGTGAGTAGTTTAGCATTTCTAAATTTCTTTCGATAAAATTCACTATTCTTCTCATATCGAATCAGGAGAACCTGATTTAGAATGTCATAGTCTTCCTGATCTTCCTTACTCAACTTTGAAAATACCTCATACGAGGTTCCCCTAAGCCCATGGGATACTTTGAGACTCCACTTTTCTTTTTTCAACCCATAAGTTGAAGCTAGTCTCTCAAATCTACTTAACAAAGACTCTACGTCATCATCTTTTTCTATAAAAGGGTCCAACTGAAAACTCATTGCTGAGATGGAGGCCACCTGGCTCGCAGCAGAGTCGGAGGTGGATGGGCTGTTACCATTTTCTGGAGCATGGCCTTGCAACTCTAACTCCCTTAGTCGTAGCTCATGTTCCCTTTGTAGTCTTTTGTCTTCTCTTTCAGCCTCTAATCTTTTTTCTTCTCTTTCAGTCTCAATCTCTTAGCCTCAGCCTCCAATTTCTTCTCTCCTCTTTCTGCCTCCAATTTCTTCTCCTCCAACTGCAACCTTGTTATGTCAGCTTCTCTATCTGCTTCTAATTTTCTGGCCTCCCTAGCATCTTCTGAAAGAATTCTTTTCTCCTCCGCTAAACTTCTATCTTCTCTGGCAATAAACTTATCACATTCTTCTGTTACGTAAGCAATCAGACCTTGCCCCATCCATTCCCATTTCCTTTGCAGCCTGCACAGCAGCAAATCTGAACTTGGCCAAGTCTGCAATTTCTTGTTGGTACTAACTGTTTTTAACTAACTAAATTAGCCAACAAATATTTCTAATTAACAAAATAATAATGGGAAATGATAGTTCACTTAACTCTCCACCTACTTTAATTTTAACAATTTTTAAATCCGGGAGCGAGCGTCCCAATATATGTGGTGGGTTTAGATGTTACTGAAAAATAAATATTAATTGTCTACAGAGTGAGGTCAGCTATGCAAGTCCCTGAGTCTAATAGTTGAAAATGATGTTCTCAGGGTACCTGACTGCTACCACCCTACGACGACCTCAATCTGCTATATATTTTGATGCTAGTTATATGTAATGGTGTCTGGTTGTTATCTGGCTAGGTGTCTAGGGTAATGTAAAGGTAATGTGAGTAATGACAACAACCACAACTATAATTCAATGAAAATTGAGTAAACAAGTCACTGGTTAAATTTAGATTGATAATTTTTTACAATTTTAATGTCCTGTACCTCTATTTCTAGGGCACAGGAATGTTAAAACTCAAAATAGAATGGCAATATATTTACATTAATTTAACTTAAAAGACACCTGGTCTGTTCATGTGACTATACTAATGTTTATGACTGGAATGTCCTGGTGAAGCACTAACTCTTATGACTGGTCACTCTTCTGAGGAACGAATTTTGTCATCACGTCAAAGAAAACTGTTTTTAATTTCCTAAGGGAGAGTGTATGTTAGGTGAACTTTCATATGCCCATGGACTGGGTATCTTATCTTTAATTCCTTGAGCACTGTGATGTCTTTCTCATGACAGTATATATGCTTCACGACTGTGAAGTTGGATGCTGCTTCAGTACCATTCAGGAATTAGGCAAATCACTGCTTTTGCCTCGAACTCTACAGCTTCAATAATACTTTTGGCACACTGAAGTTTTCAGGATCGAACCCTGAAATAAGAGGATTAAGGCCTCCTCAGTATTTTATACATCTCTCTCCTTCCCTAACACTAAACATCATCAAACAGTTTCAAGATCAGTTATATGGCTAAACAAATAGCTTTCGTCCCTATCTTATTGTGTGACGGCTTCATACTCAGGTAAATTTAAATCATCAGTTTGATACATTCCATTCATAGAAACTTATATTTTATTTTACACAGTCATGTGAAAACACTGTGACTTGCTGAAGACGGCCAGTGGTTTGCTGGTCGTACATTCATAATAATATATCAATTTTCAACTATGTAATTTTATTTTCTCCCACATTCTACGTAAGCCTGCTTGGCTTTTAATAAGAAGTGATAATCTTCCATGATAGCCCTTGTCACAACACAACTTTTTGGTTTTTGCGTCTATCTAGGTTTGCCTCTACACATCAGTAATGCATATACATTCAATAATACATACACACATCAATAATAATGTTTATATAAATGTTTATCTTACCGCATCAGTGAATAATTACACAACTAGAAGGTTAACCGGCGATCAATGGTCAAGCTTGGATCGCCCCTGTCCAGAACTGCAAAGGCATGTGGGTCATAAACTGCTTTGAGTCTGCTCTTAACCTTCCGGTTATAATTTGTATTATCTAGTGGCCCCAAGCGTTAGCAGAAAGTTCATTATATCCCCTTCGTTAGCTATTCTCCTCTAAACCAATCAAATCAGGGTACCGACTTGACTCTCTTTTCAAAACAATACACTTTCAAAATATGTAACAATCCCCTCTAGATTTTCAAAAAGCCGAGTGAGGATGCCACTGTGTCTGTTTTATTTTTTTCTAAGATATCTTTCTTAATATCTAAGCGATTTTAATGAGGAAAGGCAATTATTGATCAGACAACTGTCTGTCATCTAGCCGTTATATTTTTATTTACCTCTTTATTATAATTGTCATTTTGTATATTTTTCCTCTTCAGTTATTCAAATAACATACTTTTCTCTACGGTAAGATAATATATCATAATGTGTAATATGATATTATAATAAACCAGGATCATCATTTTATTTGTCAATGTCCGTTCATTTTTTTTTATTATTCTATTACAAGTCTTCATCGATGTTTTTTTTTTACCACCGTTTGCTCTACCCTTCTCAATTTTGGCAGTTAGTTTCGGTTTCACAATACATACTTTAACGTAGGTTTTCCCTTCCATAGTAATCCTCCCCTTCAATATAATTTTTCCTCTCTCTCGCTTGCTTGTTCTAAGAAATGACCACGCATTTTGCTGCACGCAAATCGTGGTTCGTTAAATTTAAATTTTCACTATAGAGAGGAGTCAAAACGGTGGGGTTACAACGCATGCACTAACCAAGACCAATGCTTCATTCAAACTTTTAACTTTTAGGGAAAAAGATTTTGCCCTAGCAACTGGTAACCAAGGCCTAGTAGTTGATTTTCAAACCTAGCCTCTCTCGTTCGTGTTACACCAAGCAAGTCCTCTGACGTCAGCTGTCTCATGTCGTTCAAAACAACGCTTGTGTCAAAGATGCATTCTTCCCTCTCTCTTTCACTACTCCGTTTTTCTATCACTCATTTTGAAACCTACTATGTATTTGCTGTCTGCCAAAAGGCTTTGATGTTAGTGGTAATTTGTATTACGTAGTAACGAAAAAGCTAGTGGTTTTGGGGAGCCTACACTTTGGCGTTAATGATTTTAAAATCCAGTGCGTCTTTTGGCGTGGGCGATGATATTCGGCAAACACACCCGGACAGTGTGACAACTTTACTTTGCGCACGGGTTTTAACTATTTGCTGTATTTGGCGATTTGTATCACTGATATCATCACATATCTCCCCCGTTAATAACATGCATTCAATGCAGGTTTATAATCTGTCATACAATTCGATCAAATTAACTCAGATTTATTCCACTCTGCCTTTATGTTATCATGGATTTGTGCAGTTGGGTCACTCAAAGTAAGCATGACTCAAGAAATTTGCCTCTGACCTCTGCGATCCAAGAATCTATTTCAGTTGCAGGTGTTACTGCCCGTCTAATGCTGCTTATCAATCAATATTCACCATTACTCTTCCCTGAGTCTGTCCCATGACATGTCCAGAGGTTATTAGATGTTCCTCAAGGTTGCAATAGTTATGAGGAGGTAATCTATATGGTGATGGCAGAGTAATGTAGGGGGTCCAATAATTCTCTTATCAGCTTGGATAAACACTCGGAGTAATTTCATTCCAAAAGGCAACATATGAATTCAATGTGCCCCCTCCGATGTGCACACAGCCATCCATTGGTCTGAGCTCAGGCTTGACTGAATTTGGAAACACCCTCTACTACTATTCATGAATGATTCTATCATGCGCCACTCAAATGGAGGCCATATTCACCAACTATATTCTCCGCCTAATGACAATTTGGTGAAATAATATAATAGGTGGTAAATGAATTTCTGCATCAGAAATCAATTCGCCCGTCTTTTTTTTCATTGCTATAATATGTGGGTGATCTCCATCCAGGGTCCGTACAATACTTCCCCTTGGACTGTGTAGGGTCGGTTAACTACCACTGTCACCGGTGCCCTTATAATGCTAAATTAATAGCCATATTGTGAACCGATTAGATCATTCTCTCAATTCCTCAATCGCACACTCCCTATTTTCTTATGTTAACCTTTTGTTTCGGTTCCAACTTTGGCGGATTATCTTCAATGCTAATCTTAGCCAGTTCCCGGAACGCGGCTTCAAATTGAGCCTGGGATGACTGGTCTTTGTTTCGGTTTTCTCTGGGTGCCATACGAAGAGTTGTCAACCTAAAGGTTTTATGGGAAGACTGGCTGTGAAAAGGGGTATTCCTATCCACTGTGTCTACCTTATTATTTTTATTTTTCCTGTCAGTTTCAGGCCTGTTTTAACCGTAGGATTTGTGTAGGTCCTGATGATTTTCAAAACGTGTGGGCGTTCCTTTTTTATTTTCCGGCCCAGGTTTTCTACAATGCTTTTCTTGCATCTGAGTATTAGTTTTCCACCCTGTGGAATTTACCTTGCTGCACTGGTCGCAGCTTCAACAAATTTTTCAATGTCTTCCGCTACGCCTGGCCAGAAATATGTCACAGATGTCTTTTAGCGTGTGGTACCCATCTCCTGGTATCCACCGTCTGGTACAACGTGTGCTTGTGCCATCACTTGTTCCCTATACTCCCATGGCAGTACTAGCTGTCCATTTCCTTTGGGTCCTGCTCTAGCTTTCCTGTAGAGCAGCCCCTCCTTCAAATAGAATTGTCCTTTTATAGGGTGGGTATGGCTGTTTGGCAATTTGCCAAAGCAAGGTTTTAATTATTTGTTCTTTTCCTGGGCCTTTCTCATCTGCTTATGATGAGTGTTTAGTGGTGGCTTGTCCTCCTCTGTTCTAGGGGTCAACCTGACCTGAAGCGGGGCCATTACCACAGGTTTTATAGGGCTTCCTAGAAAAACATATTTCTTTCCTAACACCAGCGGGTAGTTAGGGTCGTCACACACGGCTCTTCTAATCACTCCTTCCACGTACCTAGTCTTGACATTGATCTGGGCTACGGGAAGTATCATGGTGGCTGATCCCATGAGGGCCCCTTGTATCTCCACTTTCTCTGTGGTATACTGGTCAGGGTGCACCAGGGTTGCACTCACAACAGAGTTATATTCCAAACCTGAATCGTGAAGGCACCTGACTCTGGCACCATTATATGTCACTTCTTCACAGATGGGGGGATGATGAAGATCCATCTGACTGTCTGTCAGTTTCTTCCTCCCCTTGTCCACTGTTATCATGCATGCCGCGCGATATGGAGGAACTTTCCTACCACATTCACTAGTATAATTATGCAACCTACAAATTTGGCACCATTTCCTTTCTGGGTTGAAAGGTTTTCCTTATTGAATTGCGGGTTTCTATCTCGTTGGTCATACCTTGGCCAATCATAGTTTGGTTTACCACTATTATTTTGGTCCCTACTATCAAATTTATTTTGGTTTTGGGGGGCTTGATTATGGTCTACTTGCTTCTTCTTCGTTCCTGCTATCTCAGACTGGGCTGCCTTATATCGTTCAGCCACATTAAGGATTTCCTCCAGCCTCTATGCGCCTTGTTCCATGAGAAACCTTCTCATGTCTGGAGCCATGGACTCTCTTAACTGCTCCATCATAATCATTTCCTTTAAATCTTGGGTTTTCCCCAGAGCAGTCCATTTCTCCAAGTATGTATCTAGGCGTGCAGAGAACTGGTGGTAAGTCTCCCCAGTGAGTAGTTTAGCATTTCTAAATTTCTTTCGATAAAATTCACTATTCTTCTCATATCGAATCAGGAGAACCTGATTTAGAATGTCATAGTCTTCCTGATCTTCCTTACTCAACTTTGAAAATACCTCATACGAGGTTCCCCTAAGCCCATGGGATACTTTGAGACTCCACTTTTCTTTTTTCAACCCATAAGTTGAAGCTAGTCTCTCAAATCTACTTAACAAAGACTCTACGTCATCATCTTTTTCTATAAAAGGGTCCAACTGAAAACTCATTGCTGAGATGGAGGCCACCTGGCTCGCAGCAGAGTCGGAGGTGGATGGGCTGTTACCATTTTCTGGAGCATGGCCTTGCAACTCTAACTCCCTTAGTCGTAGCTCATGTTCCCTTTGTAGTCTTTTGTCTTCTCTTTCAGCCTCTAATCTTTTTTCTTCTCTTTCAGTCTCAATCTCTTAGCCTCAGCCTCCAATTTCTTCTCTCCTCTTTCTGCCTCCAATTTCTTCTCCTCCAACTGCAACCTTGTTATGTCAGCTTCTCTATCTGCTTCTAATTTTCTGGCCTCCCTAGCATCTTCTGAAAGAATTCTTTTCTCCTCCGCTAAACTTCTATCTTCTCTGGCAATAAACTTATCACATTCTTCTGTTACGTAAGCAATCAGACCTTGCCCCATCCATTCCCATTTCCTTTGCAGCCTGCACAGCAGCAAATCTGAACTTGGCCAAGTCTGCAATTTCTTGTTGGTACTAACTGTTTTTAACTAACTAAATTAGCCAACAAATATTTCTAATTAACAAAATAATAATGGGAAATGATAGTTCACTTAACTCTCCACCTACTTTAATTTTAACAATTTTTAAATCCGGGAGCGAGCGTCCCAATATATGTGGTGGGTTTAGATGTTACTGAAAAATAAATATTAATTGTCTACAGAGTGAGGTCAGCTATGCAAGTCCCTGAGTCTAATAGTTGAAAATGATGTTCTCAGGGTACCTGACTGCTACCACCCTACGACCTCAATCTGCGATATATTTTGATGCTAGTTATATGTAATGGTGTCTGGTTGTTATCTGGCTAGGTGTCTAGGGTAATGTAAAGGTAATGTGAGTAATGACAACAACCACAACTATAATTCAATGAAAATTGAGTAAACAAGTCACTGGTTAAATTTAGATTGATAATTTTTTACAATTTTAATGTCCTGTACCTCTATTTCTAGGGCACAGGAATGTTAAAACTCAAAATAGAATGGCAATATATTTACATTAATTTAACTTAAAAGACACCTGGTCTGTTCATGTGACTATACTAATGTTTATGACTGGAATGTCCTGGTGAAGCACTAACTCTTATGACTGGTCACTCTTCTGAGGAACGAATTTTGTCATCACGTCAAAGAAAACTGTTTTTAATTTCCTAAGGGAGAGTGTATGTTAGGTGAACTTTCATATGCCCATGGACTGGGTATCTTATCTTTAATTCCTTGAGCACTGTGATGTCTTTCTCATGACAGTATATATGCTTCACGACTGTGAAGTTGGATGCTGCTTCAGTACCATTCAGGAATTAGGCAAATCACTGCTTTTGCCTCGAACTCTACAGCTTCAATAATACTTTTGGCACACTGAAGTTTTCAGGATCGAACCCTGAAATAAGAGGATTAAGGCCTCCTCAGTATTTTATACATCTCTCTCCTTCCCTAACACTAAACATCATCAAACAGTTTCAAGATCAGTTATATGGCTAAACAAATAGCTTTCGTCCCTATCTTATTGTGTGACGGCTTCATACTCAGGTAAATTTAAATCATCAGTTTGATACATTCCATTCATAGAAACTTATATTTTATTTTACACAGTCATGTGAAAACACTGTGACTTGCTGAAGACGGCCAGTGGTTTGCTGGTCGTACATTCATAATAATATATCAATTTTCAACTATGTAATTTTATTTTCTCCCACATTCTACGTAAGCCTGCTTGGCTTTTAATAAGAAGTGATAATCTTCCATGATAGCCCTTGTCACAACACAACTTTTTGGTTTTTGCGTCTATCTAGGTTTGCCTCTACACATCAGTAATGCATATACATTCAATAATACATACACACATCAATAATAATGTTTATATAAATGTTTATCTTACCGCATCAGTGAATAATTACACAACTAGAAGGTTAACCGGCGATCAATGGTCAAGCTTGGATCGCCCCTGTCCAGAACTGCAAAGGCATGTGGGTCATAAACTGCTTTGAGTCTGCTCTTAACCTTCCAGCTATAATTTGTATTATCTAGTGGCCCCAAGCGTTAGCAGAAAGTTCATTATATCCCCTTCGTTAGCTATTCTCCTCTAAACCAATCAAATCAGGGTACCGACTTGACTCTCTTTTCAAAACAATACACTTTCAAAATATGTAACAATCCCCTCTAGATTTTCAAAAAGCCGAGTGAGGATGTCATTGTGTCTGTTTTATTTTTTTCTAAGATATCTTTCTTAATATCTAAGCGATTTTAATGAGGAAAGGCAATTATTGATCAGACAACTGTCTGTCATCTAGCCGTTATATTTTTTTTACCTCTTTATCATAATTGTCATTTTGTATATTTTTCCTCTTCAGTTATTCAAATAACATACTTTTCTCTACGGTAAGATAATATATCATAATGTGTAATATGATATTATAATAAACCAGGATCATCATTTTATTTGTCAATGTCCGTTCATTTTTTTTATTATTCTATTACAAGTCTTCATCGATGTTTTTTTTAACCACCGTTTGCTCTACCCTTCTCAATTTTGGCAGTTAGTTTCGGTTTCACAATACATACTTTAACGTAGGTTTTCCCTTCCATAGTAATTCCCCCCCCCCTTTCAATATAATTTTTCCTCTCTCTCTCTCTCTCGCTTGCTTGTTCTAAGAAATGACCACGCATTTTGCTGTACGCAAATCGTGGTTCGTTAGATTTAAATTTTCACTATAGAGAGGAGTCAAAACGGTGGGGTTACAACGCATGCACTAACCAAGACCAATGCTTCATTCAAACTTTTAACTTTTAGGGAAAAAGATTTTGCCCTAGCAACTGGTAACCAAGGCCTAGTAGTTGATTTTCAAACCTAGCCTCTCTCGTTCGTGTTACACCAAGCAAGTCCTCTGACGTCAGCTGTCTCATGTCGTTCAAAACAACGCTTGTGTCAAAGATGCATTCTTCCCTCTCTCTTTCACTACTCCGTTTTTCTATCACTCATTTTGAAACCTACTATGTATTTGCTGTCTGCCAAAAGGCTTTGATGTTAGTGGTAATTTGTATTACGTAGTAACGAAAAAGCTAGTGGTTTTGGGGAGCCTACACTTTGGCGTTAATGATTTTAAAATCCAGTGCGTCTTTTGGCGTGGGCGATGATATTCGGCATACACACCCGGACAGTGTGACAACTTTACTTTGCGCACGGGTTTTAACTATTTGCTGTATTTGGCGATTTGTATCACTGATATCATCACATATCTCCCCCGTTAATAACATGCATTCAATGCAGGTTTATAATCTGTCATACAATTCGATCAAATTAACTCAGATTTATTCCACTCTGCCTTTATGTTATCATGGATTTGTGCAGTTGGGTCACTCAAAGTAAGCATGACTCAAGAAATTTGCCTCTGACCTCTGCGATCCAAGAATCTATTTCAGTTGCAGGTGTTACTGCCCGTCTAATGCTGCTTATCAATCAATATTCACCATTACTCTTCCCTGAGTCTGTCCCATGACATGTCCAGAGGTTATTAGATGTTCCTCAAGGTTGCAATAGTTATGAGGAGGTAATCTATATGGTGATGGCAGAGTAATGTAGGGGGTCCAATAATTCTCTTATCAGCTTGGATAAACACTCGGAGTAATTTCATTCCAAAAGGCAACATATGAATTCAATGTGCCCCCTCCGATGTGCACACAGCCATCCATTGGTCTGAGCTCAGGCTTGACTGAATTTGGAAACACCCTCTACTACTATTCATGAATGATTCTATCATGCGCCACTCAAATGGAGGCCATATTCACCAACTATATTCTCCGCCTAATGACAATTTGGTGAAATAATATAATAGGTGGTAAATGAATTTCTGCATCAGAAATCAATTCGCCCGTCTTTTTTTTTCATTGCTATAATATGTGGGTGATCTCCATCCAGGGTCCGTACAATACTTCCCCTTGGACTGTGTAGGGTCGGTTAACTACCACTGTCACCGGTGCCCTTATAATGCTAAATTAATAGCCATATTGTGAACCGATTAGATCATTCTCTCAATTCCTCAATCGCCCACTCCCCATTTTCTTATGTTAACTTTTTGTTTCGGTTCCAACTTTGGCGGATTATCTTCAATGCTAATCTTAGCCAGTTCGCGGAACGCGGCTTCAAATTGAGCCTGGGATGACTGGTCTTTGTTTCGGTTTTCTCTGGGTGCCATACGCAGAGTTGCCAACCTAAAGGTTTTATGGGAAGACTGGTTGTGAAAAGGGGTATTCCTATCCACTGTGTCTACCTTATTATTTTTATTTTTCCTGTCAGTTTCAGGCCTGTTTTCACCGTAGGATTTGTGTAGGTCCTGATGATTTTCAAAACGTGTGGGCGTTCCTTTTTTATTTTCCGGCCCAGGTTTTCTACAATGCTTTTCTTGCATCTGAGTATTAGTTTTCCACCCTGTGGAATTTACCTTGCTGCACTGGTCGCAGCTTCAACAAATTTTTCAATGTCTTCCGCTACGCCTGGCCAGAAATATGTCACAGATGTCTTTTAGCGTGTGGTACCCATCTTCTGGTATCCACCGTCTGGTACAACGTGTGCTTGTGCCATCACTTGTTCCCTATACTGCCATGGCAGTACTAGCTGTCCATTTCCTTTGGGTCCTGCTCTAGCTTTCCTGTAGAGCAGCCCCTCCTTCAAATAGAATTGTCCTTTTATAGGGTGGGTATGGCTGTTTGGCAATTTGCCAAAGCAAGGTTTTAATTATTTGTTCTTTTCCTGGGCCTTTCTCATCTGCTTATGATGAGTGTTTAGTGGTGGCTTGTCCTCCTCTGTTCTAGGGGTCAACCTGACCTGAAGCGGGGCCATTACCACAGGTTTTATAGGGCTTCCTAGAAAAACATATTTCTTTCCTAACACCAGCGGGTAGTTAGGGTCGTCACACACGGCTCTTCTAATCACTCCTTCCACGTACCTAGTCTTGACATTGATCTGGGCTACGGGAAGTATCATGGTGGCTGATCCCATGAGGGCCCCTTGTATCTCCACTTTCTCTGTGGTATACTGGTCAGGGTGCACCAGGGTTGCACTCACAACAGAGTTATATTCCAAACCTGAATCGTGAAGGCACCTGACTCTGGCACCATTATATGTCACTTCTTCACAGATGGGGGGATGATGAAGATCCATCTGACTGTCTGTCAGTTTCTTCCTCCCCTTGTCCACTGTTATCATGCATGCCGCGCGATATGGAGGAACTTTCCTACCACATTCACTAGTATAATTATGCAACCTACAAATTTGGCACCATTTCCTTTCTGGGTTGAAAGGTTTTCCTTATTGAATTGCGGGTTCCTATCTCGTTGGTCATACCTTGGCCAATCATAGTTTGGTTTACCACTATTATTTTGGTCCCTACTATCAAATTTATTTTGGTTTTGGGAGGCTTGATTATGGTCTACTTGCTTCTTCTTCGTTCCTGCTATCTCAGACTGGGCTGCCTCATATCGTTCAGCCACATTAAGGATTTCCTCCAGCCTCTTTGCGCCTTGTTCCATGAGAAACCTTCTCATGTCTGGAGCCATGGACTCTCTTAACTGCTCCATCATAATCATTTCCTTTAAATCTTGGGTTTTCCCCATAGCAGTCCATTTCTCCAAGTATGTATCTAGGCGTGCAGAGAACTGGTGGTAAGTCTCCCCAGTGAGTAGTTTAGCATTTCTAAATTTCTTTCGATAAAATTCACTATTCTTCTCATATCGAATCAGGAGAACCTGATTTAGAATGTCATAGTCTTCCTAATCTTCCTTACTCAACTTTGAAAATACCTCATACGAGGTTCCCCTAAGCCCATGGGATACTTTGAGACTCCACTTTTCTTTTTTCAACCCATAAGTTGAAGCTAGTCTCTCAAATCTACTTAACAAAGACTCTACGTCATCATCTTTTTCTATAAAAGGGTCCAACTGAAAACTCATTGCTGAGATGGAGGCCACCTGGCTCGCAGCAGAGTCGGAGGTGGATGGGCTGTTACCATTTTCTGGAGCATGGCCTTGCAACTCTAACTCCCTTAGTCGTAGCTCATGTTCCCTTTGTAGTCTTTTGTCTTCTCTTTCAGCCTCTAATCTTTTTTCTTCTTTTTCAGCCTCAATCTCTTAGCCTCAGCCTCCAATTTCTTCTCTCCTCTTTCTGCCTCCAATTTCTTCTCCTCCAACTGCAACCTTGTTATGTCAGCTTCTCTATCTGCTTCTAATTTTCTGGCCTCCCTAGCATCTTCTGAAAGAATTCTTTTCTCCTCCGCTAAACTTCTATCTTCTCTGGCAATAAACTTATCACATTCTTCTGTTACGTAAGCAATCAGACCTTGCCCCATCCATTCCCATTTCCTTTGCAGCCTGCACAGCAGCAAATCTGAACTTGGCCAAGTCTGCAATTTCTTGTTGGTACTAACTGTTTTTAACTAACTAAATTAGCCAACAAATATTTCTAATTAACAAAATAATAATGGGAAATGATAGTTCACTTAACTCTCCACCTACTTTAATTTTAACAATTTTTAAATCCTGGAGCGAGCGTCCCAATATATGTGGTGGGTTTAGATGTTACTGAAAAATAAATATTAATTGTCTACAGAGTGAGGTCAGCTATGCAAGTCCCTGAGTCTAATAGTTGAAAATGATGCTCTCAGGGTACCTGACTGCTACCACCCTACGACCTCAATCTGCGATATATTTTGATGCTAGTTATATGTAATGGTGTCTGGTTGTTATCTGGCTAGGTGTCTAGGGTAATGTAAAGGTAATGTGAGTAATGACAACAACCACAACTATAATTCAATGAAAATTGAGTAAACAAGTCACTGGTTAAATTTAGATTGATAATTTTTTACAATTTTAATGTCCTGTACCTCTATTTCTAGAGCACAGAAATGTTAAAACTCAAAATAGAATGGCAATATATTTACATTAATTTAACTTAAAAGACACCTGGTCTGTTCATGTGACTATACTAATGTTTATGACTGGAATGTCCTGGTGAAGCACTAACTCTTATGACTGGTCACTCTTCTGAGGAACGAATTTTGTCATCACGTCAAAGAAAACTGTTTTTAATTTCCTAAGGGAGAGTGTATGTTAGGTGAACTTTCATATGCCCATGGACTGGGTATCTTATCTTTAATTCCTTGAGCACTGTGATGTCTTTCTCATGACAGTATATATGCTTCACTACTGTGAAGTTGGATGCTGCTTCAGTACCATTCAGGAATTAAGCAAATCACTGCTTTTGCCTCGAACTCTACAGCTTCAATAATACTTTTGGCACACTGAAGTTTTCAGGATCGAACCCTGAAATAAGAGGATTAAGGCCTCCTCAGTATTTTATACATCTCTCTCCTTCCCTAACACTAAACATCATCAAACAGTTTCAAGATCAGTTATATGGCTAAACAAATAGCTTTCGTCCCTATCTTATTGTGTGACGGCTTCATACTCAGGTAAATTTAAATCATCAGTTTGATACATTCCATTCATAGAAACTTATATTTTATTTTACACAGTCATGTGAAAACACTGTGACTTGCTGAAGACGGCCAGTGGTTTGCTGGTCGTACATTCATAATAATATATCAATTTCCAACTATGTAATTTTATTTTCTCCCACATTCTACGTAAGCCTGCTTGGCTTTTAATAAGAAGTGATAATCTTCCATGATAGCCCTTGTCACAACACAACTTTTTGGTTTTTGCGCCTATCTAGGTTTGCCTCTACACATCAGTAATGCATATACATTCAATAATGCATACACACATCAATAATAATGTTTATATAAATGTTTATCTTACCGCATCAGTGAATAATTACACAACTAGAAGGTTAACCGGCGATCAATGGTCAAGCTTGGATCGCCCCTGTCCAGAACTGCAAAGGCATGTGGGTCATAAACTGCTTTGAGTCTGCTCTTAACCTTCCGGCTATAATTTGTATTATCTAGTGGCCCCAAGCGTTAGCAGAAAGTTCATTATATCCCCTTCGTTAGCTATTCTCCTCTAAACCAATCAAATCAGGGTACCGACATGACTCTCTTTTCAAAACAATACACTTTCAAAATATGTAACAATCCCCTCTAGATTTTCAAAAAGCCGAGTGAGGATGTCACTGTGTCTGTTTTATTTTTTTCTAAGATATCTTTCTTAATATCTAAGCGATTTTAATGAGGAAAGGCAATTATTGATCAGACAACTGTCTGTCATCTAGCCGTTATATTTTTTTTACCTCTTTATCATAATTGTCATTTTGTATATTTTTCCTCTTCAGTTATTCAAATAACATACTTTTCTCTACGGTAAGATAATATATCATAATGTGTAATATGATATTATAATAAACCAGGATCATCATTTTATTTGTCAATGTCCGTTCATTTTTTTTTATTATTCTATTACAAGTCTTCATCGATGTTTTTTTTTTACCACCGTTTGCTCTACCCTTCTCAATTTTGGCAGTTAGTTTCGGTTTCACAATGCATACTTTGACGTAGGTTTTCCCTTCTATAGTAATCCTCCCCTTCAATATAATTTTTCCTCTCTCTCGCTTGCTTGTTCTAAGAAATGACCACGCGTTTTGCTGTACGCAAATCGTGGTTCGTTAGATTTAAATTTTCACTATAGAGAGGAGTCAAAACGGTGGGGTTACAACGCATGCACTAACCAAGACCAATGCTTCATTCAAACTTTTAACTTTTAGGGAAAAAGATTTTGCCCTAGCAACTGGTAACCAAGGCCTAGTAGTTGATTTTCAAACCTAGCCGCTCTCGTTCGTGTTACACCAAGCAAGTCCTCTGACGTCAGCTGTCTCATGTCGTTCAAAACAACGCTTGTGTCAAAGTTGCATTCTTCCCTCTCTCTTTCACTACTCCGTTTTTCTATCACTCATTTTGAAACCTACTATGTATTTGCTGTCTGCCAAAAGGCTTTGATGTTAGTGGTAATTTGTTTTACGTAGTGACGAAAAAGCTAGTGGTTTTGGGGAGCCTACACTTTGGCGTTAATGATTTTAAAATCCAGCGCGTCTTTTGGCGTGGGCGGTGATATTCGGCAAACACACACGGACAGTGTGACAACTTTACTTTGCGCACGGGTTTTAACTATTTGCTGTATTTGGCGATTTGTATCACTGATATCATCACATATCTCTCCCGTTAAGAACATGCATTCAATGCAGGTTTATAATCTGTGATACAATTCGATCAAATTAACTCAGATGTATTCCACTCTGCCTTTATGTTATCATGGATTTGTGCAGTTGGGTCATTCAAAGTAAGCATGACTCAAGAAATTTGCCTCTGACCTCTGCGATCCAAGAATCTATTTCAGTTGCAGGTGTTACTGCCCGTCTAATGCTGCTTATCAATCAATATTCACCATTACTCTTCCCTGAGTCTGTCCCATGACATGTCCAGAGGTTATTAGATGTTCCTCAAGGTTGCAATAGTTATGAGGAGGTAATCTATATGGTGATGGCAGAGTAATGTAGGGGGTCCAATAATTCTCTTATCAGCTTGGATAAACACTCGGAGTAATTTCATTCTAAAAGGCAACATATGAATTCAATGTGCCCCCTCCGATGTGCACACAGCCATCCATTGGTCTGAGCTCAGGCTTGACTGAATTTGGAAACACCCTCTACTACTATTCATGTATGATTCTATCATGCGCCACTCAAATGGAGGCCATATTCACCAACTATATTCTCCGCCTAATGACAATTTGGTGAAATAATATAATAGGTGGGTAAATGAATTTCTGCATCAGAAATCAATTCGCCCGTCTTTTTTTTTCATTGCTATAATATGTGGGTGATCTCCATCCAGGGTCCGTACAATACTTCCCCTTGGACTGTGTAGGGTCGGTTAACTACCACTGTCACCGGTGCCCTTATAATGCTAAATTAATAGCCATATTGTGAACCGATTAGATCATTCTCTCAATTCCTCAATCGCCCACTCCCCATTTTCTTATGTTAACCTTTTGTTTCGGTTCCAACTTTAACGGATTATCTTCAATGCTAATCTTAGCCAGTTCCCGGAACGCGGCTTCAAATTGAGCCTGGGATGACTGGTCTTTGTTTCGGTTTTCTCTGGGTGCCATACGCAGAGTTGCCAACCTAAAGGTTTTATGGGAAGACTGGTTGTGAAAAGGGGTATTCCTATCCACTGTGTCTACCTTATTATTTTTATTTTTCCTGTCAGTTTCAGGCCTGTTTTCACCGTTGGATTTGTGTAGGTCCTGATGATTTTCAAAACGTGTGGGCGTTCCTTTTTTATTTTCCGGCCCAGGTTTTCTACAATGCTTTTCTTGCATCTGAGTATTAGTTTTCCACCCTGTGGAATTTACCTTGCTGCACTGGTCGCAGGCTTCAACAAATTTTTCAATGTCTTCCGCTACGCCTGGCCAGAAATATGTCACAGATGTCTTTTAGCGTGTGGTACCCATCTTCTGGTGTCCACCGTCTGGTACAACGTGTGCTTGTGCCATCACTTGTTCCCTTTACTCCCATGGCAGTACTAGCTGTCCATTTCCTTTGGGTCCTGCTCTAGCTTTCCTGTAGAGCAGCCCCTCCTTCAAATAGAATTGTCCTTTTATAGGGTGGGTATGGCTGTTTGGCAATTTGCCAAAACAAGGTTTCAATGATTTGTCCTTTGCCTGGGCCTTTCTCATCTGCTTAAGATGAGTGTTTAGTGGTGGCTTGTCCTCCTCTGTTCTAGGGGTCAACCTGACCTGAAGCGGGGCCATTACCACTGGTTTTATAGGGCTTCCTAGAAAAACATTTCTTTCCTAACACCAGCGGGTAGTTAGGGTCGTCACACACGGCTCCTCTAATCACTCCTTCCACGTACCTAGTATTGATTTTGGCAGTTAGTTTCGGTTTCACAATGCATACTTTAACGTAGGTTTTCTCTTCCATAGTAACCCCCCCTTTCAATATAATTTTTCCTCTCTCTCGCTTGCTTGTTCTAAGAAATGACCACGCGTTTTGCTGTACGCAAATCGTGGTTCGTTAGATTTAAATTTTCACTATAGAGAGGAGTCAAAACGGTGGGGTTACAACGCATGCACTAACCAAGATCAATGCTTCATTCAAACTTTTAACTTTTAGGGAAAAAAATTGTGCCCTAGCAACTGGTAACCAAGGCCTAGTAGTTGATTTTCAAACCTAGCCTCTCTCGTTCGTGTTACACCAAGCAAGTCCTCTGACGTCAACTGTCTCATGTCGTTCAAAACAACGCTTGTGTCAAAGTTGCATTCTTCCCTCTCTCTTTCACTACTCCGTTTTTCTATCACTCATTTTGAAACCTACTATGTATTTGCTGTCTGCCAAAAGGCTTTGATGTTAGTGGTAATTTGTATTACGTAGTGACGAAAAAGCTAGTGGTTTTGGGGAGCCTACACTTTGGCGTTAATGATTTTAAAATCCAGCGCGTCTTTTGGCGTGGGCGATGATATTCGGCAAACACACCCGGACAGTGTGACAACTTTACTTTGCGCAGGGGTTTTAACTATTTGCTGTATTTGGCGATTTGTATCACTGATATCATCACATATCTCCCCCTTTAAGAACATGCATTCAATGCAGGTTTATAATCTGTCATACAATTCGATCAAATTAACTCAGATTTATTCCACTCTGCCTTTATGTTATCATGGATTTGTGCAGTTGGGTCATTCAAAGTAAGCATGACTCAAGAAATTTGCCTGTAAGGTGTCAAGACTTCTTCTCGGTGGCATGGTTTTTGCAAGTGATGAAACTACCCTAAGTCTGCTGATTGTAAAACAAATTAAGAGTGAACTCTGTTCACGAAAAGTCGCCATTGCACGTGGAATGTCAATCAGCACGATTACTTAACCTGTTTGGTTGTACGGAAGTTTGAAAAAACAGATTAAAAATGTGATTTTATGGTCAGCAAACCAAATTGCACATGATCACCATGGTTGTTGGTGAGTTGTTTTTATGCTTAACGTGCATAGAGGACTGTCAGACGAAGATATTGCACCCATTTTTACTAAAAACTTCCTTCATTTAATCATTCTATGCGCTTATATAGAAGTGTATTGAAAATAATAGGATGGCCCTTGACTTTTGACGAGTACTATATATATATATATATATATATATATATATATATATATATATATATATATATATATATATATATATATATATATATATATATATATATATGTGTGTGTGTGAGTGTTAATATATACAGAAAGGTATACTGTCTGATAAACAAATCTCAGTCGTACGATAGGCTGGACTAGAGTATCTTCCCAATCCAGGGACAGACTTTACCTTTTCACCATTTCACTGGTGAAATTTTTTTTTTACCTTATCTCTCACTGAGGTACCACCTTCTGCAGGTCTATTCAGACGAGACCAGCATTTATCTTAATCACCTATCTAAAATCTACGACAGTAAGACTAGGATATTGATATTGAGTTATTTAAGAGGGTACATTATGGATAACTAAGAGTTTATTAAGGTAGGCAAGGAGTGTGGTTACATTGGAAACATTTTCCCAAGGCAGAATTCCACTCAAAAGAGAACAAGGATGCCTTAAGAGACTTACGTGTGGAGCAAAGAGAACTCAGGAAGATGAAGGAAGATAGAGAGATAGAAGTGGAGAGAATGAAGTTACAGGAGATGAAGATAAAGGAAGATAGAGAATTAAAAGAGACGTATATGAATTAAGATAGAGAGATGGAAGTGGAGAGAATGAGAGTAGCATTGGAAGAGAAGAAGATGAAAGAAGATAGAGAGCTACAAGAGAACAAGATGAAAGAAGATAGAGACATGGAAGTGGAGAGAATGAGAATGGCATTGGAAGAGAAGAAGATTGCGGCTGAATTAGAACTAAAATAGCTAGAAGTACGTGCTAGTGGTCAGAACTCGTTAAATTGCCTACCCTATGTGTCGTAATTTTTGATAATCCGAGCAGAGGTGATAATGATAGCTATGTGAGAGTAAGGGGTTAGAAATATGTTTCTGTTTCACGAGGGAGTGATAGTGTAAGAGAAAGAACAGTCTTGGATTGAGTAATTGCTCTAATCCAGCCTATCTTACGACTATATTTAAATCAGATGCAGGTAGTTAGCCCAAAGAGATCAAAAATTAACAGTGGAAGTGGTGAATAGTCAGTACGGGTAAAGAATAAGTCCTTAATTTAACCTATCCCGTGAATACTCTGATTAGTGAGAAATAAATAAAAGAAGATTGGTATGTGTTGAGGGTTAAAAAAAATGTATATTAATGTCTATTGTTGTTGTTGTTGAACTTTGCTTGCGACGCTGATTATAATATATTCTAGTTTGAGCAATTGTGCTGATAGATGGTTATTGTGAATGTGAGTGTCCCATTCTAATAGTTAGCTGGATTGACTTGACAACGCTCTTCGTGGTTGAGTCCACGATCATTCATATTTATTGACGAAAAAGACATCAAGACATTCATGGCAGTAATTCAATACATAATCGTTCTGTCTCCTGTATACAAATACGTATCGTCAAAATGTCCAGCCTGTGTACTCGCGATGCCGTCTAGCGGAATATCGAGGTAATGATAACTGGAGTTTGGCGATATAAATAATTATAATAGTGAACTCCCTGAATTCCTTCTTTATATGAAAATTACTCTTCAAGATGAGATACTCATTTACTGCATCAGTGAATTAGAAGCAACGTCCCTTGGTTAAATAGTTGAGGAGAAATCTGCACACTTAATATCTTGGGAGTACGATAAAGCACGTCTTGCTTAGACGGACATAATCATCAAAAAGGTCACGAAAGACCGTTGTTATGCATTAGCATAACACCCTACAACGTCATCACTATTCATTGACGTCTACGCATAATCGCGTTCATTAATAAAATACTATGGTGCAAAACACCTCATGTTGGCATCAGATAAATATGCCAGCGCGTAATTTTAAACTGGTAACAAATTTAAGTGGGGCCAACATGTAACATACATAATAATACCGTAACAGTATGTTAGCTATAAAAACGTTTCCTTCTATCCGTTCACTCACATACAGTGGCCACTTTCAGATTTGCTTACCCAAATGATGACGCAGCATACATTCCATGGAATGTAAACACTAACAGGTATTAAGACTATTAAGCCATATTCGTTGTGAATTGCAGCCCCTGACTATCCGGTTTGCTGACTGCTATTTCCAGGGAGTCGCTGTAATTGATGCGTTAGTATTTTTCCAGGATATTCATCCTTTCACTGCAGGTATTAGCTTGGGCTGTTTTTTTTCCTATGTAGTGGCACCGTCATAGGAGTTAAAATGTTAATATATTGTTCCAGTGTGGTCTAGCCACAGGTGGCTGTGACACTCTCCTGCGTGATGAAAATGATTAAACAAAAGGAATGTTACTCCTCGGCTGTTCTCTGAGGGAAATAGCCGAGTATGACAAGTGAGTTCTCACGCGCATAATTCCGTGGTAAGAAACTTTACAGTCAGATGTTTAGAAAATAGTGATGTATATTCTGCCACAGCAGGCCAGTAATGTGTATATATATATATATATTGTCACGTAGCGTTTAAAGGATAAGAAGAATTAATTAGAGGAAATAATAGATCTGATGTGGAAGATTTGGCTCAAGGAATTCCTGCTGGGTTTTCCCACTTCCAAAGGGTGACGAAGAGGGTAAATTCTCCTAACTCGACAGGTCTGGAAAAGATTGTAAGGAGATATTTGGTCTCTCGCTACCGTCGTCCCCTTCTCAGTTATCTATTATTATTATTCTTTAAATTATATTATGTTTTACGAGCCCCCCCTCCCTTATAAAGGAAGATAAACATAGACAATATGTAACATCTAATCGAAGGAACAAAGCATGGGGTACAGTATATACACCCAATTGGTTTATTGCAATAAAATGAATAGATGGTGAATGATAGTATTGTCGATGGAATTAGTGTCTGCGGTATGTACTATGTGTCTCACATCAAGTGTGTTTCATCATGGATGACTAAAGTGTATGGCATTGATTTAGGTGAGTTCCCTTTTTCGAGGAACTTATCTGTTCAGCCCCTGGCTGATAGTGAAGTGTGGTTAGTTCTCCGGTCTCCTGACGTTGCCCCAGGTAGGTCTTGAATGGTTCGGATTTGCCTTCTCTGTGCTCGACTCCGTATTCTGCTCTGAGATTGGACTGTCGTGCAAGGCTCCACCATAGACTACTCAAAGATGGACGCTAACCCGCAATTTAGACACGTGGCTTCAGTGCTTATAATGCGAGACTTCCCGATATCGGGATTAGTTCTAGCGATCTCGAGGTCTCCTGGGCAAGTGAAAAATGGCCGTGTTTGGCGCACTTTTAGCGGGTCATTTCCGCTTGGAAACGTGATCCGTAGCGTGCATCATGTGACCTTAGCCTCGTTTAGACGCTCCAATCAATAATGTTAAAAGTCACGTGATGTTTTCCTAAGTGGCCTAAACTGGTTCTCCCAAGTTTAAGCAGTCCTAAATTAAAGTGGGTTTTTCGCTACCGAGGTAATTGGTCAACAATGACGTCGTATCTAAAAATAGCGAGGAGAAAATACCGAACGCTAGGAGATTTTCCGCAGGTGACAATTCCCGGGACTTTGCGATCATGCATTGAGGATGAGAAAAAACGATGTCACGTAAATAATAAAAAAAACAATGAAGAGAAGATTGGGCAAGTTGTCACACAAGCCCCTCCTCAAGTTTGACGTTCCGTCCAACTCCTCTGGTCCTGTCTTCCTCTTCTTTTTCAATTTCTCATATCTCCTCGGTTTCGTCCGGATGTCTGCTCAAAAAATCTGCCCCTACGTTGTTCCTCCCAGGTATGTATTCTATGTGAAATGAATATGGCTGCAACAGTAGTGACCATCTCATAAGCCGGGCATTAAGGTTCTTCGACGCTGCAAGAAATATCAAAGGTTGGTGATCACACTGCACCGTGAACTTTTTCCCGTATAAATATGGTTGAAACTTCTACACAGCCCATATTAGCGACAGACATTCTCGTTCGATGGTAGAGTAGTTCTGTTCAGCAGGGTTCAATTTCCTACTAGCATATGCAATGGGGAATAGAGTTGCAGAAGGTCTATCACTAGGCTGCAGGAGAGTGGCTCCTATCCCTATATTGCTAGCATCTGTTCGCAGCGTAAAGTTCAGAGTTAAGTCAGGCAGTCGCACAATTGGTCTAGCTGTGAGTTTCTCCTTCAGCAGCGTGTAGGCATTTTCGCACTCCGCTGTCCAGGTTACTTTGTCCGGGTTCCCATTCTTGGTTAACGCGGTCAGTGGCGCACTCAGGGTATTAAAGTCTTTAATATATCTCTGGTAGAAGCCACATAGAGACACAAATGACCTGACATCCTTTTTAGTCTGGGGTCGTGGGGCCCGCTGTAACTTCTCAATATTACGTGCATCTGGGTACATGCATCCATGCGAGATAGTGTGTCCCAGGAATTCTAGTTGCTCGCAGGCAATTTGACATTTTGTAGGCCGAGCGGTGAGTCCTGTTTCTCTAAGTCTCTCAAAGAGTAGGGAAACTGCGTCCAGGTGCTCCTCAAAGGTGTTCGTGGCGATAAGTATGTCGTCCATGAAATTACTTATCCCAGGGTGGTTCAGGGGTTCCAGTAGCTTCCTCATCATACGAGTAAAGACGCTTGGGGCGTTGCTTAGCCCAAATGGCAATACATTAAACTCGTAATGGCCTTCAGAAGTACTAAATGCTAACATATGTCGAATTTCCTCTTTTACCGGGATCTGGTAGTACCCTTTGCTAAGGTCTATCTTCGAAAAGTATCGCGCTCTACTCAGCTTGGTGAAAAGCTGATTCTGATCCGGTAAGGGCTCCGCTTGAAATTCCGTTACAGCGTTGAGCCTTCGGTAGTCTATGCAGAGGCGATGTTCTCCTGTGGATTTTCTAAGCAACACCACACTCGCACTATAAGGAGACTCTGATTTTGAGATAATATTTTCCTTAAGCAGGTACTCGATTTCCTCACTCAATGCCTTTGCCTTAGCATAAGGAACAGGATAGTTCTTAACTCGTACCGGGGCGAGGTCTGTTAACTTCATATCAAATTCTATCAGGTTGGTCATGCCAGGTTTATCCGTGAGTGTACTAGTGTGTTTTCTCAACAACTGTTAAACCTGTGCCTGCTGATCCTCCGTTAAAGTTGAACTAATCTGAACATCTTGATGAGTTTCGCAATGACGAAGAGGGTATTCACAGGAGGTCAGGGGTTCTGCCTCAGTTTCCGTCGCAATAGCCAGTGTCAGGAAATGTGCTGGTTCTGCACCTGGTCTTTCATAATATCGCTTCAGCAGGTTTATGTGGTAAATTTTCTGCTTCCCCTTTATGGCAATCTTGTAATTGGTGCGCGACATTTTCTCAACAATTTTATATGGACCTCTCCACCCGATTTGCAATTTATTATTGCTACTGGGCAGGAGTAATAATACCTGTTCTCCTACTTCTAGCTCCCTATCCTTCGCAGTGCGGTTGGAGTAACGCGCATGTTTACGACGGGCACGGCGTACATTTTCCTTTGCCAGTTCCCATCCCGTTTTAAGGCGTTGGGTCAACTCATTCACGTATTGGAATGCAGAGGTGACCGTCTCATCAGCTTTATCATCTGTCCAAGTACGTAACAGTGCCTCTAAAGGTCCTTTTATAGGTCTACCAAACAGCAATGTGGCAGGAGGCATCCCAGTAGAATTGTGGGGTACTTCGCGGTAAGCAAATAGTGCTGCGGGTAAGTATTGATCCGAGCTCTCTGGTTTTTCCTGCGCAAGTTTCCGAAGGATGGAAATAAGGGTCCCGTTAAACCGCTCCACCTGGCCATTTGCCTGGGGGTGGTAGGGAGAGGTGTGGATATGTCGGGCCTGAAATATCCTAAACACTTCCTCGGTGAGTTTTCCTCGGAATTGGGAACCATTATCTGTCAGGATCTGTGACGGAAACCCTAGCCGAGTAAATATGGTGAGCAGAGCCTCAGCAACATGCTTGGAATCACAGGCGGTCATAGCAATTGCCTCTGCCCACATGGAGCAACAATCCATTAACGTGAGTATATAACTGTTTCTCTTTTTGCTACGAGTAAGTGGACCCACAATATCCACCGCTACTCGTTCGAAGGGTGTGCCCAAGATTGGCATTTCTCCCAGAGTGGCTGGGGCCGTCCAATGTTTCGGCGCTGTCCTCTGGCACTGCGGGCATGATTTCACATATCTCTGGATATCGGCGTTGATACCTGGCCAATAATAATGACATGAAATACGCTGAATCATGGCACTTATGCCCATATGACCACTAAACGGAAGGGCATGGCCCATTTCTAGGACCTGGGCTCGGTATGCCGACGGAACCACAAGTTGCCCATGTTCCTGTCCTCCATTTCCTGCTTTCCGATGCAACAGCCCATTTTTCTTGTAGAAGTCTCCCTTTTGGAGAGGAGTGTGCGCTCTCGGTAGTTTTTTGTAGCAGGGTGCTAGAGATTGATCCTCCGTTTGTGCCTTTTTTAATTCCTCAGGAAGGTTGTTGGGTGGGGATTCCAACTCCGTATTCCGTTTGGCCTGTCCTCTAGTGGTGACAGCCGCCACAACCAGAAGGTGAATGGGTTCTCCCAAGAACACATACCTACACCCTAAGATCAAGGGATAAATAGGGTCGTCCAAGATCGCTGCACTGATTTCCCCAGTCACATATTTTGATTTGACCTTAATCTTGGCTATGGCCAAACGCATAGGTGCTGCACTTTTAGTAGGTCCTTGTATTTCTATAGTGTCTTCTGTCATCTGGTCAGGCTTGACTAGGGATGCACAGACAACTGCGTCGAATGCAAGGCCTGTATCATAAAGGCAGGTCACCTCTTGGTCATTTACGAGGACTGTCTCAACGACTGGGGGATGTCGGGGTTTGTCCAGAGGTTCTTCCGGTCCATTTCCCGTTGCGGCACTTTTACGTAAGCAGGCAGCATGATGAGGTGGGTTTTTCCGGTTGCACTCCTGCGTATTGTGGGTGATGGTTCTACAGTGCTTACACCATTTTTTTCCCCTTGCCTCTGCTGCTGGAAATTTGATCTCTGAGTAGTCTTGTAGTCTGGCTTGTCATGCTTTTTGAAGTTAGTATACGGTGGTTTCACTTGGGGGTCCATGTGTGACTGAGCTGTCTGTCTAGATACGTAATCTGGTTGTTTCCGTCTGGGTGGTGGATTCTCCGATAGTGCTGCCTGATATCGTTCCGCTAACTGGACTATGGATTCTAAAGTGCTGGCCCCATTCTCTGTCAGGAATCTTCTCATGTCGGAAGTCATGGTGTCCTTCAGTTGTTCGATCATGACCATTTCCTTCAGGCCTTCCCAATCATGAGTAAAATTCCCTAGGGCACACCACTTCTCCACGTAGGAATCCAGTCTCGCAGCAAACTGAGCAACGCTCTCGCCAACTTCCCTCCTAGCGTTACGGAACCTCTTCCTATAGGCGTCAGCATGTAGCTCATAACGAACCAATAGTGCCTTTTTCAGGGAGTCATAGTCATCCTGTAAACCCGGAGGATGCTTGCTATACACGTCATAAGCAGTTCCTCTAAGCCCTTGCGACAGTTTCAGGTTCCACTTGCTCTTCTTCAAACCAAACGTGGTGGCAAACTTCTCAAATTTGTCCAAATACCTATCGATCGAGTCGGCTTGTTCCGAGAAAGCTTCAAATGGAAACGTCAAGGGTCCCAAAGTTGACATGAGTGAGGATGGCAAAGGTCCTGTGCCCCCTGCATGCAAGGATGGCATATCATCTGACCGTGGCGATAGGTTGCCTGAGGAGGTAGATGCTGTCGCAGCGGCTACCGGTTCAACTCTTTGAGCCTGTCCCTGCATCTCTAACTGCTTCATCTTCAGTGCATGCTCGCGTTCATCTCTCTCGCTTCTTTCCCTAGCGTCTACAGCTTTTATCCTCTCATCTATTTCTGCTAACTTTATTCGCTCTTCTCTTTCAGCTTTCGCTGTTTCTCGAGCGTAATACTTATCAGTCTCGACACTGACATAATTTGCAAGGTCCACCCCACTATAACCTAGATCTCGACCGGCCTCGCCTAGTGCTGCCTTAAGCTTAACTATTTCAGCCATCTTTTGCTGTTATAGTCCACACTGAGTAAGCTAGTGCTACCTTCCAATAGTATTTCTAACAACAAGCAAAACTGACTAATTATCAACTGCTGTAGAATGAAATTACTACAGTTATGGAGACTTAAGGTCTGTAATTCAATAAAATACAAAATCATGAACTAACTTAATTAAACACAACATATATAAAGGGATTCACCAATCAATGCCTGAAATTCTAGAAAAAAATGTTTTCTGTCTTTCTCGAGCTCACTGTGTGAAAATACATGTGTTAAAATGGTATACTGTAATGACTGAATGAATGATACTATCCCAGAGGTATGATAAAATACATAAGTTCAAATCCCGGACCGAGACCCCAGTGTCACGTAGCGTTTAAAGGATAAGAAGAATTAATTAGAGGAAATAATAGATCTGATGTGGAAGATTTGGCTCAAGGAATTCCTGCTGGGTTTTCCCACTTCCGAAGGGTGACGAAGAGGGTAAATTCTCCTAACTCGACAGGTCTGGAAAAGATTGTAAGGAGATATTTGGTCTCTCGCTACCGTCGTCCCCTTCTCAGTTATCTATTATTATTATTCTTTAAATTATATTATGTTTTACGAGCCCCCCCCTCCCTTATAAAGGAAGATAAACATAGACAATATGTAACATCTAATCGAAGGAACAAAGCATGGGGTACAGTATATACACCCAATTGGTTTATTGCAATAAAATGAATAGATGGTGAATGATAGTATTGTCGATGGAATTAGTGTCTGCGGTATGTACTATGTGTCTCACATCAAGTGTGTTTCATCATGGATGACTAAAGTGTATGGCATTGATTTAGGTGAGTTCCCTTTTTCGAGGAACTTATCTGTTCAGCCCCTGGCTGATAGTGAAGTGTGGTTAGTTCTCCGGTCTCCTGACGTTGCCCCAGGTAGGTCTTGAATGGTTCGGATTTGCCTTCTCTGTGCTCGACTCCGTATTCTGCTCTGAGATTGGACTGTCGTGCAAGGCTCCACCATAGACTACTCAAAGATGGACGCTAACCCGCAATTTAGACACGTGGCTTCAGTGCTTATAATGCGAGACTTCCCGATATCGGGATTAGTTCTAGCGATCTCGAGGTCTCCTGGGCAAGTGAAAAATGGCCGTGTTTGGCGCACTTTTAGCGGGTCATTTCCGCTTGGAAACGTGATCCGTAGCGTGCATCATGTGACCTTAGCCTCGTTTAGACGCTCCAATCAATAATGTTAAAAGTCACGTGATGTTTTCCTAAGTGGCCTAAACTGGTTCTCCCAAGTTTAAGCAGTCCTAAATTAAAGTGGGTTTTTCGCTACCGAGGTAATTGGTCAACAATGACGTCGTATCTAAAAATAGCGAGGAGAAAATACCGAACGCTAGGAGATTTTCCGCAGGTGACAATTCCCGGGACTTTGCGATCATGCATTGAGGATGAGAAAAAACGATGTCACGTAAATAATAAAAAAAACAATGAAGAGAAGATTGGGCAAGTTGTCACACAAGCCCCTCCTCAAGTTTGACGTTCCGTCCAACTCCTCTGGTCCTGTCTTCCTCTTCTTTTTCAATTTCTCATATCTCCTCGGTTTCGTCCGGATGTCTGCTCAAAAAATCTGCCCCTACGTTGTTCCTCCCAGGTATGTATTCTATGTGAAATGAATATGGCTGCAACAGTAGTGACCATCTCATAAGCCGGGCATTAAGGTTCTTCGACGCTGCAAGAAATATCAAAGGTTGGTGATCACACTGCACCGTGAACTTTTTCCCGTATAAATATGGTTGAAACTTCTACACAGCCCATATTAGCGACAGACATTCTCGTTCGATGGTAGAGTAGTTCTGTTCAGCAGGGTTCAATTTCCTACTAGCATATGCAATGGGGAATAGAGTTGCAGAAGGTCTATCACTAGGCTGCAGGAGAGTGGCTCCTATCCCTATATTGCTAGCATCTGTTCGCAGCGTAAAGTTCAGAGTTAAGTCAGGCAGTCGCACAATTGGTCTAGCTGTGAGTTTCTCCTTCAGCAGCGTGTAGGCATTTTCGCACTCCGCTGTCCAGGTTACTTTGTCCGGGTTCCCATTCTTGGTTAACGCGGTCAGTGGCGCACTCAGGGTATTAAAATCTTTAATATATCTCTGGTAGAAGCCACATAGAGACACAAATGACCTGACATCCTTTTTAGTCTGGGGTCGTGGGGCCCGCTGTAACTTCTCAATATTACGTGCATCTGGGTACATGCATCCATGCGAGATAGTGTGTCCCAGGAATTCTAGTTGCTCGCAGGCAATTTGACATTTTGTAGGCCGAGCGGTGAGTCCTGTTTCTCTAAGTCTCTCAAAGAGTAGGGAAACTGCGTCCAGGTGCTCCTCAAAGGTGTTCGTGGCGATAAGTATGTCGTCCATGAAATTACTTATCCCAGGGTGGTTCAGGGGTTCCAGTAGCTTCCTCATCATACGAGTAAAGACGCTTGGGGCGTTGCTTAGCCCAAATGGCAATACATTAAACTCGTAATGGCCTTCAGAAGTACTAAATGCTAACATATGTCGAATTTCCTCTTTTACCGGGATCTGGTAGTACCCTTTGCTAAGGTCTATCTTCGAAAAGTATCGCGCTCTACTCAGCTTGGTGAAAAGCTGATTCTGATCCGGTAAGGGCTCCGCTTGAAATTCCGTTACAGCGTTGAGCCTTCGGTAGTCTATGCAGAGGCGATGTTCTCCTGTGGATTTTCTAAGCAACACCACACTCGCACTATAAGGAGACTCTGATTTTGAGATAATATTTTCCTTAAGCAGGTACTCGATTTCCTCACTCAATGCCTTTGCCTTAGCATAAGGAACAGGACAGGATAGTTCTTAACTCGTTCCGGGGCGAGGTCTGTTAACTTCATATCAAATTCTATCAGGTTGGTCATGCCAGGTTTATCCGTGAGTGTACTAGTGTGTTTTCTCAACAACTGTTAAACCTGTGCCTGCTGATCCTCCGTTAAAGTTGAACTAATCTGAACATCTTGATGAGTTTCGCAATGACGAAGAGGGTATTCACAGGAGGTCAGGGGTTCTGCCTCAGTTTCCGTCGCAATAGCCAGTGTCAGGAAATGTGCTGGTTCTGCACCTGGTCTTTCATAATATCGCTTCAGCAGGTTTATGTGGTAAATTTTCTGCTTCCCCTTTATGGCAATCTTGTAATTGGTGCGCGACATTTTCTCAACAATTTTATATGGACCTCTCCACCCGATTTGCAATTTATTATTGCTACTGGGCAGGAGTAATAATACCTGTTCTCCTACTTCTAGCTCCCTATCCTTCGCAGTGCGGTTGGAGTAACGCGCATGTTTACGACGGGCACGGCGTACATTTTCCTTTGCCAGTTCCCATCCCGTTTTAAGGCGTTGGGTCAACTCATTCACGTATTGGAATGCAGAGGTGACCGTCTCATCAGCTTTATCATCTGTCCAAGTACGTAACAGTGCCTCTAAAGGTCCTTTTATAGGTCTACCAAACAGCAATGTGGCAGGAGGCATCCCAGTAGAATTGTGGGGTACTTCGCGGTAAGCAAATAGTGCTGCGGGTAAGTATTGATCCGAGCTCTCTGGTTTTTCCTGCGCAAGTTTCCGAAGGATGGAAATAAGGGTCCCGTTAAACCGCTCCACCTGGCCATTTGCCTGGGGGTGGTAGGGAGAGGTGTGGATATGTCGGGCCTGAAATATCCTAAACACTTCCTCGGTGAGTTTTCCTCGGAATTGGGAACCATTATCTGTCAGGATCTGTGACGGAAACCCTAGCCGAGTAAATATGGTGAGCAGAGCCTCAGCAACATGCTTGGAATCACAGGCGGTCATAGCAATTGCCTCTGCCCACATGGAGCAACAATCCACTAACGTGAGTATAGAACTGTTTCTCTTTTTGCTACGAGTAAGTGGACCCACAATATCCACCGCTACTCGTTCGAAGGGTGTGCCCAAGATTGGCATTTCTCCCAGAGTGGCTGGGGCCGTCCAATGTTTCGGCGCTGTCCTCTGGCACTGCGGGCATGATTTCACATATCTCTGGATATCGGCGTTGATACCTGGCCAATAATAATGACATGAAATACGCTGAATCATGGCACTTATGCCCATATGACCACTAAACGGAAGGGCATGGCCCATTTCTAGGACCTGGGCTCGGTATGCCGACGGAACCACAAGTTGCCCATGTTCCTGTCCTCCATTTCCTGCTTTCCGATGCAACAGCCCATTTTTCTTGTAGAAGTCTCCCTTTTGGAGAGGAGTGTGCGCTCTCGGTAGTTTTTTGTAGCAGGGTGCTAGAGATTGATCCTCTGTTTGTGCCTTTTTTAATTCCTCAGGAAGGTTGTTGGGTGGGGATTCCAACTCCGTATTCCGTTTGGCCTGTCCTCTAGTGGTGACAGCCGCCACAACCAGAAGGTGAATGGGTTCTCCCAAGAACACATACCTACACCCTAAGATCAAGGGATAAATAGGGTCGTCCAAGATCGCTGCACTGATTTCCCCAGTCACATATTTTGATTTGACCTTAATCTTGGCTATGGCCAAACGCATAGGTGCTGCACTTTTAGTAGGTCCTTGTATTTCTATAGTGTCTTCTGTCATCTGGTCAGGCTTGACTAGGGATGCACAGACAACTGCGTCGAATGCAAGGCCTGTATCATAAAGGCAGGTCACCTCTTGGTCATTTACGAGGACTGTCTCAACGACTGGGGGATGTCGGGGTTTGTCCAGAGGTTCTTCCGGTCCATTTCCCGTTGCGGCACTTTTACGTAAGCAGGCAGCATGATGAGGTGGGTTTTTCCGGTTGCACTCCTGCGTATTGTGGGTGATGGTTCTACAGTGCTTACACCATTTTTTTCCCCTTGCCTCTGCTGCTGGAAATTTGATCTCTGAGTAGTCTTGTAGTCTGGCTTGTCATGCTTTTTGAAGTTAGTATACGGTGGTTTCACTTGGGGGTCCATGTGTGACTGAGCTGTCTGTCTAGATACGTAATCTGGTTGTTTCCGTCTGGGTGGTGGATTCTCCGATAGTGCTGCCTGATATCGTTCCGCTAACTGGACTATGGATTCTAAAGTGCTGGCCCCATTCTCTGTCAGGAATCTTCTCATGTCGGAAGTCATGGTGTCCTTCAGTTGTTCGATCATGACCATTTCCTTCAGGCCTTCCCAATCATGAGTAAAATTCCCTAGGGCACACCACTTCTCCACGTAGGAATCCAGTCTCGCAGCAAACTGAGCAACGCTCTCGCCAACTTCCCTCCTAGCGTTACGGAACCTCTTCCTATAGGCGTCAGCATGTAGCTCATAACGAACCAATAGTGCCTTTTTCAGGGAGTCATAGTCATCCTGTAAACCCGGAGGATGCTTGCTATACACGTCATAAGCAGTTCCTCTAAGCCCTTGCGACAGTTTCAGGTTCCACTTGCTCTTCTTCAAACCAAACGTGGTGGCAAACTTCTCAAATTTGTCCAAATACCTATCGATCGAGTCGGCTTGTTCCGAGAAAGCTTCAAATGGAAACGTCAAGGGTCCCAAAGTTGACATGAGTGAGGATGGCAAAGGTCCTGTGCCCCCTGCATGCAAGGATGGCATATCATCTGACCGTGGCGATAGGTTGCCTGAGGAGGTAGATGCTGTCGCAGCGGCTACCGGTTCAACTCTTTGAGCCTGTCCCTGCATCTCTAACTGCTTCATCTTCAGTGCATGCTCGCGTTCATCTCTCTCGCTTCTTTCCCTAGCGTCTACAGCTTTTATCCTCTCATCTATTTCTGCTAACTTTATTCGCTCTTCTCTTTCAGCTTTCGCTGTTTCTCGAGCGTAATACTTATCAGTCTCGACACTGACATAATTTGCAAGGTCCACCCCACTATAACCTAGATCTCGACCGGCCTCGCCTAGTGCTGCCTTAAGCTTAACTATTTCAGCCATCTTTTGCTGTTATAGTCCACACTGAGTAAGCTAGTGCTACCTTCCAATAGTATTTCTAACAACAAGCAAAACTGACTAATTATCAACTGCTGTAGAATGAAATTACTACAGTTATGGAGACTTAAGGTCTGTAATTCAATAAAATACAAAATCATGAACTAACTTAATTAAACACAACATATATAAAGGGATTCACCAATCAATGCCTGAAATTCTAGAAAAAAATGTTTTCTGTCTTTCTCGAGCTCACTGTGTGAAAATACATGTGTTAAAATGGTATACTGTAATGACTGAATGAATGATACTATCCCAGAGGTATGATAAAATACATAAGTTCAAATCCCGGACCGAGACCCCAGTGTCACGTAGCGTTTAAAGGATAAGAAGAATTAATTAGAGGAAATAATAGATCTGATGTGGAAGATTTGGCTCAAGGAATTCCTGCTGGGTTTTCCCACTTCCGAAGGGTGACGAAGAGGGTAAATTCTCCTAACTCGACAGGTCTGGAAAAGATTGTAAGGAGATATTTGGTCTCTCGCTACCGTCGTCCCCTTCTCAGTTATCTATTATTATTATTCTTTAAATTATATTATGTTTTACGAGCCCCCCCCCCCCTCCCTTTTAAAGGAAGATAAACATAGACAATATGTAACATCTAATCGAAGGAACAAAGCATGGGGTACAGTATATACACCCAATTGGTTTATTGCAATAAAATGAATAGATGGTGAATGATAGTATTGTCGATGGAATTAGTGTCTGCGGTATGTACTATGTGTCTCACATCAAGTGTGTTTCATCATGGATGACTAAAGTGTATGGCATTGATTTAGGTGAGTTCCCTTTTTCAAGGAACTTATCTGTTCAGCCCCTGGCTGATAGTGAAGTGTGGTTAGTTCTCCGGTCTCCTGACGTTGCCCCAGGTAGGTCTTGAATGGTTCGGATTTGCCTTCTCTGTGCTCGACTCCGTATTCTGCTCTGAGATTGGACTGTCGTGCAAGGCTCCACCATAGACTACTCAAAGATGGACGCTAACCCGCAATTTAGACACGTGGCTTCAGTGCTTATAATGCGAGACTTCCCGATATCGGGATTAGTTCTAGCGATCTCGAGGTCTCCTGGGCAAGTGAAAAATGGCCGTGTTTGGCGCACTTTTAGCGGGTCATTTCCGCTTGGACACGTGATCCGTAGCGTGCATCATGTGACCTTAGCCTCGTTTAGACGCTCCAATCAATAATGTATAAAAGTCACGTGATGTTTTCCTAAGTGGCCTAAACTGGTTCTCCCAAGTTTAAGCAGTCCTAAATTAAAGTGGGTTTCTCGCTACCGAGGTCATTGGTCAACAATGACGTCGTATCTAAAAATAGCGAGGAGAAAATACCGAACGCTAGGAGATTTTCCGCAGTTGACAATTCCCGGGACTTTGCGATCATGCATTGAGGATGAGAAAAAACGATGTCACGTAAATAATAAAAAAAAATGAAGAGAAGATTGGGCAAGTTGTCACACATATATATATATATATATATATATATAAGGGTATATGATTTTCTGGTATATAGTTCTGTTCCAGTTATACTTTAAATTTTATTGTTATTGTTCTGGTTTTTGACCACTCACATGGATGGAGAAGGTGAACCGCACTGGGTCACAACAAACAGATTTTTCACAACAATGTCTGATGTTTAAGAACATAAGACCTTAATACAGTAAGACCGCTAGATAGCAAGGGTATGGCCAGCCTAGATGTAGAAAATTGATAAACATGTAATCATAATATAAATCATATCCTAACACACTACGCGTTTAGATAAGACCTGTTAATTACTTCTGTATTTAATTATATATATATATATATATATATATATATATATATATATATATATATATATATATATATATATATATATATATATACATATATACATATATACATATATACATATATAAACCACGAGTGTCTAGTTTATCTTAACGGTTTCAACACGAGATATGAACACTAGTCGTTTATAAAATTACACATGATGTATAAGGAATGATTATACTTCGTCGTTTATCAAACACCTAGCGTCTTATTAATTAATTAAAACACATATTTCATGTGGAACAGCTAGTAATTAAATTTACGTTTACGGCTGGAGAAATTAGCTAAATGTTTATTTAACACGTTAGTATTAGCACTAAGAAAAAAATCCTAGTGAATTATAAATGATGAATTTAACACACAGAATCACTTGAATGCTAATATACTATTATTTACCGCAAATCAGGAAACTGAAATAATCTTCACGTATTAAAGTATCCAATTTGAATAATAGCGAGCTAGAATATTCAAGAAATCCTGTAGCAGACTGATAACAGAGTTAGGGGGGCGAGGTATATATTTAGAAATGCCGTATTTTCCTTCCTTAATGCGGAAATTCGCACCTAGGCAAATTCTACGGTCAATTCCTGAATGAAAGCTTTTTAACACACCTTTGCCGACGACATCGTCGTTCAAGCGGAGATTTCTTCCCACTGTAACGGGGTTCTCGTCCCCTCATGTTACCTGGTGTTACTCAACAACAAAGGTTTTCAGATCTCGGCGAAATGTCGGACGTGTAATGAACTTCAAAACAATTTTACTTCCACGTGTTTGTTGTACAGTGGGCAGACGCACTGGGCAGCCAAAGCAGTATTGTTCTCGCTTATTCTAATATCTTGTGAAGACTCCCTTTGTACTATCTTTTAAAGGAACGACAGTTATGATAGCGCGTGAAAAGAAGACAGGTAGTCGTGGCTAACTATAAGTAATGCGGATAGCGAGAGAGGCATGGCTTACACGTAACCAACGTATATGCTAATTAGGAAGCGAGGGAAACAAATTTATATGAAATGAAGATGAATGAAAAAGATGGGCGCCTGTGGGATTCAAACGACGAATCGAGATGTTCGATTTTCATACTCTGTCACACTATGGCAAAAGCGTGGGTGCTATTCTAGTTCTTACTTACAGTGAAATTTGATGTTACTATATTTCACTCTGGCGATGTTATACTCACACCACAGAAATAATGAAAACTTTATTTTCTTTGTTTTTCTATTCTAGTCAGTAAGTATATATAGTTACAAAGATGTCAAGGGTACGATGAGAATAAAGACGGCTTGAATGCCAGGAAAGCGTTTGATAGTGAACGGACTGGTAGACTGACTATTACTGCATTTGCCATTGGGCCTATATTATATGTCATGGAGCTTTGTTTCCAGTAAAATAAACTGTGTATCGTATATTGTGAAGGAGGTGTGGTCAGCTCACTGAAGTTATGCTCATACATGTTGTTTGACTACCCCTAGTATTTACTTCGGCCAAGGAGACCTTCTCCGAACTTTCATATATTACGGCTTGCATTAATTTCTAACATGTGAACTAACATATATATTTGTATGTATTACCATGTGAATTTAATATGTTAAACTTGTTTATGTATGTCAAAGTCATTTGAGGCTGGCAACCTCAGCGTCTAGAATGATGATTCATGAACCACCACTGCACGGGCTGGTGATTGCTTTATTGATAGTTTCGTAAAGAGAAATAAAAGCATAAAGTAGTTCCAGGTTCCCTATGGAGCAGGGAGGGAAAGATAAAAGAAATGATGTATATTCTAAGCATAATACTTACATCGAGGGTAAAGTCTGAGTAATTGGGATGGGTGGTATGGGAAGATATTAACCCATAACTATGGGGTGAAAAACGCTATACCCAGAAGAGCGTTTCGTTCTTTTCTTTTACCATAGTTAATGGTGGTACCAGCAGAAAGTAATATCTCTGGAACAAGAAGGGAAACGTGGCCTATGCTTTAAGACGAAGGACCTACGTGGTAGACTCTCCTTGACATTTCTGCGAAACGAGCTACCCCCGACAACCTTGATCAGAGACGAGCGGAAGCAGAGTTAAAAGAACCAACCCATAAGAAGGAGCAGAACCGTCATTGGCAGCTAAGTTCAAATCTATGCTGCCACTTGAACTTCTTGTAACATCTTACATTCCCTGAAGACTGTAATGATAACTTTTCTTGATCCATAACTATTCAAATTATTTCCAACTGCTAAAACCTAAAGTGATTATTAAATTTTGTTATTTGTAATGTTACAAATTTAACTTCGATTTAATCATTTTAAAGTTAATGCAAGCTTGTCTCAGTCAAATTACTGCACACACACTAAATAGAGCTATACTAGAATAATAGAATTCCACTGAGTAAATCAGGGGTGGGTGCTTAAACAAGCTGAACTTAAGAAGTGCTTAAATCCTTCACAAAAGCGTCGGCGGAATTACAGAGTTAACATACTCAGCCAAAGCAGTATTGTTCTCGTTTATTCTGAATATCTTGTGAAGACTCCATTTGTACTATCTTTTGAAAGAACGACAGTTATGAATCACATTATCTGCTTTAGATGGCGCGTGAAAAGAAGACAGTTAGGAGTGGCTAACTATAAGTAATGCGGATAGCGAGAGAGGTATGACTTACACGTAACCAACGTACATGCTAATTAGGAAGCGAGGGAAACAAATTTGTATGAAATGAAGATTAATGAAAAAGAGGGGTGCCTGTGGGATTCAAACGACGAATCGATATGTTCGATTTTCATACTCTGTCACACTATGGCAAAAGCGTGGGTGCTATTCTAGTTTTTACTTACAGTGAAATTTGATGTTACCATATTTCACTCTGGCGATGTTATACTCACACCACAGAAATAATGAAAACGTTGTTTTCTTTGTTTTTCTATTCTAGTCAGGAAGTATATATAGTTACGAAGGTGTCAAGGGTACGATGAGAATAAAGACTGCTTGAATGCCAGGAAAGCGTTTGATAGTGAACGGACTGGTAGACTGACTATTACTGCATTTGCCATTGGGCCTATATTATATGTCATGGAGCTTTGTTTCCAGTAAAATAAACTGTGCATCGTATATTGTGAAGTAGGTGTTGTCAGCTCACTGAAGTTATGCTGATACATGTGGTTTGACTACCCCTAATGTTTACTTTGGCCAAGGAGACCTTCTCAGAACTTTTATATATTACGGCACGCATCAATTTCTAACATGTGAACTAACATATATATTTGTATGTATTACCATGTGAATTTAATATGTTAATCTTGCTTATGTATGTCAAAGTCATTTGAGGCTGGCAACCTCAGCGTCTAGAATGATGATTCATGAACCACCACTGCACGGGCTGGTGATTGCTTTATTGATAGTTTCGTAAAGAGAATTAAAATCATAAAGTAGTTCCAGGTTCCCTATGGAGCAGGGAGGGAAAGATGAAAGAAATGATGTACATTCTAAGTATAATACTTACATTTTCGAACCAGTGTAAATGTCCCTTTGCATATAGTCACTGTAAAATTAATGTAAGTTTTCAAGCTTAAGCCAGTGTAATTGTCTATGTGAAAATATTCATTTTAAAGTAATGGAAGTTTCAAACTTTTCAATCAGTGTAAAACATAAATGATAACATATTCAATTTGTTTTGCAAACACTTTTCACTCAGTGGAGATGTATTTGTAAACAGACTCTATCTGTATTATTAACCCTTTCATTTAAATATAAAGTAACCATGAAAGCTATTCTATTTAAATGTAAAGAAAGTTTTATCCCGAGGGATTAAATTTAATTCTCATCGAGGGTAAAGTCTGAGTAATTGGGATGGGTGGTATGGGAAGATAGGAATACATAACTATGGGGTGGAAAACGCTATACCCAGAAGAGCGTTTCGTTCTTTTCTTTTACCATAGGTAATGGTGGTACCAGCAGAAAGTACTATCTCTGGAACAAGAAGGGAAACGTGGCTTAAGCTTTAAGACGAAGGACCCACGTGGTAGACTCTCCTTGACATTTCTGCGGAACGAGCTATCCCCGACAACCTTGATCAGAGACGAAAGGGAGCAGAGTGAAAAGAACCAACCCATAAGAAGGAGCAGAACCGTCATTGGCAGCTAAGTTCAAATCTAAGCTGCCACTTGAACTTCTTGTAACATCTCACATGCCCTGAAGACTGTAATGATAACTTTTCTTGATCCATAACTATTGAAATTATTTTCCAACTGTTAAAACCTAAAGTGATTATTAAATTTTGTTATTTGTAATGTTACAAATTTAACTTCGATTTAACCATTTTAAAGTTAATGCAAGCTTGTCTCAGTCAAATTACTGTACACACACTAAATAGAGCTATACTAGAATAATAGAATTCCACTGAGTAAATCTGGGATGGGGGCTTAAACGAGCTGAACTTTTCTTCCCTCTTCCTCGTTCGCCCTGAAAAGGACGGTGGTTGCGTTGTGTCTGTTTACGCCTAAGCTGTGATATCTGCACCTTTCGGTCGACACATCCGACTTCTGCACGGCATTTTTTGGGACCGGGTTTGCCTTCCCTCTGCGATCCGTACTCGCTCAGCCAGAACTGCACTGCTGCAGACGGTTTCCAGGACCACCACGTGGAGGTGGAGTACGGTCTTGACCAGCTCTGGTTCGCTGGTCCTGATGCAAGCAGTCAAGCTATGGGTCGCTGACTGCATTCACTATTGCTGCATCTTTGGGTCCCAAGCTGAACTTAAGAAGTGCTTAAATCCTTCACAAAAGCGTCGGCAGAATTACAGAGTTAACATACTCAGCCAAAGCAGTATTGTTCTCGCTTATTCTGAATATCTTGTGAAGACTTCCTTTGTAATAGAAGTGTTATCACCCTTCTATCTACATCTCTGCCAAGAGTAATCTTGTGCAAACGTAGATACCTTTGAAGGCCATATTAGATACTCTTCAGTTTTGGCCACTGTTGGACCACTACTGCAAAGTAGGGAGGCAATACTGTCACAGAGTCTTAAAGTAATTTTTATTGTTGATTTTGAGACTGCCTAAAACAAGATCATAACCGTTCTATTTATAACACTGCCAAGAGTAATCTACAAAGAAGGTTGCTACCTTTGAAAAACTCATTATTTTTAATCGAGCTGTCTGTCCATTCCTGGACCACTGTTGCGAGCTTCCGGGACCCCAGTATATTCTGGGTGCTTCGATGACTTCTAGTATTTGTGGATGACCAAGTTATTGTATGCGTATTCAGTTTATAGAGTCAAAGTCCCTCGGGTTCTTATCACTTTTGTCATCATCATGTGACGTATTCTTTCCAGAACGTTGTCTCCATTACAGCTGCTCTGAACGCATCACGATTCTGGGCAAGTCGACCTGCATCAGCCAAAGACAAGTTCAGACTCTCTGTGATGTCCTGGGTCCACCGTCGTCTAGGTCGACCCCTTCCCCTTTTTCCAGGGACCATGCCTTCCATCACTGTTTTTTCCAGACTATTATGTCTTTTTATATGACCGAAAAATTTCAGCTTCCTTATTGCGATGGTATTTAGGAGCCAATGTTCCTGTACATTTAGTGAGTGCAGTACTTCTCTGTTGGTCTTTTTTTCTGTCCAGGGTATTCTCAACATCCTTCTGTAGCATTTCATTTCGAATGATGTAATCTTTTTTGCAACTGTTTTATTGAGTGTCCAAGTCTCGCAGCCGTATGTTGCTACTGGGAATATACATGCTCTGATCAGTTGTAACTTTGTTTCTTTGCTTGTGCCTTGCCATAGGTTTTTCATCTTATCACTTTTGTAGGATTCCATAATACTGTCCGTTGGTATCGATAATGTCTGCTTTAACCCTTGTGATACATTATGTGCTGAATATGTTTCATATTAAATATTCGACCCTTGACTGACCTGTATTAGTCTCTTGTATTATTGATTATATTGGCAGTGTGAGATGCAGCGTGTTAAGACATTAATCATCACTGGTCATGATCAGTTGAATAATAACAGCATTTAACTCAACTCCGAATACGACAGTTGATAAGACCGTGATTTCAACGACTCACAATATTTAATTAGTAATTTCATACCATGAGCAGACACCAACTACATGGGAACAAAAGTCACATCACATTCATGTACGATCTGTAAGAGTTCTTATTATTTCATAAGCACATGTTCACAATCTCTATCTAGAGTTCTGGTTAGAGGTCAGTTCCTTTTAACGGCCAATGTCCTTTGGCATAAATTCAGAGGCTAACTAGACTTAACTATCCTGCTAGTTATGCAATACACTTATTATGCTAGGCTTACGTCTACTGCTAGTCGTTTAATATCCGTTACACTAGGCTTACGCTTGCCGCTAGCTGTACAATATCCATCTATACTAGTCTTACACTATTGCTAGTACCGTAATGTTCCTTTGGCATACCACGCCAGGCTAATCTGCCCTAATTATGCAAACTGCGTTATTCATACGACGACTTACGTTTGGTTCAAGAAATACACTGCTCAATTGGCTTCCCAGCCACACAATTAAAAAGTGGATATACCACACAATATAAGTGGCAATGGCCACACTTCTGAAACACACTGCCGTTCGGGTCAAAACCCACAAGTCGAATAGATAGTGGCTATGCCACACAATCCGTAGTGGCGATGCCACACATTTCAAACACTGCCGTTGGGGCCGAAGCCCACACGTCGAATGACCTTACAAAGACATACGCGTCATGCATAGTGATATGCATACTACGTCGTTAATCTATATTCAATTGCGATGTTCCATGGTGCAGCAATCCGAGTGTGATCAAAACTCAAATGCATGCACACATGCAACAATCATCGACATCGGTCGATGAGATATAATCATTTGAGGAATGCGCCATGCTGCAGACATGAAGCAATCCTCAACATCATCCCCCTCACTTCCAAACGTGACACTTGTGGCACGGATGATGGTGATGGAGAAGACGCTCGTCTCCCGACCGTATCAATATTAGTAATACCTACTTATAACTATGATAATCATTAAGTAGACACATTAAATTTTATAACATTAATAATAGCACTTGTCAACATGGTGACTAAAGAGTTAATTCAATTTCTTCTCAGAGACGTTGCGCGATAAAAGATCTGCCAAGTTATTGTCTGATCCAGCAATAGGCAGGATCGTAAATGAAAATTCTTGAATCAACAAATACCATCGGTGTATTCTAGCGTTACGCATTGTTCTAGCTGTTATGTAAGTAAGAGGACTATGGTCTGTCATAATGTAAAAGTGCGTGCCGATGAGATATCTTGACAGCTTCTCCAGGCACCAGACCATCGACAGGAGCTCACGTTCACCTGTCGCATACTTCTGTTCAGCCGGAGTCAGTTTCCTCGACACATAGAAACATGGATGGAGTGTTTCCTTGTAACATTGCAGCAAACAACCACCCATGGAGTAACTCGAGGCATCTGATTGAAGTATGAATGGAATACGTATATTCGGTAATAACAAAATTGGTGCATTACTAAATAATTTCTTAATTGTTACCAAAGCGCTTTCGCAATCTTTGTCCCAACGTACCTTATTAGGACTACCTTTGGTCAACAGTGCGGATAAAGGTGTAGATAGTTGTGCGAAATGCGGGATGAACTTATGGTAATAGTTTATCAAGCCTAAAAGGCTTCTAACTTGTTTCTTAGTTGAAGGGGTAGAAATCTCTAGAATTCTTTTGACTGTATTGTCGTCAGGATACAGTTTGTGGTTACCTATTCGGTGACCAAGAAAAGAAATTTCCTGACAACCAATTTGGACCTTTGAAGGTCGCACAGTCAAACCATGCATACGTAATGTATGTAGAAGGGAAGTTAAACCATCAATATGGTCTTCCCACGAGTCATGAAATAGGCAGATGTCATCGATGTACGTGATGACATCTTTACGATCGCCAAGAAGGCGGCGCATTGTAAAGTTTCAGTCTCTGTCTGCTCTGTTGAAGTTGCTTTCACACACACACTGGATGCTCTGTAAGGAAGAGTGGTGTGTTGCTGAGATCAGGCATGCTCCAGTCTACCCAGCTGTAAATGGGTAACTCACCCTAGTCCTGAGTTAGGGAAGGCAAAGGCTCCAGGGGAAGCAGGCCCTAAACTTGGTCACTTCAGCCGACGCAGGATGGTGTATGTATGAAGTAGAAGTGTAGAGTGTGATTACCGCGAATGGTGTACTGTTCGTGTGCTGACCAATATAACCACTCATACACATGTGTCTACAAGGCACCAATGCAGACTGCTGGAATCTTAGTTTACTCAATTTATTCAGACGTACACACTGGGACATACGAGTACATCATGGTTCGTTGACATATCAATTTGTAGGTATACATAGCAGATCTGAAGTCATGACACATTCAGAAATAATGGCAGTACATCAAAAGTTCAATGTCATGATACATTATGGCCGCATCCCCCTATCTGACTAAACGCGTCAGTGAAGGCAGATCGATAAATAACTAAAGTTACTTGACGTCCATAGTTTTGTAGTATATATTATGAAACCACGAAAGGGGGTTTCTAGCAGGATTGAGATTTCTCTGTCACTGTCCGATAATAAGATAAATAATCTGTTCTCTTGGCAGTGATCAAAACATATGATGACCGAAATCCAACATGGCTGCCTCCCTGAGTTGTCGTTCACTCATTCATAGGAAGGAGAATATAAGCCAGAGTTAATTTATAATGGGTATATAAATGATTTCATAAATGTTTCCATACAGCTCTGCGGTGATCAGGTTAATTTACGTAGCCATAACCGCTGCAGGAACATCTGTCATCTTCGTCGATACAAAACACGACACTAGCATAGCGAAGCACAAAAGTCAAGCTAGGCCTAACCGACGAGAGATCATCAAAAATAGGAGCTGGGTTTACCTGGAGTCCGAATCATCTATATACTGACATAAGGAGAGTCTCTATCACAAACTATCGTAGAGACACCATCTCCTTCAGAAGAAAAACCACTTCGTAAGACATTTTTTTCTGACGAAAGGACCAGCTCTTGAAAAACGTACCCCGCCATTTGTCAGCAGTACATCGGAACTCATCACGACTTGTCAAGACAACTCATACTTCCGCTAGACCGGAATACAAGAATCTAGTCCCTCCTACCCATCCAAAATATACAATATAGGACTGATTCTACTTGTACTAATAATATGTAATACATATGAATTCAGGCCATAAACACAATAAGCAAATTAATATATTTTCTGGCCCTAAAAAATAAGTACAAACGCAAGCGCAATATCCTTGCGCTGGATCAATATCCAGAACGATTACTCCTATAATCAAAAGTGTGAATCAAACATGGATTATCTCGCTTTTACCATAAACAGCATTTTCATACACAAATAAATGAATGTCTATATTTTTCCCATAGTAAATAGCCATATCGATTTTTGTAATATGTGCGTCAAAATATGCACGCAACAGATTACCACACCCCTCGGGAAAAAAAATGGTACATTTTTTTTTTTTGAAATACATCTAGGAGCAACATACAATAGGCTCACAACGCACCAATAACAATGCGCAGATGATAAGCATAAGTTTTATGACCTTAGAGAAAGTAGTTCTCTAAGTATAAATATTTCCAGAGAGGTGTCACCCACGCATACTACAATATTAGCCATGACACAATTTCCACATTAGTTTATACATAAATTCCATCTAAGATATCTTAACATCATGATCATCAAAGACGAAAAACATTGAAAGATCAGCGGTGAATACATATCAATGAACCGCTAAGTAGTGTTACAATCAATATATGATATATTACATATGTGTACACATTTCAACATAGAAACAACTGTATCAAAGTTGTATAACAGTTATGAATCATGTGGGCATCTAGACAAAATATCTGCCATCACATTTTCTGACCCACGGATAGCTCGCACCGAAAAATGAAATGGCTGTAGAGCAATCGCGTATCGCGTTGATCTCGCGCTCTTCAGATTTTTACTCTGAATAGCCGTAAGAGCTTTCTGGTCAGTTTCCACAATGAAATGCGCGCCCAGAAGAAATCTTTGCAGTTTAAGGATTGACCAAACCATAGCCAATAATTCACGGTCTAGGACCGAGTAATTCTTCTCTGCGGCATTTAATTTCCGAGAAATATACATCACAGGATGCAGAGTTCCAGAGTACTCTTGCATTAGTGCAGCTCCAATCCCGGTGGATGAAGCGTCACTACGAAGAATAAATGTCTTATCCTTAGAAGGCAATACTAGGATAGGTGAAGTAGAAAACATAGTTTTAACCTTATCCAAAGAGGATTGACATTCTTGAGTCCAATGGACTACATTAGGAGACCCTTTCTTTAGCAAGGAAGAAAGAGGTGACATAATGGAGGACAGATTCGGGATGAATCGTCCATAAAATTGTATTAGACCTAAAAGACTTCGTACTTGCTTTTTAGTCTTAGGAATAGAAATGTTAAGTATATTACTTGTATTATGGTCTTCTGTTTTTAGGAACCCATGACCAACACGGTGTCCTAAGAAAGATATTTCGCTAAAACCAATACATGCTTTCGATGGTTTCGCTGTCAGGTTATGCTCGCGTAAGATAGACAATAGTTCATTTATACCATTATAGTGATCGTTCCAAGTATCACTGAAAAGACAGATGTCATCAAGATACGCAATGACATCTGAGCGATGAGATAGGATTCGACGCATCATGCGTACAAATGTAGCAGGGGCGTTCATAAGACCGAAAGGCATGAAATTCCATTGGAATAGACCCCTAGGCGTCGAAAAAGCGGTAAACGGTTTGGCGTGTTCGGATAGTGGAACTTGCCAATATCCCTTAGACAAATCGAGTTTAGTAAAGAAGTGAGAATTCGATAGTCTCGTAAGTAGCTCTTCTAGTAACGGCATAGGTTCAGCATCGAATTTAGTCACTTGATTCAATTTGCGATAATCCACGCAAAGACGTATGTTATTGTCTTTTTTCCGTACTATAGCCATCGGCGAAGAATATGCTGATGTGGATGGTTCAATAATTTTTAACTCTATCATCTCATCTAACTCTTTCTCTACCTGTGCTTGAAAATGTATCGGGATAGGATACGGTCTGACTCTTATAGGACTATGGTCAGTAAGAATAATGTCATGTTGAATGACATCAGTTTGACCAGGAATGTCAGTAAGGACATCCTGAAATTGTTCTAACATAGTGGAAACTTGTTTCTGCTCTCCTGGAGATAATTCTGGAGAAATTGCAACATCTTTCCATGATTCATTAGAGTGAAGAGGAATCATTGGAAAAGGTAAATTTACATCCGAGAAACTCGTTTCCTCATCCTGTATTACTGACAGAGATGAGTACTGTCCATGTTGGACTGGAAAATCGTCCGTTGCCTGGAAAACAGGTTGTAAATAATCAGGACGTTCATGGAATTCCGTGAGCATGTTGATGTGGAAGGTTTTACGCTTCCCGTCAATATCGACGATATAGTCAACATCGGAAACCTTTGATATTATATCGTACGGACCTTTCCAAGAAATTAGAAGTCTATTTTCCCTACAAGGTAGCAAGACAAATGCTTTGTCACCTGGACAAAGTTGACACAAACATCTCTTTTTATTGGCAAATTCCCTTGCCTTCTGTTTCGCAAATTCAGAAGAAGCAGTTGCCAATTTGCATGCTTCAATAATCTTGTGTCTAAGTGCGATGACATATTCATAAGAGGATTTTGTGTCATCGACAATATTATCAGCAGTTATAAGATCATGAAGTAAGGACATAGGACCTCGCGGTTTCGCGCCAAAGACAAGTTCAAAGGGAGAAAATCCTGTATGTTCGTTGGCGACCTCTCTATATGCAAAGAGAGCCGCGGGTAAAACCCTATCCCAATCCTGAGGATGATCTTCTGTTATCTTACCTAGTAGGTTTTTCAGAGTTCTATTCAAACGTTCCACCATCCCAATGGACATAGGATGATAAATACTACTCAGCGATCTCTCTATCTTCAGAGTCGACATTACTTGAGACATGGTATCCGATATGAGTTGGGTACCATGGTCGGATAATATTTCTGCTGGAAACCCCAGACGAGAAAATATTAACCAAAGAGCATCTGCGACATCAGCAGTAGTTATGCTCTTTAGAGGAACAGCCTCCGGCCAACGTGTGCACATATCAACACACGTCAAAATAAATTGGTGTCCTCTAGCAGACTTTATCTTAAATGGACCAATGATGTCTATCGCCATTTTTTGAAATGGCCGAATGGGAATGTCTGCAGCCTGAATAGGTGCATCATGGCGTGGACCTCTGGATTTAATCTCTTGACATACTTTACAAGATCGACAATAGATTCGTATGTCCTTATTCACAGCAGGCCAAAAGAAAGATTGAAGAACTCTAGCTTTAGTACGGGAAAAAAACCCATATGTCCAGCACACTGCGAATCATGAGCGTGCTGTAAAATTTTAACTCTCATATTTTTAGGCACAAGGATTTGAGAATGAATGGACTTAGCGGAGTCTTGTACCATACGTACAAGTACGCCATTCTTCATCGTAATCCAAGATTTACGATTAGTATCCTTATTCGGATCACCTTTTGTTGCCAGAGTAAAGAATTTCTTTAGAGTAGGATCATCTTCCTGCTGTTTGATAAAGGAATCGTGGGATATCTCCAAGGGATCATCTTGGATCTGCGCATCATTATCTTCAGAATGTGAAGATTGTGGCATACTGAGAGCTTGAGCCCTAGTGATTACTGCATTAGCAGATTGCATATTAACATTTTCCCAATTAGAAATTTGCTGTGGAGTGCATTCTTTCACTCCATGAATGCGACCGATGATAAGATCAGCGATCGGATTCGGCAAGAGACATGCTTGCACCTCTCCTGTAAAGAAAGGCGTAGCAATATTGATAATGGCAGTGGAGTACTTCTCCAATGTGCCACCAAATGTTACACATTTGACTATATTGCCTGTAGCTCGAGAAGGATTTACGAGTGATTGCCTCACTCCAATTGTAGTGCACCCCGAGTCGAAAAGAATTGATACCGGAGTACCATCTATTAGGCCCCTATTAAAGACAAGAGCACCCCTTCCATTATGCGCGATTGACGCATGGAGAGCGGGAAGTGGGTGACCGCAGCTTAAAGTAGAAACTGTGGTTGGATCGAATAATGTTTTGCATTGCGAACACTCAGATGCTCTAGCAAAATCGAAAGCGGAATTTGCTACACTATTGGAGTCTTTTTTATCATTATTCTGATTATCGGTGTCGTGGAACTCCTATTGTGCAGAGTTAGCCTGGTAATAAGATTTACCATGTCTTTTGTGTTGTGATCTACCTCGGTTATAATTGTCTCTATAATTATTATTGCCTCTGTTATAACCCCTATTTGGGTTTGAATCATAATATTCATGATCATAATCATCATGCGCAGTCATCACGAAAGATAAGAGAGTGTGGCCATGGAGCTCAACATTATGTACCCCATCTTAAAATGACATTGTAAAATAAAATTAAGAGGGGAATTAAATTGTTTTAATGCCAGGAACTGAGAACATCTCTAATACTAGTTCCAACAAAAACAAACTATTGAAGTCATGATGACAAATACCAACAGAGCTTGAAAAAAACAAAACAAAACCAGTATTACCTCATATTACTACTACACAACTGACACACATAGGATACTATTAATAATATATGTCACTACAAGATTCATGTTGATAAATTCTGTACTTATAACTTGTAACTAAAATTGATTGTGATTCCTGGTTCCCTTTGTATTTGAATCAGGACACATATACATTAATAACAGCACTGAATACATATTGATATTTGAAAATTTATCAGTGACTCAGTTAAGATATTCTCATAGAGTGTTATATGTATGTGAGTGTCACAGTGTTGTCAAGTGTGGTGGAATAATTAAATTGTTTATCTGTCTGTTGTTGTTGTGACTTACACTTCATCATACACATACCCTAGACATATAACGTAGTCATCACACTATTCCAGAATAATTCTGACTGAGGTATACATATGTGGCAGCAAGTAAGGTTATCTATAATACACAACTCTTATTAGATATAGATACCTTCACAGCTGATCTCAGTCAGTACACTAAGTCCCCTATAAATATTTATAACCTCCCACTTCACCACATGATTTAAGGAGAGATTAAATCACGCCCACTAACATCTCTTGAACAATCATAGGCAGTTATTTTAATTAACTTGGTCAGTGGGGGGCGTCGCCAGAATCAAACAGATAAAGCGACCACGATCAAAGAGACAGACTGAGGGATTTCAGGGGAGACTATCGGTGCTATCAAAGACAGTAGTGGTCCCTGATACGAGACGCAGTTGCTTGCCGCTATTTTCGCGTCTCGGTGTCAACCGCAGAACCGAGCGAACGGGGAAAGCCGAAACGGGCAGCAGCGAACAAGAGATACGAAGACCAGGGGGGCGGCTTCTTCCCTTGATTTGGCGGTCAGATCCCCAAAGTTCATGAGATCAAATAAGCTGTCAAGTTTATCATGTCCCACTCAACTTACATTCCATTTTAGATAAATAGACCATGAAGAATAGACATTTTATCACTCGCTGGCCAGACCTTTACAGAAGCACTAGCTTTATTGAAATCTTGTTATAGATTTTCCCCTGGGTTATATATATATATATATTTGCAGTGATTTCTATTCTGTGCAAAGCGGTAATATATATTGTGTAAAGTGATCAGTGGTCTAGTTCAGTCATTCTATTTCAATGGATTTTGTGTTAATTTAAATCTATTAAATTAAACTATCTCAATAGTTCCAGTTGTAAATATAATGATCTATCTATTATATTATTTCAAAAGATAATAGATGCTTAAATTAACTTTTAAAGTCGCGAAGGAATTTATAATTAATAAATTCAGTTAGGTCCTAGTTTTATAGATGTGTGTTTTTAACCACTAGAATTCGCGCAGTGTTTATTAAATACATAATTAAATACTCGAGTGTATTATAGGCTTAACGGGAAATTTATCGCGCTTGATTTTTCGGTATGTTACATGTTTTTTTTTCTTTTATACAGAGTGATCGTAACCTGCGGTCCCAGCTAAATAAAGAAAGAAATAAAGAAATCATCCTATAAACTTCCAGTCATATTGAAGAAACATTTCTTTTAAATATAATCTTGTGGCGGTCCTTGCGACCTAGCTGTCAGAATTAAATAAAATAAAGCCCACCCAAGAACATTTTAAAGAACAATCATCAAATTACCATTACAAACCTGTAAGATAAACTGGAAGGTAATCATCGCCAGTAGCGATATTATATTTACTGTTTATTGTGAGAGAGTACATATTTTCCTGACTGTGACTGAGCCTAGTTTTTCCTCAATTGGATTTAATAAAACTATCATCTTGCATTGAAGGAATTTTACCATAGCGGAAGATTAAAAGAGACCACTTCATTTTCACCCCATGTGCAGAACTGTGTCAGTGCCATCCCATAGACTCCTTTTTTATATAATAAAAACACAAGAACTCTTAGTCGTCAAGTCTTGCGATAAGTGAGAATATTTGTTACCAGCAAAACCTCGCAAACATCTGGGGCGGGACACCGAAGGACTAGACAGTTCCTATGTCAAGAGAATACTTGCTGTTTTTATATACTTTTATGGATCGTCTGAGGCTGCATTCGGTAAGTGTGTGAGTATATGAGTGTGGATCCTCACGCGTGTGCATGAATGACAGGAAATTTAATCTTTTTCTTTTGTAACCCTGTTGTTAACTTTCTTGCCTAGTAATATAATTTTTCTGTATTCCCTGCATTGTTCCTTTAAGGGGGAGTTGATAATTGGTTAACTCTGTTTAAACCCCCCTCCTTTCCATTTGCTTAGTAAAGGGAAGAACAGCTGGGAAGAACAGGTTTTTTTCTATCACCTATACCTAACTTTGTAACACCTCTTTCAGAGCAATTAACTTCACTGTTAGGTTAACGTACCCGTGTTCCTGATATTATCTATCTTTGGACTGGGTTTATCTTTGTCTAATAAGCGGGAAGGGCTTAGTCGATACCAATCTTCTTCACCCCTCCCAAACTTGTTATTTGCATTTGTGTACTTATGATAATTTATGTAATACCTGATATTTGTTAGTGATTGATGTTTAAAGTGAATAAAATCACATAAACTCATTTAGTTCTGTGTTGGATGTACCCTGTTGCTGTCATTTTCGACGGAGTCATCTGTCAAGTTATTTGCCTATGTTTTATCATAAGTATAATTGTGTCTTTACCTGCGATGTCAGGTTGATTAGGGGTTGTCTTCCCTTGTTTATTCATTCATTGTGTTTTGACCTTTAGGGTCAAAGGTTGACAGTTCGGGCGTAGGCCTATGGGAAGGTTTTTTAAGCGGGAGAGAGTTATACTTCCGGCGAGCCGGGAAGGTCCTGTTTTTCTGAAGGGACCAAGAGTCCATTGTTTTTTCGGGGAGAATCTTCGAAGTAACTGCTATGGCAGTTTTCCCCAGTGAATCTCTGTGCGTCGGGATGACGACAGAATTCCTTGTTATGTTCTGAGGATTCATTTTCCAGGTAATACCGACCTTTATGCATTATTACGCTTTTCGGTGGCAGAACATGTAAAAGGATTACTTAGTGTGAACTGCAGCTCACCGATCCTATATATTTCAGAACTTATATATTTGTGCTCGAGGTAGCCATCCAAGACTGTTAGTCTTTATATTGTCCAGAAATCCAGTGACGAAGATATATTGTGGGAACCGCAGATTGGCGGGATTTATGTCTACAATAAGCATTACTGCAGGGTTGATGATAACCTATTTAACAGAAGTACACAGCCGACGTCAGAACGAGGCCTGTGCTTTCGGCTATTATACTACAGCCTGATAATGTGCAATTGGCGGGGAATGCCAAGTTGCACCTATGTGTCAAAGTGACTAAGGCATCTGACGCGTTTAGTCAGAGATGCCAAGGGCGACGCTACGAACTGTCATTATTGAAGAACTTTGCTATTGACCATGCACGTCTATTCCGATGTTTACCTTTTTGAATGCCAAATGTATACCTATCGATTTCCGGTCAGCATGACCTTGTTACACTGACTGTTCCTGTTGATACTATGTGTGTTCTCGTCAATAAATGTTTGGAAACATTCCTGCAGTGTCCAAGCATCCTTGATTACTGCATGTGAGAGTATGGGTTGCAGGATCTACATCTATACGAGCCTAAACACATTCGCGCCTTCATTCGCACCCACACTCAGTTCATCATACGCTCGCACTACACATCTAACAACAAGTATACTGTCTTGGGCCAGTGATCACCTCAACAAGAGAAAAAGACAGTTACATTTCTGGTGGACCAGTTACGTGGGCTCTTAAGATACATTTCTTGTCGCCAATGTGGCCTAGAAACTTACATTTCTGATGGACCAGATCTGTGGGTTTAAAAAGAACAGAGCGAGCATTTGACATTATTGTTGACATTAATGGATCCAGAAATTTACATTCCTGGTTGGCTGTTACATGTATGATGTCTCCAGTTTTGTCCAGAAATTTACAAGAAGGACAAGTACACATTACACTTCTGATCTGTGGGTCTAAGCTACACACGGGACAGCCGTAACACACAGCGCTAATTCTACATTTGCAAGTTTTGGCTACATCAGGACAGAAATAGGTCATCAACTGTTGACCCAAATAAACAGTGCTAGCATTCATGTTGTAATGCTACATAAACCACGACAAGACAAGTACTGAAGTTAACATCTAGGCATTTGCTACGTGGACCATAACTGCATAGAAGGCGGGTTCCTATTGTGAACAGTACTGCTGGTTGTTACACGTTTCAGTCAACAACAGACTTTTCTATGTCCGAGCATTCAAGCTACATTGTTCGAGGTCAAGTGTTTGTAAACAGTACGTGGAAATTGTAAACATTCAATCTGCAAGTCCTAATTCGAGAAGGTCATAGTAACTTTGGTTCGTGAATACCACTTTATGCTACAGTGGATTTGACGTTCAGTGCGCGTTTGACATTTTGTTTCTGTGTTCGCAAGGAGCAAGAAATTTATTTTAGTTTCAGCTGTGACTGAACTTGTTCTGCAACACATTGAAATTGATTGCTATATGTTTATGTTACTTCTACTGTTTTTGTGTATTTTTTCAGCGGGTTTTCGGTTGGTGGGTCTTACAGTAAATATGCCACTTAATCGAGGCTTACTGTAAGCGTTCTGTAGGTGCAAATTTTCTTAATTTGGAAATTTGCTAGTGACAATTGGTCGCTATTGATGTTAGCTGTGATGTAACTGTACTTAACGTTGTTTTTGTAATATTTTGTCTGTTTTTCAGTTTTGATTTTCGATTTGTTTTGTTTGTATTCTGTAGGTCTCTCCTTTCTTTTTTATTTCTCTACACATTTTTGGTTAAAACAGTGTTGCCATTTGTATTGTTTTGTATCTTTGTCTTTGTATTTTTTTTTTTGTTTGTACTACATTACTGTCATGCACAGTCTACATATATATACTTGGTCATGTATTGGTATTATTGATAAGGTAGACTCTTCATATAGAGTTTGTTAATAAAATATTTTTATATAAGATATTTATACAAGTTCTTTGATAAAAGACTTGTTATCTACAAAGATTGAGACAAGGTGAAATACATATTCAAGTTCTTTATAAAAAAGACTTGTGCCCATAGTGAGTGGGATATAAGGGATTTTTTTTCCACAGGTACTCAAGTGATTTTTTGGTTACATTATAAACAAGAGGACCATACAAAGTCTTTGTCTAAGACTAAGAGAGTGAAATAAAGTGAAGTGAGTATACAAGTCTATCATTTCAGACTTGTCTCCCATTAAAGTGGGATAATTTAATATATTTACTTCTGCAAGTTACTGATCTCATTAGACAAGATGTCTACATTAGAGTACTTTATTACACAAGGGAAGGCCCTTGATAAAACTGGTCAACAGTTAGAACAATGGGCTGTTGCTCAGTATGACAAAGCATTAGCTGCTGAAGAGAGAAAAGCTGATATTGCTGCTGAACAAAAGAAATTGCAGATGCAGGTGGAGGAAAGGAGATTTGAACCTGAACAAAAGAGATTAGATAAAGAAGCTGCTGCGGAACAAAAGAGATTAGACAAAGAAGCTGCTGCAGAGGAGAGGAAAGCTCAAGCTGCTGCAGAGGAGAGGAAAGCTCAAGCTGCTGCAGAGGAGAGGAAAGCTCAAGCTGCTGCAGAGGAGAGGAAAGCTCAAGCTGAGGCTGAAATTAGAAAAATGGAACATGGGGAAAGAAAACAGAAGATGGAACTTGATGAAAAACTCGCAACTTTGGAGTTAGAGAAATTGAAATTGGCGAGTACGGGTGCTCAGCAAACAACTTCGAGTACGACAAAGGAGTTTGTTAGTAGGATTAAATTGCCTCATTTCAATCCTTTAAAGGATGACGTAGCAGATTATCTAGATAGATTCCAATTTTTGTGCGATACGCATAACATAAAAAAGGAAAAATATGTTGAACAACTGATGCCATTTTTTACAGGTGACACAGTGACTACTCTTATGACAATAGTCGAACATGAGAGGACTAATTATGATGTTGTCAGGGCAGCATTGCTAAAAAAATACCAACTAAAAGAAGAAGACTATCGTCTTCGTTTTAGGACAATGTTGCCAGAAAATGGAGTAGATTTCTCTGATTTTGTTACAAAGATACGTCGTACATTTACACGATGGGTTGAGTTGTCTCAGACTGAGAAAACATATGAAGGTCTAATGGACTTATTATTGCGAGATAAGGTTTTGTCATCTGTTAATGATTCTTTTCTTGCATTCCTTCATGAGCGTAAGCCTAAAAACTTAAAAGATATGGAGGAATACTGTTGTCAGTATGCCACAGCACATCCCCATGCTACAGTTAGCAATTCTAAAGTGAAAGAAGGGTTGCCAGCTGCTTCGGCAACACCATATGGCCCTAATTTCAAAAAAAAATTTCAGGGTGCTCAACAAAACTGGAATAGGGGAAGTAATCAAAATTACACTCAGAAGCGGAGTAATCCAACACATGATGGTTCTTCGTCTATGAATTGGAAACAAGATGGTAGTTCTCGTAATTTTAGTGGTAATAATTTGAGACACTTTCGCAAAGGCTATCCAAATAATAACTATTCAAATTTTCGAGGTAATCATTCTCGACGTCAAGATTATGACGATGGTGAATTTAGAAACCGGGATTCAAACCGGAATGATGATTACAATAGGCAATATGATAACAATTACAGGGGAAATGATAGTCGAAATAATTACAGGGGAAACGATAATCGAGGCAGACCTAGATTTAACAAGAAAAGACCTTTCCAACAGGCAAACTCTGCACAACAAGAGTTTGATGGAGCCTGTAATACAGTAAATGATAGTGGTAACTCTAGGGCTATCACTGGTTGTGCTTTCGATTTTGGGAGAGCAACTGAATGCCCCCAATGCTTAACATTGTTTGACTCATCGACTGTATCTACGCTAAGTTGTGGTCACCCTCTTCCTGCTCTACCTGCTACAGTTGCGCATGATGGGAGAGGATCTCTCATCTTACATAAAGGTCTAATAAATGATAGGCTAGTCTCAGTACTTTTCGATTCGGGATGTACTACCGTCGGGGTTAGGGAGTCTCTGATAGATCCTTGCTGTGCCACTGGAAAAACAATCAAATGTGTTACATTTGGTGGTACTATGGAAAGCTATCCTACTGCTATTATTAGGATTGACACTCCTTTCTTCACAGGAGAGGTCCATGCATGTCTTCTTCCTAATCCTATTGCGGATCTTATAATCGGTCGTATTCATGGGGTTAAGGAATGCACCCCGCAACAAATTTCTAGTTGGGAAGAAAGAAACATTCAAACGGTCAATGCAGTGGTGACAAGAGCTCAAGCTCTTAATCCCCCAACTTCATCTGATAATAGTAATGAAGTTGATAGCCAAGACGAGCACTTGGTGATTTCCCATGACTCGTTTGTTAAACGTCAAGAAGAGGATCCTTCTTTGAAGAAATTCTTCCTTCTTGCAAAGAAAGGGGATCCCAATCAAAATACGAATCACAAATCGTATATCACTATGAAGAATGGTATATTGGTACGAATGGTACAACACTCGGACAAGTCTATGCACTCGCAAATTCTTGTGCCTAAGTGTATGAGAGCCTTAATTCTTCGGCATGCACACGATTCTCAGTGTGCTGGACACATGGGTTTTTCCAGAACTAAAACTAGAGTCCTTGCGTCCTTCTTTTGGCCATTCGTGAATAAAGACATCCGAATTTATTGCCGATCTTGCAAAATTTGTCAAGAGGTCAAGTCTAGAGGTCCGAGACATGCTGCTCCTATTCAGGATGCAGATATTCCGATTCGGCCGTTTCAGAAAATGGCTATAGACATCATTGGTCCGTTCAAGATTAAGTCAGCCAGAGGACACCAATTTATCCTCACTTGCGTGGACATGTGCACGCGTTGGCCAGAGGCTATTCCTCTGAAGAGCATATCAACTGTCGATATCGCTGATGCTCTTTGGCTCGTATTTTCTCGTCTGGGATTCCCCGGAGAAATACTGTCGGATCACGGCACTCAGTTAATTTCGGACGTTATGTCTCAGGTAATGGCTATGCTAGACATTAAAAGGTCTTTCAGTAGTATTTATCATCCAATGTCCAATGGATTGGTAGAACGTCTTAACAGGACACTAAAGAACTTACTTGGCAAGATAACGGAGGATCATCCTGAAGATTGGGACAGGGTTTTACCTGCAGTCCTCTTTGCCTATAGAGAGGTTCCCAACGAGCATACAGGGTTTTCTCCTTTCGAACTTGTCTTTGGCGCGCAACCGCGTGGTCCGATGTCCTTGTTACACGATTTGATAACTTCCGATAATATTGACGATGATACACAATCGTCATATGAATATGTCATAGCTCTTAGAGAAAAGATTATCGAATCGTGCAGGTTAGCAACTTCATCTTCCGAATTTGCGAAAGAAAAAGCTAGGCGATTTGCTAATAGGAAAAGACGCCTACGTCAACTTTGTCCTGGAGACAAAGCATATGTCTTACTGCCCTCAAGAGAGAATAGACTTCTCATTTCATGGAAAGGTCCATACGCTATAGTCTCAAAAATTTCCGATGTCGACTATATTGTCGATGTGGATGGAAGGCATAAAACCTTCCATATAAATATGCTAACAGAGTTTATTGAACGTCCAGACTATTTGCAGCCTATTTTCCAGGCGACGGACGACTCTCCAGTCCAACATGGTCACATCTCATCCCTGTCCGTTATACAGGATGAGGAAACTATTTTTTCTGACGTGAACTTACCTCTTCCTGCGATTCCACTTACTTCAACGGAATCGTGGAGAGACGTTACAGTCTCTTCCAACTTGTCTTTTGAGGAACAGCGTCAAGTATCCTCTACGTTACAATCATATCAGGATGTCCTTACCGACATTCCTGGACACACAGATGTCATAGAACATGACATCATACTTACTGATCGTAATCCGATCAGAGTAAGACCATACCCAATACCTATTCATTTTCAAGCACAAGTCGAGAAAGAATTGGATGAAATGATTCAACTACAAATAATTTGAACCATCCACTTCAGCTTATTCTTCGTCAATAGTTATTGTTCGAAAGAAAGACAATAACATACGTCTTTGCGTTGACTATCGCAAATTAAATCAAGTTACGAAGTTCGATGCTGAACCTATGCCGTTATTAGATGATCTACTTATTAGACTTTCTAAAGCTAAATTCTTTACTAAACTAGACTTGTCGAAAGGTTATTGGCAAGTCCCACTGACGGAACACGCCAAACCTCTCACTGCTTTTTCGACACCTAGGGGTCTGTTTCAATGGAATTTTATGCCTTTCGGGCTTATGAACGCCCCAGCGACTTTCGTGCGCATGATGCGACGAATTCTATCAGATCGTGCAGATGTCATTGCATATTTAGACGACATCTGTCTTTTCAGCGATACTTGGGAAGAACACTATTTGGGTCTAAAGGAATTGCTATCTACTCTACGTGAGCATAGTTTGACTGCTAAACCCTCTAAAGCTTTTGTTGGGTTTAGTGAAATTTCCTTCCTAGGTCATCGAGTTGGTCATGGTCTGTTGAAGACAGAGGACCAAAACATTTCAAAGATATTAAATATCTCGGTTCCGAAGACGAAAAAGCAAGTGCGTAGTCTCTTGGGATTGGTACAATTCTATGGAAGATTCATTGAGAATCTGTCCTCCATTATGGCACCACTTTCAACGTTATTGAAAAAAGGTTCTCCTAATATGGTGCGTTGGTCCCAAGAATGCCAATCTTCATTGGATCAGGTTAAGAATTTGTTCTCATCTCATCCTATCTTAAGACTACCAACGATTGATAAGACTTTTGTCCTTCGTAGTGATGCCTCTTCCACTGGGATTGGAGCGGCACTAATGCAGGAATATTCAGGAACTCTGCATCCTGTAATGTATATTTCTAGGAAGCTAAATGCGGCAGAAAGGAATTACTCGGTTTTGGACCGTGAATTGTTGGCTATGGTTTGGTCCATTCTTAAGCTACAAAGGTTCCTTCTGGGCGCGCATTCTTTATGGAAACCGACCAAAAAGCTCTTACGGCTATGCAAAGTAAGGATTTGAAGAGCTCGAGATCTACTCGTTATGCTATTGCTCTTCAGCCTTTCCATTTCACGGTTCGAGCTATCCGTGGTTCGGATAATGTGATGGCGGACATATTGTCTAGATGCCCACATGATTCCAGTTAAATCTTGTGTCCTAGTTTTTCCTGATACACTTTCAGACTTAGGTCTGTCCTTAATATCATAATATGTTGTAATACAAATGTATTTGGATGATGGTTAGATAATTTAACAAATTTCATTTTGTCCATCCATCAGTGATATGTTGCTAAAATAGCATTGACATTTGTATATTGCTATGATTATATTATTTAGTAATGTTTGATATATGATTGGTATTGCCAGCAACTTAGGTTTCTTGAATGGTATCCCTTAGTTTGTTTGGCTTAAAGGAAATATTTTCTCCTATGTTGAGAGATGATTTGTATTCTCTTCAGTCGCTTTATTTATGCGTCTATTGTACCTGATATTAGGTTCAGTTTTTGCATGAGCACAGAAGTGATACTGGTGCTATCTTGTTCATGGACATATTAAAAAAAAAAATTTCATTTTTTTTTACAGGGGGGTGGTAGTAATGTTGCTGTCATTTTCGACGGAGTCATCTGTCAAGTTATTTGCCTATGTTTTATCATAAGTATAATTGTGTCTTTACCTGCGATGTCAGGTTGATTAGGGGTTGTCTTCCCTTGTTTATTCATTCATTGTGTTTTGACCTTTAGGGTCAAAGGTTGACAGTTCGGGCGTAGGCCTATGGGAAGGTTTTTTAAGCGGGAGAGAGTTATACTTCCGGCGAGCCGGGAAGGTCCTGTTTTTCTGAAGGGACCAAGAGTCCATTGTTTTTTCGGGGAGAATCTTCGAAGTAACTGCTATGGCAGTTTTCCCCAGTGAATCTCTGTGCGTCGGGATGACGACATAATTCCTTGTTATGTTCTGAGGATTCATTTTCCAGGTAATACCGACCTTTATGCATTATTACGCTTTTCGGTGGCAGAACATGTAAAAGGATTACTTAGTGTGAACTGCAGCTCACCGATCCTATATATTTCAGAACTTATATATTTGTGCTCGAGGTAGCCATCCAAGACTGTTAGTCTTTATATTGTCCAGAAATCCAGTGACGAAGATATATTGTGGGAACCGCAGATTGGCGGGATTTATGTCTACAATAAGCATTACTGCAGGGTTGATGATAACCTATTTAACAGAAGTACACAGCCGACGTCAGAACGAGGCCTGTGCTTTCGGCTATTATACTACAGCCTGATAATGTGCAATTGGCGGGGAATGCCAAGTTGCACCTATGTGTCAAAGTGACTAAGGCATCTGACGCGTTTAGTCAGAGAGGCCAAGGGCGACGCTACGAACTGTCATTATTGAAGAACTTTGCTATTGACCATGCACGTCTATTCCGATGTTTACCTTTTTGAATGCCAAATGTATACCTATCGATTTCCGGTCAGCATGACCTTGTTACACTGACTGTTCCTGTTGATACTATGTGTGTTCTCGTCAATAAATGTTTGGAAACATGCCTGCAGTGTCCAAGCATCCTTGATTACTGCATGTGAGAGTATGGGTTGCAGGATCTACATCTATACGAGCCTAAACACATTCGCGCCTTCATTCGCACCCACAATCAGTTCATCATACGCTCGCACTACACATCTAACAACAAGTATACTGTCTTGGGCCAGTGATCACCTCAACAAGAGAAAAAGACAGTTACATACCCAAAGCCCAACTTTTCCCCTATTCGTTTAATATAGTTTGTATCTACGTCGTCTGTGTGTTTGAAAACACCAAATCGGTGTGCGCGCAGATGCGTGACTGGAAAACTGGCAAATAATTGTTTGACCAGGAGAGTGGAAGAGAAGATTGAGAGAGACGAATTGTCGTAAATAAGTCTGTCTTTACTCTCCTCCAGCACGCTGTGAAGCAACTATTTAATCGCTACATTTTCTATCACTGAGCTTTCCATCATCCTTTTCCACTCTAAACCGGACCACTATTTCTAAGACTCTTTTCTCTCAAAATAAATTTACGACACAGACAAGAAAACTAGTATTCAGACAAGAAAACTGGAACGCAGACAGGAAAGCTAGAATTCAGACAAAACATGTGTAGTTCAGACCAAAAAAAAAAAAAATAAATAAATAAACAAACAAATTTTAAAGACTAAAAATCTTGAATTGAGATACGAAAACTGGAGTGCATACAAGAAAACTGGAATTCCGACAACAAAATCGGAGGTAAGACTTAAAAAACTGGAATGCAGACTGGAAAACTAAAGTTTATACAAGAAAGCTGGAATTCAGATAATAAAACTGGAATTCAGGCAAGAAAACTGGAGTTCAGATACGAAAACTGGAACTTAGACATGAAAATTATATTTGAGATAGGAAAAGTGGATTCAGACAAGAAAACTTGAAGTCATACAAATAAACTAGAAAGATAAAAATACGCAGTTTAGATAAAGTAACCAATTACTAAAATCTAAAAGGCACATACAAGACCAAGGGACGTGGAAGAAGAGCTAACAGAAAGGCAGGAAATGAAAACGTTACTGCGGTTCTAGTCCACGTAACATCTTTGTTTCTGTATGATGTGATCAACATGATGCTTATATGATAGCCCACGATCGAATGTTATTCCAAGGTATTTCAAATTGTTCTGCCTTTCAATTTTCTGTCCACTGAGAGTAATGTCTGGAAGATCTGCTTTCAATATGGAGTTATTCAAGGAGCACCATAGCACATATGTTTTGTTGGGATTGACCTTGGAGCTGGTTTCGTCGCACCATGTAGAAACTGCTGAAGTGTCTCATGTATGCTTTTAACCATTTCATTTCTATCTGAACAAGTCCTGTAAATGAGCAAGTCATCTGCAAAAGTCAATGTTCGTCCCAAACCTGTTGGTTGGATTGCAGCTATTTTTGCTGTATAGATGTTAAACAGCACTGGTGATAATGGAGAACCCTGGGGTAATTCTTGGCAAATGTGCGGTGGTTCTGATATCCATGTTCCCAAGCGAAATGCACCTGCTCTCTCAGTTAAGGCAGCTGCTATCCACCTTGTTAGCCATGGGTTTACACCACATTCCTTTACACAGTCCATCAAGGTTGCAAAGTCAACACTGTTGTAAGTATCCTCTAGTTCAATTGCCACAGCCACCGTGCCGTGTTTATCCTGGAAACCCTCATATGCACGCAAATGTTCCAGCGTTACCCCATGATACTTTTATTGGACGATAACTGCCCAGGGTATCAGGGAGTTTGTGTGCATTTTCAAGCCGGTTCATTGATTGTCTCGCCACTATCTTCACAAGTAATTTGCCGTAGACATTCTGCAATGTGATGATTTGATAGCTGCTAAGCAGTGTGGGGTCTTTACCAGGTTTAGGAAGTGGCCGTATGTAGCTATGTAGCCAGTCTTCCAGCACCTCAGCATTCTGTATACTGGTGTTGAAATCCATCACTACATTTGTAATACCTCTGTCATCAAGCTGCTTGATGGGTTGACACTGTACACCATCAGGACCCGGAGCAGTGTTTCTACTTGCTTTTAAAGTATACATAACGTCCTCGACAAATATGAGGTCCAAATATATCTCGCCTCTGATGTCATTGTCCAGTACATGATTCTTAATCTCTTGACGGGCAGCTTTATCACCTTTATACGTCAGAGTGATATACCGATTGAATAATATACGTTCTTTCTCTTCATCGGTCTTCAGGCTCAGAATATTAGGTGTGGATTGGCTTATGTTGTTTTTATTCATTCGTCGATGTAAGGACCAGAATTTCTGTAAAGTCTTTTCCGTTCCCACCTGTGTCACGAAGGCCTCCCATACTTGATCCTTGTCTTCCCTTACGACGCTCTTGAACCTATTGGTGGCTTTCTGTTTTTTTCTCCTTCATCGATTCAACCCCTCCATTATTCAACGTATTTCTCTTTCGCGCTTTCCTCCATTCTTTCGTCGCTCTTTTCTTTTCTATACATGCTTTTTCTACATCTCACTCCACAAGGGTGGTTGGGTGAAAGGTGTTCTAACTGTCTTTTTCCTGGCATTTTGACGCAATATATGTAGAGGACTATTACAGTCATGTGAGCCTGCAGGGTACTTAAAAGTGTGTTTAGGCGTTCTGTCTCTGGTTGCCTTCCCCTTGGCAATGAGGACTACACAAGGTACATGATCACTTTCCTGTGCTCCCAGTACATTCCAACGTGCAAGGGTTGAGGCAGCATTAGAAATCAATGCCAGATCTATGACGCCGTAAATGTCCCCAGTCTTGTCGGGAGTCCATCATTCAAGATGGTTAAGTTTGCGTTCAGTAATGCCCTACTCAAGGCCATACCCTGTCTATTGTCAGTGATGTTACCCCACTCATTAGACCAAGCATTGACATCACCAACAATTAAACACATATTGTTAGGTTCATCGGATAAATCTATCAGGAAATCCCAACTACCCTCTTCAGGCAGGTGGTCTACATGAGCATACAAATTGTAGACTCGCCATTCCTGATCGCGTATATTCACTGCAATCCCTTGCAATTCTATATCCTCACTATTGTGGGAACTAATATCCAGCCATGTGGGAGGGAGTTCATGTCTGACATACATAGCTTGCCCTCGTCTGCCAGGTCTACATGGATTACCATAACATTTATAGCTTGGACAATTAATATTGCTAGTCACTTTTAAACTTGTCTCATGAATCATGAGGATGTCAAAATCATAGATGATTTTCTGTACAACTGCTGCCCATTGGTTGGCGCTTCGAAATTTTAGCTTCGAAAGCTAAAAATTAAAATGAACGACAAAAACAAACAAACAAATCGGTCACTTCTCGTTAACAAATAAAAGTGTATCCTCTTACCTAACATACTCGCGCTCCACAACAATGCCATCATTGTTTGAATCCATCAGCCCGAAAAAATTCTCGTAATCATGAATTTCAAGCATATTATCACCATCGACGTCATAATAGTCGTAGAGCCCGTGAGAGAAGGCATGAAGCTGTGGGCTGTGTTTGTCCACGTAGCTGGTGTATTCGTAGCGGGAGATTCGTCCATCGTTGTCAGTATCGTAGCCCTGTGGTGAAAAAACGATATTACATTTGAAACAGAATGTGCGATTACTTTAAGGGCCGTTTGTGAATTGACGTTCGGTTAGTGAGGGATGTGTTAGATTTTATGTCTGTTATATAATGGTAAATAATGAAGGTAAATAAATAAATACAGGTAATTAACAGGTATTCGTTGGACATAAAGGATGAAACCAGACAAAGCACATCGTTGTCGTGATTTGATTGAAATTTCTGTCTCTTTTAGCCGAGTGGTCTGCCCCGTCTTGTTCTATATTTTTGTCTACGCCCACTTTCTAACTTTCAAAGCTCCTATTAGCGCTATTTCTGGCGTTAGTTATATCAATCTCACGTTGGACAGGCTAAATTCCACCCCTTTACACGTGGACATCGGCATGTAGCTAAGGTCCTTTTATTCTGCCTGTCTTGTAGATGGCGGCTAGGTTCCCTAATTCTTTGATTTACAGAGAATTCGTGGACCCGGGGGAGAAACTTTAACTTTTCATCCTTCCGCCTGCATCTGGAATCTCGAACTCCGGTCCCACTTAAGATTGCCTAGTGTTGCTTCACATTACGTTCTTTTCCTGTATTTAAAGTCGCCACGGAAACATTACCCTAGACCCTTATGTCTTGTTACTTTATATCTTTACACGTGCAATAGCCAAGGTTAAACACGTGCAGACTTTATCTTCCTATTTAAGCGAGGTGTCTTTATCCCTCAGTACCATTGTCTCAAGAAAATTCTGCCACTGGACAAAGCGATATTCTGCGCCTGTGACGGACGGTGGAATTGTCTTCCCTTAGTTTTGCTAGGTCGGTCTGGTTTCTCGTCATTCTGACCTGTCTACCTTCTGTCCATCAAAATTCTCCGCCCACTTTTCTGTAAACGTTGTCTCTAACAGCGATATATCTGTCATCTTCTCTGTCAATCGGCACTGTAGACCTTCTTCATGCATGTCTCCTTGCACGCGCATGGTGGTATGTGATCAAACAATCCTTTTTTATCGGTCCTCCAGGAAACTAAATACTTCCCGGGTCTTCTTTAATTCGAGAAAACTCAGGGTAATTTCTTCGCTGCTTTTAACGGGAGAGAGCTTTGATCGTGGCCAAATGTCACCACCCAAACACGCCAGCGCCGTGCTCACGTTGCGTCATCCCTACGTTGTCTTAAGAACGCAGGAGGAAACTCTGCGGTTAGCGTACGTGGATTTCTGTTTAATCGGGGGGAGATCAGAAGCTCTTCCACCTTATTACGTGCTGGTACGCGGTTTTATCTGGAATGGTTCGCGAAAGAGCCAAACATCTGGCATCATCTTGTAATACTTAAGCGACTGTCTCAATAACTCTCTATCAGTCATGCTCTCGGATTTTCTTGCATTCGTGCATCTTATTTTTCCTGTTGATAGCAGTTGTAAACTATGTCCGTATGCAGATTATTCATTGAAGCTGGTAAGAGCGAAATAATTGTTTTAGAGTTATCTGGAGGGGTAGCGTATAAGATTTTAAGCAGATATAATCTACCCAGGGTTAACTATTCTATTGCTTAAAATAATTAATTCGTAACGAATAGTAACTCTTTCGTAAGACCGCAAGTGATTTAACGTAGTGCGCCACCAGTTTTTAAGTCAGCTTAAGACTGAACAGACAGATGGCTAGATAATCTTTTATAAGAAGAGGACAGATAGAAAGATAATGTGTACTGACAAGATAACGGGAGAGATAAAATGTTACTAACAGAAGGAAGATGTACATATTGCATTTTTGACTATTGTTCTCTTCATAAAATGTAACTGACAGAAGGAAGATGTACATATTGCATTTTTGATTATTGTTCTCTTCGATGTTTATCAATTAATCATGAGTTAAGTGTTAACTATCCTAGTATTTTTTTAATTGTATTTCCCACATGTCGATTACGCCTGTCAATTCTGTATCACGTACTGTGTGGTGAGGTGAATATCTGACCTCGCTTAGCGAAGCAGACCGTGTGTGTGTTACGCCGACCGCCCCCCCCCCCTTTCCGTCTGCTTACTAGCCAAGCGCGAGGGACGAATTTTCCCGAGGTGGTGGGGAAACGAAGCTTGCTTTATTGAAGTGTAATTGTATGCTATTTCGTGGAAGATAGAAGAGAAGGTGGGTGTTTGTACGTCTGTTAGCGTCGATCGTTCAGGTTGAACAAACCCGTGTAAATGGTTTTGAATGTATTATTTTTCCAGACCCTGATCAGAGAGACAGAGAGCGGTCTGTGTTCGCTATCTACGGGCTCAACCAGAATCTACTACAGATTTATTATGCACAACGTTTCCACACACTGGTGCATGGTCTGTAGCATTTACTAGGCCTCATTATTCTTACTGACGGATTAACTGCCACATTGCTACCGCTGGCGGCTATTTCGGGGATTACATTACGGCCGCGTAGCGCATACAGCCTCGTCCACGAGCTGTTAAAATGTGCCATTCATACATACAGGCAATATTGGTGTAACCCATTTACCACCCGGTTGTTGGACATAATACAACCACATGACCCAGAAAGAACCAGCTAGTGCCAGCCTTTGAAAGTTCCCACGTGAACTTACCACTAGATCAGCCCATTCGGATAATATTCGTGTGCTGGAATTAAGCCTTTTTCCTGTTCACCACCTTTTGTTCACTCGGAGTTACTGCAGTAGTCGCACTGTGGGAATTACATGTTACTATTTCTGGCTGGAGCTTACCTCCTGGCAAAAGTGGATTACTAAGTCCAGCCGGACAGAGTTGACACACATAAGTTTCTTCTTGGTTTTGGGTTTATCACCTAATAAGGCAAACACGGTCGTCTAATTTTATTGGACTGGGGACCCCTGTCCAGGTGACAGAAAGACTGTATTAGAACTTTTGGTTTTAAGTGCGTGAGTGGTTCGAGAGAACTTAGGTGTGTCCGTGTGAGAGTAGAAAGAAAGTAGTGTGAGGTGGCCACAGTGTTTTGTTCTCTTGGGAGTACTTTTTTTTTGGAAGGTTTGTTTTCCTTGCTGTGTATCCTTCCGACATTGTTTATTGTCAGTGACTTCCGACATTGTTTATTGTAAGTGACTTCCGACATTGTTTATTGTCAGTGAAGGTACACGGGGTTTACCGTGTTTTTTTATTCGCATTTTGCCACGTTGGATGTTGTGCAGTTTTTTATGGTTAATAAAAACCCAGAAAAAATATTCTTGTGCTGGTCAGAACGCCTTCCCTTTAAATGTTATGTTGGTATAGTAACTGTAGTGTCCCTTAATGAGTATTAGATTAAAGACTTTTACAAACATTGGAGGGCGGGGCAAGATTATCTTATTAAAAGTTAGTCGCCAGGAAGGCTGAAGGAGTAGCACCTCTACCCTCCAGAGGCATATCTTCTCCCAAAATTGCACCCGTGATTCTATTTTCTATCAGTTCACACTTTCCCTTTAATAGTCTGTCTGACCTCAGACATAATCTATCGTCCTACTTATATCTACCTGTGACAGCGCCAAGAGTTTAATAGCAGTTGTAGTGCAGGAATTTTTCTTAATTCTAGTAAACACACATTTACTCATTTAATAGATTGGGATTTCGTTTAATCTAATAGAACATAGATCCCGTGTTACATTAATTCATCTTTAATATATATATGCACAGTGGGCTGATCACCTGCTTGCCAACCAATCTGATTACGGAAACAATGATAGATTGTTTGGTCTGTTTTTGTTCCACAAAGACGCCACTAGGCGTGGTGGAAACAGCGATAGATCGATCAATTTGTTGTTGCCCTAAGACGCCACTAGGCGTACTGGCCACATACTGCTTTGCCGGTTGATGGCTAGGGATGGAAGAAGAAGAAGAAGAGAAGAATATATATATATATATATATATATATATATTAATATATTAATATGGAAGATCAAGTAAAGAAATCAAGACAAGGCTTGAGATGGCCTCAGTTGCCATGACAAGGCTGAATGTGAGCTGGAAAAGTAACATCAGTTTTCCTGTGAAGATCAAATTATACAAATCACTTGTATTATCTATTCTCTTGTATAGGTGTGAGGGCTGGACACTCACTGTAGATACGGAGCGAAGGATTCAGGATTTCGAGTATAAATGTTATAGAAGAATTTTGCGCATTTGCTATAAAGAGCACAAAACAAATGTCTATGTTAGAGAGAAGATAAACTCCTATGCAGGCCATCAAGAACCACTTTTGTCAATAGTGAAACGTCGAAAGCTTGCCTGGTTTAGGCATGTAACTCGTCATGACTCCCTTTCGAAAACGATCCTCCAGGGAACAGTCGAAGGTAAACGGAGAAGAGGAACGCAAAGAAAATCCTGGGCTGATAACATCAAAGAATGGGCAGGGCACGGTTTTTCCACACTTGTACGCATTGCTGAGGATAGAGAGCAGTGGAGAATCCTGTCTGCTGATGCTTCCACCATGGCACCCCTACAACACGTGACGGGTTATGGGTTGAGATGATGATGATGATGATATATATATATATATATATATATATATATATATATATATATATATATATATATATATATATATATATATATATATATATATATATATATATATATATATATATATATATATATATATATATATATTTTTTTTTTTTTTTCTTTTCCTTCAGGTACATTTTTTCATTGACCGGGATACCCTGATTTTTATTAAGTGGGCCAGTTTCCATAATCACTAAGTGTTAACTAGGAGTGGTTTTTTTTTTCTTAAGACAGAAAGGGGGAGCGGGTTATAATATTATTAACCAATTTTTCCGCTTGGATGTGTGTGTAATATTACTGTAAAGAGGTTTTGTTATTTGATATATATATCTACTGAGTGTAAGCTCTGCGGGTCCCTCCTGGATATTCGTTTGCCAGCAGTAGCTGTTTTTGGTTGGATATATTAGTGGGTGCAAGGATTTCTGCACTCGTTTTAATCTCCTTCACATGCTAGGGTGGCGACCAGCCACAGGAAATGTGAACGCATAGGATTTATTACGGCGCTGTTACAGAGAGAGACAGCTTATCTCCATAGCCTTTCAAACGCATATTAGGTGGAACAGTGTAATGTTTTTCCTAGCGGAGGAGTAAATGTACCGGCCAGGATTTGTTACCTTTACAGGAGGCCGTTTTGTTCACGAAATCTGAGGACCTACCAGTTTAATTAGATTATCTTGGTAGTGAGAAAGTGTACGGGTGTTGGTGGTTTAGAGTAAGAGATTGAGTGAAGTATTTTTCTGTGTTTGTGACATATAATCACTAGCTATCAGAGCTAGTGAACTTATCATTTTATATTGGTATTGTTGTTCCTTTAATACAAATTTTTAAATGTTCTAAGCGGCCAGAGTTCATTCTATTCTAACTGTCACTTGATGTTCGCTGTTGTAGTCCTTACTGTAAAAGATCATCCTATTTAGTAAGAGAGCACGGATGAGGGTATGACATATTAAAAAAATAACATAGTCTTGAGTACCGGTATGCCTTAGATTTCTGATCATATCTCTCTTTTCCACAGAAGTCATATCTTTCTCCGTATTTTGATTGGTGACTTTGATTTTCTCTACTTTTGCATTACTCATTCATATTCTATCTAAACACAGACATCCTCTATTTCTGTACTCGTGACAATATATGTGGGCGTCGGTCCTGGATGAATTCTGGAATCTCACACACGATTCTATCTTACTTACTTACTTAGTCGTTCCCCTTCTACCGTGAGGTGTAGAGGTTTGGAAGAGAGAGCGCCAGACTATTCTATCGGCTGTCTTCCTCCTGGCCTGGTTCCATTCTAGTCCTCGGTCCTTCAAAGATTGTCTAATGTTGTCCTCCCAGCGGACTCTGGGTCGTCCTCGGGGTCTGGATCCTTGGCTCTTTGTTTCCCATGCTTGTCGTGGTAGCCGATCTTCTCCCATTCTGCAGACATGGCCAAACCATCTTAGTTGGGACTGTTCTACTTGGGTCTGTAGGGGGTGGCATTTTAGGCCTTGACGTATCGTCTGGTTGCGTACCATGTCTCTTCTTGTTACTTCAACCACCTTCCTCAGATACCTCATTTCTGAGGTTTGAATCTGGCTTTTGTGGGTTGTAGTCATTGCCCATGACTCGCATCCATATGTCAAGACTGGGACATTGGTGGAGCGGTATACAGCCATCTTCGTTTTCTACCAACCTCTCTCTTGCTGAGGAATCCTCGATTTATGGCCTGAAAAAGTCTCCCAGCTGCTGCTTTTCGAGTGGCCAACTCTTCTTTGATGCCTCCCTTTCGGTCTATAATAGCTCCGAGGTATTTAAAGTGGTCGACCTGCTCCAGGACCTGTTCTCCCAGCTTAATCTGATGTCTTCTTTCTTCTCGTGATATCACCATGGATTTTGTTTTAGAGCTGCTTATGACCATCCCTCTCTTCTCCAGCTCTTCCTTCCAGACTTGAAGGTTGGATTGGAGATGTGCCTCTGATTTAGCAATCAGGGCAACATCATCAGCAAATGCCAGCTCTGAAATATAGACCTGTCTCATCTTCCAGTACCCCACTGAATACTTTCTTGTTCTCTCCTTACATGCCTTGATGACATCGTCCATAAGGAGTATGAAGAGGTAAGGTGATAGGATATCACCTTGTCTTACACCAGTGGTGGTCCTGAACTCTTCTGACTTATGGTTTGCTGTCCTCACATAATTTCTGCAAGACTTGTAGAAGCTCTGTATAGCATGAATCAGAGGTGCTGGAATATTCTTCCTTGCCAAACAGTCCCAAAGTTTGCTCCAAGGGACCCTGTCAAACGCCTTTTCCAGATCTATGAAGCCAAGGGCCTTTTCACTCAGCTGTCTGAGTGTGAAGATTAGGTCTTGAGTACTTCGGTTTGCTCGGAATCCACACTGGACCTCATCCAATTGTGGCTCAGCTAGGCGTCGGAGTCTCTGCTCTAGGATTCTAGAGTAGATTTTTCCAGGGACACTGAGAAGGGATATGCCTCTATGGCTTCCACACTGTCGATTGTCGCCCTTTTTGAAAATTGGTGTTATGATGGCGATCTCCCAATCCTTTGGTATGGTCTTGTTGCACCATGCTGCCTGTAGGACCCTTAAGAGTAACAGGTCGCCTGATGCTCCCATGTACTTAACCATTTCTGGTGTAATACCATCATGCCCTGCTGCTTTGCCCATCTTGATTTTCTCCAGTGCTGCCTTCAGTTTTTCCATCTTTATGTCATCTTCATCACCATTGGTTTCCTCTTCTGTGCTAGTGGTTATCATTTCTGATGTTTGACCTTGCTCACCATCAAGGAGTTCTGAGAAATATTCTTTCCATCTTTCCATTACTTCCTTCGGGGCAGTAAGCAATTTGCCTTGCTTGTCCTTTATAAATTTGAGAGGGCATTGTTTTTCCTTCCTCATGTTCTTTAGGGTCTTATAGAACAATTTCTGGTTTTCTTGTGCATCTTTTTCTAGCTTTTCTCCAAATTCATCCCAGGACTTCTGTTTTGCTGCTAGCACTTTGTTCTTTACTTCTGTTCTGAGTGTCACATATTCTCTATATTTTTCCATTTGTCCTGTTGTGTTTTTAGCTCCTAAGTATTGTTTCCATGCCATTTTCTTCTCTCTTATTTTCTCTTTGACTTCCTCTGTCCACCAAGGTGTCCTCTTTCTCTGGTTCCCAAGTCGGACTTCACCACATGCTTCTGCAGCAGCTGTCTTTATGATATCCTTGAATTTAATCCAGATTGTTTCCAAGTCATCAGGTTGTTCTTCTGTGTTGCTCACCGCTGCAGCAATAAGCCCCTGATATCTGGTCTTAATTTCTGGCTCTCTCAGCTTGTAGGTCCTAATGCTCATTTCTCCTGCTCGTTTACTTGGTTTCTTGCGTGATGTTGAGCAGTTCCTAGGCTGAGCAACTCTTTCAGTTGTTCGTTTGATTGTTAGCAGGTAGTGATCACTTCCAATCTCTGGCCCCCTCCAGACTCTTGCATCTCGTACATATTTGAATGAGCTTCTCCGAACAATGGCATGGTCGATCACTGACTTCTCATTCTTTGTTGGTTCACATCTAGTGTATGCATGTATGCGCTTATGGGGGAACTTTGTGTTTGTAATGATCAGATTCTGCTCACTGCAGAATCTAAGGAGTCGCTTTCCATTGTCATTGAGAGTATCTTCTCCATATCTTCCGATAACTCCACCCCATCTAGCATGGTCATTTCCAACTCTGGCATTAAAATCTCCGAGCATGATAACTTCATCTAGGCAGTCATCCACTGTCCTTTGAAGCAGCTCGAAGAATTCCTCCTTGACCTCTGCTCTCTCATCCTCATTTGGCCCATACACTATGACCAGGTTGACTATGGTTTCTCCTTCTTTTAGTTTCACAACCATAATGCGCTCTGAGACAAAGTTCCACCCCTTGATACTATCTTTTTGATTTTGGGCCACAATGCAACCCACACCCCCTTTAGCTCTTTCGGATATGGGTACACCACTGTAGAGCAGCGTGTTGCCATTGAGATCCATGACTCCTTGTCCTTTTTTCTTTGTTTCCGTTATAGCCAGGATTTCTAGTTTTGCTTTCCTCATCTCTTCCACCAGCTCCTCTTCCTTCCCATTTATACTTCTTGTGTTCCAAGTTCCATAAGTCGTAGTCCGTAGTCCGTTCCAGTTCATCGCCTTTAGAATCAGTCCGGTTTTCTCTCTTGTGTTGCTAGTAATCGTTGTTTAAAGCAAACAGGTGATTGGCCTGTTGTGCCTTTGCATGGTGGAGGGGCTGCCTCCTTACGGCCTCCATGCAGGCCGCCCTCCTCCTTTAAGATTCTATCTTAACATTCGTAAACGTTCTAGTGTGAGTAGATCTTTTGCTTTATCCCCAAGACTATACGACCTATATAATTCTGACCGCTAACAATTTTTCTCCACAGCTAGATAATGTTCCTGTAAAACACTTGGTGACAGAATTGATGGTGGAGCAGTGGCTAATAATTTTTTTTTTTCAGGAAGCACGGTACAAATGGTAGACTAGCTCTTTGATCTTTCAGAGATAAGAAGCTACAGATAGTCAGATTACTAGCTTGCATTTATTCAAAGGGAGGGCGATAAGTGATTTGACCATAACCAGTCTTCTCCCATAGCTGAGTAATGGACTAGTGGTGGACTGAGTCTTGGTGACAAGTTTGCACGACACTAGGTTCATACTACTCATTCATATTCTATCTAAACTCAGACATCCTCTATTTCCATATTCACGACAATCGTGAAAGGACGCTCAGCCAACATAGCATCCCAAAAAAGTGCATCATTGCCTGCGGTCATTCTCATGACGCCCACACAACTGTGGTTTAAAATTGACTGAGCATCCTTTCACAATGTACTTTTACATGAAGGAGATAGCGCCGTTTGGTTGGTCCTAGGTTTGATTCCCAGTAAGCCTATCACTTATATTTTCTTGTCTGTTGTCTAGTGCCACCCTTTATGTCCAACGAGTACCTGTTAATTACCTTTATTTTTTTATTTATTTACTGTTCACGTGACTCAAATTTACTGTTCACGTGACTCAGATTTACTGTTCACGTGACTCAGATTTCCTCAATTATTTAAATAATGAACGGGATGAAGAAGACATGGAGCGGATGGAACGAGATAGGATGACTTAGCAAAATCTGGTTGAAGGCCTATGTTCACTGGTATCTGAAGGCCTATGTTCACTGGTATCTGAAGGCCTATGTTCACTGGTATCTGAAGGCCTATGTTCACTGGTATCTGAAGGCCTATGTTCACTGGTATCTGAAGGCCTATGTTCACTGGTATCTGAAGCCTATGTTCACTGGTATCTGAAGGCCTATGTTCACTGGTATCTGAAGGCCTATGTTCACTGGTATCTGAAGGCCTATGTTCACTGGTATCTGAAGGCCTATGTTCACTGGTATCTGAAGGCTTATGTTCACTGGTATCTGAAGGCCTATGTTCACTGGTATCTGAAGGCCTATGTTCACTGGTATCTGAAGGCCTATGTTCACTGGTATCTGAAGGCCTATGTTCACTGGTATCTGAAGGCCTATGTTCACTGCTATCTGAAGGCCTTTGTTCACTGGTATCTGAAGGCCTATGTTCACTGGTATCTGAAGGCCTATGTTCACTGGTATCTGAAGGGTGATAACGATGATGATGATGCCATAATGGTAAAATTAGTGGTGTATTTAGAAAGAGAAGCTTCCCGGTTTTAGCCTCGATCTGTCCACACACACACACACACATACATACACACACACACACACATACACACACACAAAATAAAAAATCCTAATATCTGATGGGGCTACTTGGCCTTCTGTTGGCAGAGTGGTTAAAGCGCTTACCAATGCCGGCTTAGTTACCGGAGTTCTGGTTTCGAAATCTGGTAGCGGTACATTCCATTCTACCCAGCTGTAAACGGGTGTATGTTTGCTTTTGACGTAGAGAAGGCAAAGCTAGCGAGAAATGGAACTAGTTACCTCTCCTCATTAAGCCGGACCTGGTATAGTGAGGTCTGTAACACTTCACTCCCCAGCGGCACTTTTTGCTTTGGGACTACCTTTAACTTTCAACGTGGAACTGACGACAAGAACAGACACGTGTCAGTGGAACAAGAGATTAGAACAAGACCCTGGCGATGGATAGGACACACATTGAGGAAACCTTTTCATAGCATTACAAGGCAGTCCTTGTTCTGGAACCCCCAGGGTAATAGAGGCAGAGGAAGACCAAAGAACACAAAAACTGGAGACAGACGTGAAAGAAATGAACAATTTGCAGCTGATAACACGGGACAGGAAGACTTGGTAGAAGTTTGGTGACAGTCTATGCTCCTTGGGGAGCTAATGGGTGATGAGATTTGGATGAGTGGCTCACACATGTTGTTGGGTGTTGCACTTATAAACGTTAGATTACACACTTGTTTTGAAGGATGCTTATTCGCCTTTTAAACATTGTGCAGGGTATCATGTTCCCGGGATCTATGGAGGAGCAAAGAAAGATAAGACTACTGTTACCGCAGTGTGAGGTTGTATATGGTGCTGGCAGTCTCATCATTTAGAACACAATGCTACAGACCCCACAGCTGCAATAGTCCAAGTATGCTTGGTGCTTTTTTTCTGCGGTGGGATGTGAGTGAGACATGAAACAGACATGCAATGATATTGAATGGACGGAACAGGATACGAAAGCAGGGCATTAACTCTCGTTCACGTCTGGTTCAGTTCCACATTAGTTATCTTGTCATCAGTTCCACATTGGTGATCGTGTTATCAGTTCGACATTGGTGATCGTGTTATCAGTTCGACATTGGTGATCGTGTTATCAGTCCCATATTTGTGATCGTGTTATTAGTTCCACATTGGTGATCGTATTATAAGTTCGATATTAGTGATCGTGTTATCAGTTTCACATTATTGATCGTGTTAACAGTTCCACATTGGTGATCGTGTTATAAGTTCGATATTAGTGATCGTCTTATCAGATCGACATTGGTGATCGTGTTATCAGCTCCACATTGGTGATCGTGTTATAAGTTCGATATTAGTGATCGTGTTATCAGTTCCATATTGGTGATCGTGTTATCAGTTCCACATTGGTGATCTTGTTTTCAGTTCGAAATTGGTGATCGTGTTATCAGTTCGACATTAGTGATCATGTTATCAGTTCGACCTTAGTAATCGTGTTATCACTTCAACATTAGTGATCGTGTTATAAGTTCGATATTAGTGATCATGATATCAGTTCCATATTGGTGATCGTGTTATCAGTTCCATATTGATGATCGTGTTATCAGTTCCATATTGGTGATCGTGTTATCAGTTCGATATTAGTGATCGGGTTATCAGTTCAACATTAGTGATCGCGTTATCAGTTCGACATTAGTGATCGTGTTATCAGTTCGAAATTGGTGATCGTGTTATCAGTTCGATATTAGAGATCATGTTATCAGTTCGATATTAGTGATCGGGTTATCAGTTCAACATTAGTGATAGGGTTATCAGTTCGACATTAGTGATCATGTTATCAATTCGACATTGGTGATCGTGTTATCAGTTCCACATTAGTCATCAGTTCCACATTAGTGATTTTGTCATCAGGTCCGCATTAGTGATCTCGTCATCAGTTCCACATTAGTGATCTTGGCATCATTTCCACATTAGTGACCTTGTCATCAGTTTCACATTAGTGATCTTGTCATCAGCTCCACATTAGTGATATTGTCATTAGTTCCACATTAATGATCTTGTCATACGATTCCAATCCTTCTATTCTATACAGGCACCCATTTATGAAAAATTATAGTTACCAAACGATTGAAATAAGTTACCGGTAGTTCTATGTTTATAATATATATGCGTTCCGACATGCTCGTGTCAACAGAAATCGCGTAAATGGTCGTGATTTTCTGATTAAAAAACATTTAAACTAAGAGGGATGCGTTCTACCAGTGTCGTACATAATAGTAAAGATAACTACATGTAATAATAACTTACTTACTTACTTACTTAGTCGTTCCCCTTCTACCGTGAGGTGTAGAGGTTTGGAAGAGAGAGCGCCAGACTATTCTATCGGCTGTCATCCTCCTGGCCTGGTTCCATTCTAGTCCTCGGTCCTTCAAAGATTGTTTAATGTTGTCCTCCCAGCGGACTCTGGGTCGTCCTCGGGGTCTGGATCCTTGGCTCTTTGTTTCCCATGCTTGTAATAATAAACAAGTTTAAATTAATATTTACCATTCATATTAAGTGTGTACATGTACAGAAAACAACATTGACAAATTATTCAACATTGACAGGGGTAGAGCCATTGTCTTCTTCAACTTCACCAACTTCTAACTTAACAAGTGTTGGGGTGGTGAGTCATCGTAAAGAGAAGTAGGCGATGCAACAATGACGTGTTTCCTGAAAGTGTCCAGAGTTGTAATTTTCTCTGTTCACCGAGGATTTCTTGGCAGGAATTATCACATTCCATTATTTCCTCTCTGACCATAATGCTCATGTCCATGCCAACAGGCCTTCATTGATAAGTTATGCTTTCTGAGATTCAAGCAAATTTACAATTGCATTTTTGTAAACTCCATCTAAGCCAGCCCTTGAGGCCATCCTGCCACCATGCTTAATAGCTGTGATACTATTGTCATCAACACAACGTCTTCAAAGTCAAAACATAATTTAGGACACAGTTTTTTTTCCACAAACAATGCATGCTTCGCCGCAGAACTTCATTCCAGGTAGACTTGATTAGTGAAAGTGCATTTTTATTAGAGAATGCCTTCCAAAAATCTCTCTGAGAAACATTCACACTGACCATCATGCTCTCGCACTTCAGCTGGCGAGTAGATAAAATGCGTACCATAAAAAAGTCTAAATATCGGGCAGCATAACTTCGAGTTTGTTGCGTTAGCAAAAATTCCTTAAAATTGGTACGCGTACGTTCGAATTCGCGTAAATGAAACACGCGTAAACAGAGAATTACATGTAATACATAAAAAACAGACGCCTGCTCCCATTCCGACACTGGCACTTACCTTGAAGTTGGAGTCCATCTCACTTAATGTTAGAATGCCATCTTTGTTACTGTCACTGATTTGGAACATTAAAGCTGCTGTTAGGTTGTACGGCTTCAGGTCTATTTGGCCATAAGCGTAGGCCGGGATGAGGAAGGCAAGGGCTAACTTCAGAATCATGGCGCTGGAGAAGAAGATAAAATCAGTTTTAGTAATCATCATCATTATCATCATGATCATCATCGCCGTTGTCGTCATCATTATCATCTTCATCATCATCACCGTTATCGTGGTCTTAATCATCATCATGATCAAATTCATCATAGAGTAGAAGAAGACCCTGTATATATTTAGAGAACATTTTGATTAAACCTGCGGATAACATTACAAGGTAGTCATTCTTCTGGGATCAGCAGGGTAAGGGAGGTAGACGGGGACAAAACATGAGAAGAGAACTGGAAATAGAAATGAAAGGGATGAAGAAGCCATAGACAGACCTGGGTCTGATGACACGTGACAGAAGGACTAGGCATGAGTTTGGTGAAAGCCTATGCTCCTTGGGAAGCTACGAGTATATTGGAATGATAATGATGATGCTGATGATGGCAGTCATCATCACAAAAGTGTCATATTTGTGGTTTGTAGCGATAATAACCAATTTTAATTGTTGCCATCATCATTATCAGTACTATCTCCACAATAAAGGTCAGCTGTAATGGATCTCCATCGTCATCTGTCTCGTGTCTTGGTGATGCACTCTGATAGAATCTTTCCTGTCCATCTCTTGATGTTATCTTCCCACTTATAGCGCTACATTCCTCTTGCACGTTGGCCTTCAGCTGTTCCTTCTATTAGGGTCTTCAGCAAGGCTTAATGTCTTTTTACATGGCACAAATATTTTAGTTGTCTAATTTTGATCTCCTTCATTAATTCTCTATTAATTCATCGATTTTCTATGATCTCTTGATTTATCTTTTCTTTCCACGAGATGTACCAAACGTATCTTTATATCCACGTGTCAAGATCGTCATTTGCTTTAAATAATTGTTGTACTACTTATAATGATTGTACTGACAATGTTAATGTTAGAAAAGTAATAATTGTAGTGATGATGAAGGATTTATCTGAAAGAAGCTGAATCAGAACATACACTCAGAAATAAAATTATTGAAATCAAATGCACAACCGCATCAAAGAACACAATACTTACATTTGATCTACGTAGTAGCTGGAATCACGTACGGAACTACTGCATCAAAAGTCTTCCTCCAAATCTGAGAACTGGTACAAGGTGGTCTGAACAACTGACGTCTTTCCAACCACGATGCTGCCTCGCATCTAAAGTTCGTCTGCTCAGATCTCTGAGATATCCTTGCACTTTTGTGTGCTTTATTTCTTATCTTAGTGTGTCATTAGTTTTCGTGTACGATATTTGTTTGTTTTACATCAGTCAGCATAAATTGTGCTGTTTATAGCTATAACTATAACAAATTTAACGTTAAAAGAATCATTAAAAAATTATGTTAACATTTTACGAAACAAGCCATCTGTTTTACAACGTGAATTGGAAAATGCAAGTGAATAAGTCGGACGGTCTGACCTCAATTCGCGTATGACCACAGATTAGAAAGCAACGATATAGGACAACAGTATGCAATGGCGTGTCGAAATCCGTGCCATCCGTCTGCCATTTTGATTGTTTTGAAGACGAAAAAGCTACATCTTTGTTCGATCACATCAATAAACGAGAAGTGTTGACAAATTTCGATGGGAATTTTACTTTTCGATATTATCCTCTTCGAGACAAATTTAATAAAGGAGAACAGTTATCAAGTATGGATAACTTGTTTAATTATACCTGCGGTCGGTAACCCAGTAGCTGTGGCGATCTACTTCCCCTCTGCCACCTAGAGATCTACCAAGAACGACCGGTTGACGACCCCTAAACTATGTCAAGGGTCGCCAACTTTGGGAGCCCCGATGTAGGAGGAAATGTTGGGAAAGAACCATCAATATATTTTTGCAAAGTGGCACAGTCATAGTTATTTCGCGAGTTAGATTATCTGCATAGAGTGTCTATGTCACGTGAAATCGTTCCTGTTGTCACAGTATATTCCATCTTTTCTCTTACCATAACATGTCCGGGCAAAGTGGATCGCTTCCTTCTAAATTTAGTAATAAACTTCCTTTGCATACTGCCTTCTTTCAAAACACTCGCATTACTATTTTAAGTGTCAATGGTAGTCTTAACGTTCTTATGTCCCCACGCATGTTCCTACTTGTTTACTGGCTGTCCATGACTCGCCTTCACATGAAAGTAGTTCTCCTACATCAAAATGAGAAACTCCATTTCTCACCTTAATTGGCAAAGATTTACTGAATGAAATACTATTTATTTAGTGATCGATTGCTTTTGCTATTCTGCTTCTTCCGACTAATGTTATTCTTTCGCCCAGGTATTTAGAAATGTTAACCTGTGTCAAAACTGCTCTATTTATTTTAATGATGTATTCCAAAGATGGCGTGTTCGTCGAGATGACCAATACTTTTGTTTTGTTTATTTTTTTGTTATGTGGGTTTAAGGTTTTTATTTTTATCTTGAGCAACTATTGTATCAATTATTTTCTGTAACTTTTTATTACTTTTTACTTTAAGACTGTATCACTAGAGTACATTAGTTGTTTATATATAGATTAAAATCAGACATATAACAAACGTGTGGTCTTGTAACGAGAAGAAACGCTACGTTTTAAATGTGGGAAGTCAAACCGGCTAGTGTACGACAGTGTTATAAAATGAAAGAAGTGTTAAGAGATAGCCAGATAACAGTGTATCATTGGGTGTCAATCAAGGCAAGATACTGAATACGTTGAGTCCTTAACAAAGCAGGATCGGTTCTAGGGGTTCAGTCGCCACAGCACCTTGGTTCTGCACGCACGCACGCACGCACGCATGCTCGCTCGCACGCACGCACGCACGCTGTCTCGCTCGCTGGCTCGCTCGCTCGCTCACTCACTCACTCACTCACTCACTCACTCACTCACTCACTCACTCACTCACTCACTCACTCACTCACTCACTCACTCACTCACTCACTCATTGTTACCGACTACGTTTAGCATAGAAGCGAACTTGCCTACGGTGACTTTTCGCTTATCACCAGCTACAGACGGAGTAAGAGTCTACACTGAGCGAAATCCTTATTGTTAACCCAGACTTTTTTGTCTGGGAATATACAAGAAACCATGTTGTCACATGATAAGGTGCAAGTTTGCAAACATGACATGAGGATGTAGGAGGATAACAATCTTATTAAAGATTAAAACACGGGAAGTGATGTAATACTTGCGGCCGACAGATGGAATTTGTTGTGATAATAAACTACCAGAAAGTAACATCTTGGAGGAGATTATAATGTTAGATCTGTAGTGAGTTTTTAAACATGACAGGTGAAATGGAAGAAACAAGACCTTGAATATAGAACTTGCCATTTGACTGGACGTGAGTTCTAAGATTAGAAGAGAGTAACCCCAGAGTCATCACTTTACACCTTACGGTCTATGATCCAACTACAAGTGCTCTCAGTTATTACACCTAACAGGTACGGCATCTTAAACAGCTGCCCGACAATATTTGGACGTTTCCTATGCAAAAGGTACGTGCTCGCCCGAACACACTCGGAGTAAGTTGTAATAAGTACATTTTATCACTTTATATTTGCGTTTTGACATGTATAATTTGCTTGTAGATGTACAGTTGCTTATCAAGTTGTCATCACTGAAAATAACTTGACACTTGAACCAGCACTGCAAGAGCTGAAGACTACTTTGTGCGGGTTTCCTCACAAGGAACCAGCAGTAGGTGTGGCCCCGGGCTCCATAGAGAGCAGGCAGTGGATGACGATACCATGGTGTTCATATTTATTACACAAGCACTTTACTAAATATATATATATATATATATATATATATATATATATATATATATATATATATATATATATATATATATATATATATATATATATATATATATATATATATATATATATATATATATATATATATATATATATATGAGGTTGCCTGATGACTATGTCAGGAGACGTAATACTTAGCAGATACATTTGAATCCTTTCCGTTTGTGGTGTACGTCTGCTGTACAATTTACCAGCAGTCGACGCTAGACACTAACATCAGATGGGTCTTCAAGATGCTTGACAACCTTTATAGTTACCTCAGCCTTAAGGCATGAGATGTGCTTCAGCCACCTGACGATTACTGTAGAGAAGTACACTCCAAGGCACCTATGGGACCCAAAAGCGGCTGAAGCATACGCTAAATGATCCCACATCGGAAGCTAAGTACTATAACAGGGCAACCAAAAAACATTTCAGAATTTTCTACCAAAGTTTAAATCAGCCGTACTTGCTTAGTCGTTCCCCTTCTACCGTGAGGTGTAGAGGTTCGGACAGAGAGCGCCAGACTATCCTATCGGCTGTCTTCCTCCTAACTTGGTTCCATTCTAGTCATCGGTCCTTCAGAGATTATCTAATGTTGTCCTCCCAGCGGACTCAGGGTCGTCCTAGGGATCTGGGTCCCTGCCTCTTTGTTTCCCATGCTTTTCGTGGTAGCCGGTCTTCTCCCATTCTGCAGACATGGCCAAACCAACTTAGTTGGGACTGTTCTACTTGGGTTTTCAGGGGGTGGGATTTTAGGCCTTGACGTATCGTCTGGTTGCGGACCATGTCTCTTCTTGTTACTTCAACCATCTTCCTCAGATACCTCATTTCTGAGGTTTGAATCTGCCTTTTGTGGGTTGTAGTCATTGCCCATGACTCGCATCCATATGTCAAGACTGGGACATAAGTGGAGCGGTATACAGCCATCTTCGTTTTCTTACCAACCTCTCTCTTGCTGAGGGATCCTTTTCCGAATTCCTAAACCTCAACAACGGTTTCTCATTTATTTACACACAACACCAATATCATTATAAAAGTGACATTTCTCCATACACTTGTTATTTTTAATCTCCTACTTGACATGTTACATTTAACATGGAATCCTCGATTTAAGGCCTGAAAAAGTCTCCCAGCTGCTGCTTTTCGAGTGGCCAAATCTTCTGTGATGCCTCCCTTTCGGTCTATAATAGCTCCGAGGTATTTGAAGTGGTCGACCTGCTCCAGGACCTGTTCTCCCAGCTTAATCTGATGTCTTCTTTCTTCTCGTGATATCACCTTGGATTTTGTTTTAGAGCTGCCTATGACCATCCCTCTCTTCTCAGATGTGCCTCTGATTTTTAAATCTGCCGATGATGATAAATATCATCGATTCTTTTTTATAAACAACTTTATTTATTTTACATTGTTAAACTATAAAATTGATTATTAAACTTGTTTATCTGTACTGTAAAGTTATAGTTGCATTAATCACTATTGAGTAAAGTGTATGTCAGCACCCATATGGCTCATATTGTTTTAAATACCAGATAGAGCTTTTAGATTAAGATTTTGCTGGATCACCTTCAGCTGGGAGCTTAGAAATGCGAGTGAAAATATATTAAGTCACAGAAAGGATGGGAGAATAATAAGTTCAAGACAGCTTAGATGATCTCAGTTCTTTTGCTTTCTTTTCTTTAAAATCTTTTGAGTACAAGAAAACTAAACGAATCTTCTTCATCCAAGAAAAGTAACGAATCTACTTCGTACACGAAAACTAACGAATCTTCTTCGTACACGAAAACAAACTGACGAATGAAAATGAAGTTTGAAAATGTTTACAATAGAGCCATGATTGCAGATTCATTGATTCATAGATTATGCTTCAGTTCCGCCTGTAGAATAACCTTTCACCAAACTCATGTCACGTGACATCAGCTCAAGCACTTTCCGTTTCTTCCTCATCATGTTCACTTCTGTCTCCAGCTCTCTTCTTCATGTGTTTTTTTTTTGGTCTACTTCTGTCTCTCTTTCCCTGCGTATTCCACAACAAGGACTGCCTTGCAACGCGATAAACAGATTTTCTTGGCATGTGTTTGCTGAAGGCCTGTGCTTCTTGTAGAGTTAGAGTATATATATATATATATATATATATATATATATATATATATATATATATATATATATATATATATATATATATATATATATATATATATATATATATATATATATATATATATATATATATATATATATATATATATATCAAACTCCATAATTCTCGCCATTTGTACGTCGGTCACATCCAAGGGATGCAACTGTGGTGAAAGTTAGACATTAATTGGATTGTTTCCCTTATATGTACTCTCCCTAAAATAGTAACACTCAAAGAAGAAATGTCGGTGTAGAGCCCAGTTTCATTCCGGAATCGGATTTAACTCATTATTTTGTTAAAAATAACCTTAAAATGTAAGTTTTTGATTGTTTCTTCAAGACAAAATTTTAATTTAAAGAATTGCAGACATATTATAATGAGTCCATGGACAGACTAAGGAGCCGCGGTAGCATAGTGGTTAGTGCACTGGCTTCCTAGCGCAGTGGTCTATGGTTCGATCCCCAGATGAGGCGGAACATTTTTAGGCCACAAACGGCTCCTGGGTCGACCCAGCCCCAAATGGGTACCAGAGCTACTCTGGGAAGGTTAAGGCGGCCGGCGTGATGCCGACCACATCACCCCTCGTGTGCCGACGGTCAAGATAATATGGGCCTAACACCATATTCCCAATATGCCTCAATGGGCGTGTAACGGGTTCCTTTACCTTTACCATGGACAGACTGTATAAAGATAAGTTGATATTTTTATCCATCCTCAGTGTTAGCGTATTGCAGTTAATTTTTAGAAATTAAAATAATAGAAATTAAATAGCGCCACGTGGCAATTCTTTGAGTGAGATCAGGCAGCCATCTTGAAAGACATATTTAAGTGGTGAATAATTTATACTTTTGTTGATAGTATTAGAGTAGGCCTACTGTAGTTAAGGTTAAGTATTAGGGGACTATTTAATTTAAGAATCGTAGTGGGGTAAAGATATATATAACAAAATAAACCAAAAGCCAAAGATTACATATAATATTCAATCATCAGAATATAATTCAAAGACAACAAATAGTAGCATACTAAAAGACAGGGAAAATAACCAATGGTAGTATTCACCAGAAAACAGTCCGAGGAAGGGAAAGCGATGGCCAAAACTCCAGAAAAAGACAAAACTTCAGAAAAAGACAAAACTTTAAACCGGACAGAAAGAAACAGGACCACGAACCCTGAAATAAAAAAAACAGAACTAAAGGACACGAGTAAAACAATAATGGAAAATCGGGAAGGAGGCGCGGAAGGAAAAACAACAAAAAGCAGAATCAACAAAGGAGAAAGATCAGGAACCAGCACAGCGAACGGAAAGAAAGGACCCAGGGAAAAGGATAATCAGGACAGCCAGGTAAACGCGGACAAAACAAGTCATGAAACCAGAGGGGATAAACTGAAAGGAGGCTCAGAAGTAAAAACAACAAAGGAAGGCAAAACGTGGGCAGAAGCAGTTAAAAACCAAGGTAGGGACACCAGACATGATAAACTAGAAGAAAATAATAACCAAAAAAAAAACAATGAAAGTACCAAAAAAGACTCAAGACATCTAGCAACCCAGGCAGATCCCAAAAATACAGATGTAGTAAACATATGTCGTTTAAAAATAACGCAAGTAGCTGGTGAGGCTGTCAAGATCAAGGCATTAGATGAAGACAAAATTATAAACATCCTTGATCCTGTGTTAGGCAAAAAGCGATAGCCAAAATTTCAAAAACCCATTTTGGCATAATAATTATCCCAAATCAGAGTGACAGAATAAAAGAGATGTTAGAGGAACTCAAAGTAGAAGCAAAAACAGTGACTCTTGCACACGACATAGAAGTAAGGATAGAGCTAGCAAAAGTGACCAGTAGATGTGTGTTAAAAGGGATAAACACTACCCTTTCAAGCGAGGAAGTTATGAACATCCTCGCAAAACATAACCCAGACATAAAGCTGGTACACGTGGACAGAATAATGGTGAAAGGGAGTATCGTTACCCCAGTGGTAGTGATAACAACAGAAGGTAGGGAACCCCCCAAGACGGTACTATTTGGGAAAACACACAAAAACACAGAAGCCTTCATTCCCCCAGTGTTGCAGTGCTCCAACTGCATGAAGTTTGGTCATGGGCGCCACACTTGCAGGGGGAAGGCAGTATGTAGGTTTTGTGCGGGGGCACACCCTTTCACGCAATGCGAAAAGGCAAAGTCAGATACTGACTATAAAAAGGATAATGCAAACAGAAAATGCATTAATTGCAAAGGAAATCACAGCGCCAGATTCCAGGGCTGCCCAGTATATCAGCAGACCAAAAAAGCATTGAGGGTAGCTATAACAACCCAAACCCCTTTCACAACGGTCATTAAAGAATTAAAAGAAAATGATACTTATACGAACAATAAAGTTATAACAGAAATTAAGAGTGTGCAAGAAGATGTCAAAATGCTTAAGTCACAGATGGCAAAAAAAAAGTAAGAACAAGTTAGAAAGTAATAAAAGAGTACCAAAAAAACCAGTCAGATGATTCAACTACATCCTCGGATGACACAAGTGCACTGAAAAGTACAGAGGCATTGCTTCAAGAAGTGAAAGCCATACAGCACCAAATTTCCCAGGATATAGCTAAACTGACTGAACTGAAAGAAGAAAATGAAATGATACTAGTCAAACTGTCTGAACAAAAAGAAGAAAGTGAAATAATACTAAAAAGAATGGAAAGTGAAAAACAGGAGATTAACATAGGGAGAGAAGGGAATGTAGCATTGGATGAAAATAGGAAAGTGGTCAAAAAGAACAAAAGCAACCTAGAAGAAACTATCATAGAAACTATCAAAAAACGATTTGAGGGATTGTTACCACACTTAGCGGAAGAAGTTAGGGAAATAATGACAAGTTTACATAAGGATTTTCTTGAGAACTTGATGGATAGTGGGTCCACAAGTACAGGAAATAAAGAATAAGAGCAAAATTGATAGTTAACCAAAATAAAAGGTATACTAGATGATGATAAAATTCAATTTAGAAAGATTTAGAATTATCCAGTGGAATTGTAGGGGTATTAAAAAAAAATTTTGCACCCCTACTATCAGAGACTGGAGGAAATACTGATATATATGCTCTTCAAGAGACCCATTTAAACCCAAATAATAGATATAGTTGTAAGGGCTTTAAGATACTTAGACACGATAGGAAAGAAGGTAGAGGAGGAGGTGTCGCAGTCTTAGTTAGCGAAAAATTTAAAATCATAGACTGGGAAGTATTTAATACAACCAATATAGAAGGTATCCAGGTTACTATAGCAGCTGAACCAAACAATCTAACAATTCTAAATGTATATGCTAAAGATGGCACAATTAAAGATGAAGAAATACTAGCCATAAGCACCAGACTAGGCCCCAAAACAATCATAGTAGGCGATTTTAACTCCCATCATTGTGCTTGGGGTGGACAACATGCAGATAATGCAGGAAAATGCCTACTTGACTTCATAGAAAACAATGAACTACTAATACTAAATGATGGATCTGCAACAAGAATTAATCCACAAGCTAATAGGGCAGACTCAGCAATAGACATAAGTATAGCAACTAACAACCTAGCGAATGTAAATTGGGAAGTGTTACAAGACACAAACTCAGATCATCTGCCCATTGTAATAACCATGCATGAAAATGTCATTCCAAACCCAGAACCAGAAAAACCTACCTTCAACTATAAAAAAGCAAACTGGGAAGCTTTCCAATCAGAGCTGGAGGTGATGGAATATAAAGACATGGAATCAGATGATACTGACTTGTGGGCGGAAACACTGACCAATGAAATTCTGAAAATAGCAATAAAGTATATACCAAATAAAAATATGCCACAACACCTTAAACCAATAAGTAACATTAATAAGAAAAGAGAAACTCAATGGAATAAAGAACCAGTTGCCTGGTGGAATAAAAGCTGTGCAGAAATTCATGAGAGAAGAAAAAGGGCCTTACAAAAAAATATAGAAATAACAGAACAGAAGAAAACTATGATAAGTATAAACTTATTAGGAATGAATCTAACAGAATAATATTCAAAGCCAAAGAAACTAACTGGAAGGAGTTTTGTCAGTCACTTAAACCTAGCACTCAAATTAGAGAAGTATGGAAAAAGCTTAAGGCAATCAAAGGGAACAATAAGAAAACAATAATGCCAACAATCAAACTACCAAAGAGAGCAGAAACAGATAAAGAAAAAGCTAATGCCCTTGCCGAGTATTTCTATAAAGTCAGTGCAAAAAGTAGCCTTGGACAGGAAGAAAATGAGAGAAGAGAAAGACTTAGGATACAGTTTTTAAAAGAACTACCAGACCAGATAGAGGAAACAAACTATTTAGATGCTGATATAACAGAGGAAGAAGTAACTAATGCAATAAAAGATAAATCTAATACTGCCTCAGGGCAAGATATACTTAGTTATGAAATCCTTAAGAAAGTACCCAAAAGAACTATAAACATAATAACTTCACTTTATAACAAAATCTGGAACTTAGGAAAGATACCAAAAGCATGGAAAGTAGCTATGATAGTACCCATTCTAAAACCCAATAAGGAAGCCCATGAAGTAAGTTCATATAGGCCTATCTCCTTAACATCACAACTAGGTAAAATACTGGAAACTGTTGTGAATAAAAGAGTTAAATTCTACCTGGAAAAAAAACCAGTTATATAGCCCAAACCAGTCAGGGTTTAGAGCAGACAGAAGTACAGTAGACCAGCTTGTAAGATTAGAACATGATGTAAAGCTAGGGTTCAAGAGGAAAGAGAAAACAGTGGCAGTCTTTCTAGATGTAGCTAGAGCATATGATGAATGCTGGCGTGATGGAGCTCTTTACAAAATGAAAAAGACTGGCATTACTGGTAAAACCTATAGGTATCTAGAAAACTTTTTACAGGACAGGTATTTTGCTGTACAGGTGAATAATGATAGGTCAGAAATATATGAACAACAGAATGGGATTCCTCAAGGATCAGTGATCTCTCCTTCAATTTTCACTATAGCTGTAAATGATTTAGCAGATGAATTTAATGACATAAAGAATGCAGTATCACAATTTGCAGATAACTGTGCCATTTGGCGATCTGGAAAAAACTTGGACCATGTTTACAAAAAACTTCAAAATCAAATAGACAAAGTTTCAGAGTGGATGAAAAGTTGGGGCTTCCAAATTAATGTAAACAAAACAGTAGGTATGATTTTCAGCAAAGGAAATTTAAAAAAAAATAACAAAATCAATATAACCATTAAAGGACAGAAAATATGTACCTCCTCAACAACTAGATTTCTGGGCATAACTTTAGATAAACAACTAAATTATAATAAACATATAGACAATTTGGTAGAAAGCTGTAGGGGACCCCTAAATATACTAAGGATTGTAAAAGGTAATGGATGGGGGGCCAGCAATAAAATAATGCTTATGTTCTACAAGGCCTTCATCAGGGGGGAAACTGGATTATGCCAGCATAGTCTATGACTCAGCTGCAGCTTCTAACAAAGCAAAACTGGACAGGATTCAAAATGCAGCCATGAGAACTATTACAGGTGCATTTATATCGACACCAGTAGAAGCTCTAGAAGTAGCTCTCGGCATACCCCCCTTGGTCTAAGACGGAAAGAACTGAGATTAAATTATTGGAGTAAAGTAGCACAAGAAGTGACCCACCCAGCACATAAAGCATTTGTCAAAGACCAACCAAGTGTATGGGACGTCCCCTTAAATAAAGATAGATATCCAACAGGATGGAGAACTATAGAAGACCTAATGCAGTTCAAAGAACTATCAAACACAATTGAAAATAGTAATAAATACAGAAGCAAAATACCACCCTGGGAACTAAAAACACCAATCATAGACTACTCACTTACTGAAAAGATCAAACAAAACATAGAAGATAAGGAAGCCAAAATGATAAGTAGAAAGTTCATAGCGCAACTAACTAAACAAAGTCTGGCCGTCTACACTGATGGATCCAAGGGTGATAGTGGGCAACTAGGTGCCGGAGTTGTAATACCACAATGGGGAATAAAAAAGAGCTACAGTATAACGGGAGGGGCATCGATTTTTACTGCAGAGATGGTAGCAATTCTTAAAAGTCTAGAAATAATCGAAGAAAACCCACCAGAAGCTGTTACGATATTTACAGACTCACTATCATCACTACAAGCACTAGAACACCCAGGTAAATGTAGCCGGCCAGACATAAAGGAAGAAATTCTAGCAATTAATACATCACTAGAGAACAGAGGATGTAGTGTGAGGCTAGTGTGGGTTCCAGCACACATAGGTATAGCTGGCAACGAGTTGGCAGACCAGAATGCCAAGAAGGGAAGAACAAGTAAAAACAATATAAAAGCAGGACTGGGAAGGTCAGAGATCAAGAGCCAAGTGAAGGAAACTATAAACGAGGAATGGAAGACAACATGGAAGGAAAGTAGAAAAGGCAGACACGCGTTCAAACTGCTGAAAGAACCAACGAGGACATGCCAGGTCAGAGAAGAATTAAAGATACCATCGAACAAAAAACTGTGGCGTCTCCGACTCGGTGCAGCATACTTCATGGTAGAAGAACCACACTGCCAAGAATGTCAGGAAGAGAATGACATAGACCACTACCTGATCCACTGTAAAAAGTATGAACAACAAAGGCTTGAATTAAAAACTTACTATAGAAATCACAATATAGACTTAACAGGTGATAAGGTTTTAAGTATAGATGCCCCAAGAGATGCCCAATCAATACTTAAAAGATATATACATAAAACAAAGGAAAAAATATAAGGTTAGAACTTCAGAAAAATCGTCCAACTAAATAGAAATTAAGCAGCAAGAACTAACAAAGCATTAACAAAAACAAAAAAAAAATAACTACTCATAGGACAAGGAAAGACAAGGTATTAAAAAAAAAGGGACTTACTTACTTACTTAGTCGTTCCCCTTCTACCGTGAGGTGTAGAGGTTTGGAAGAGAGAGCGCCAGACCATTCTATCAGCTGTCTTCTTCCTGGCCTGGTTCCACTCTAGTCCTCGGTCCTTCAAAGATTGTCTAATGTTGTCCTCCCAGCGGACTCTGGGTCGTCCTGGAGGTCTGGATCCCTGGCTCTTTGTTTCCCATGCTTGTCGTGGTAGCCGATCTTCTCCCATTCTGCAGACATGGCCAAACCATCTTAGTTGGGACTGTTCTATTTGGGTCTGCAGCGGATGGGATTTTAGGCCTTGACGGATCGTCTGGTTGCGGACCATGTCTCTTCTTGTTACTTCAACCACTTTCCTCAGATACCTCATTTCTGAGGTTTGGATCTGGCTTTTGTGGGTTGTAGTCATTGCCCACGACTCGCATCCATATGTCAAGACTGGGACATAGGTGGAGCGGTATACAGCCATCTTCGTTTTCTTACCAACTTCTTTCTTACTGAGGAATCCACGATTTATGGCCTGAAAAAGTCTCCCAGCCGCTGCTTTCCGAGTGGCCAACTCTTCTTTGATGCCTCCCTTTCGGTCTATAATAGCTCCGAGATATTAAAGTGGTCGACCTGCTCCAGGACCTGTTCTCCCAACTTAATCTGATGTTTTCTTTCTTCTCGTGATATCACCATGGATTTTGTTTTAGAGCTGCTTATGACCATCCCTCTCTTCTCCAGCTCTTCCTTCCAGACTTGCAGGTTGGATTGGAGATGTGCCTCTGATTTAGCAATCAGGGCAACATCATCAGCAAATGCCAGCTCCGAAATATAGACCTGTCTCATCTTCCAGTACCCCACTGAATACTTTCTTTTTCTCTCCCTACATGCCTTGATGACATCGTCCAAAAGGAGTATGAAGAGGAAAGGTGAAAAAAAAAAAAAAAAAAAAAAAAAAAAAAAAAAGGGACAACAACTCAAAAAGAACAAATACTAATACAAATTAAAACCAAGTGTAAAGGACAATAGTTATCTAGAAACAATACAAAAGAGAAAATAAAATTGACAAATACTAATATAAATAAAAATCAGCACCTGCAAAAGACAACAGTTATTTAAATTGAATACAAAATTAGTAAATAAAATGACACTAACTACCCCAATTATAACCAACTTTCAGGTTGAACAGGGTAGACCAAGAGTTTGGTTTGGTTTGGTTTAGTTTGGTTTGGTTTGGTTTGGTTTAGTTTAGTTTGGTTTGGTTTGGTTTAGTTTGGTTTGGTTTGGTTTAGTTTGGTTTGGTTTGGTTTAGTTTAAATTGGTTTGGTTTGGTTTAGTTTGGTTTGGTTTGGTTTGGTTTAGTTTGGTTTGGTTTAGTTTGGTTTAGTTTGGTTTAGTTTGGTTTGGTTTGGTTTGGTTTGAAGGACTATCTTCATTGCACACGGACTACTCCATACGTGCTCCTATCTCCTCCCTTAGATCACACAAAGAGGATCTCAGCACAGTGCGCGAAGTCCTTAGCACCGGCGAAAATCCCAGTGTGTGTATATTGGAATCACACATTCTATAAATATTTTTTTGCGGTAGGTAGGTTTCTATTTTTTTAAATTTTGCCAATGCAGCGGCGTGATAATACTACTCTTTACGATTTCCAACTGCCGTGGGATTTTTAACGTGTGCAACTTGCACACGGGACCTCCTAATTTTGTCGCCCTTATCCGAGAAGGCTAGGCATCCGATCTCACTACCCAGTAGACCAAGGGGGAGTATGACATCATAAGCACAACTGGCTCTGAACAAAATTTCTATAAATTATATTCCATTAGCTGGGAATCGAACCTGGTACCTGTAGAACTCTACCCTATATTCATGCCTATAAACATTGCAACTAGACGCGATAACCAGTCTCTTCAGTACGTGACGTCATAGCGGGCATCAGTTTTTCTGTCCCTTGTAACGTTAGTTTTTTTTTTTAATCATTTTAAACTTTATTTTAATTTGTTCTACTTTTAATAAAGTAATGTCGTCCAGAAAATATAATGAACGTACTGAAAACGTGTAACCAAACTATTTATTTTTAATGACCATACTTACCAAATGCCATATCACAAACCTCAAACATAGCAAATGCTATCGCATATAAGCAAAAAACATGAACGTTGCTACAAATGGAATTTTAGATTAAAATTTGTTTCATCAGTTAATCGATTAAAAGATTTTAATTATCGGATTTACGTGTTCGTAATCCTAGGTAAATTTATTGCGAGATGTGCGATAAAAAAGGAATTAAAATGGGGATGTAGTAGTCTTTTGATGGTGATTCTGGTAGACTACTAAGTTGTGATGATTACGCGATTCTTTAGTTGATGAAGTAATATGACAACCGATCAAAGGAGTTTCAACTGGGCAAGTTAACGAATGTCAAGACTGAAATAGTCAACTCCTTGATGTAAAATCCATTCAGTTTATTTACATGGTACGATTGACGAGACGAGACATAGATCCTTGACGCATCACAGTTAACAATGGTTATCATGACAGTTAATATATTTTCAAAGACATTCTTTCTGGTCATTCCGTAGTAAAATTATTTCATTAACTTATGGCATAGCATGTTGACTTCAATTCAGCAAGTACATGGTAATGAAGTAGTTAACTTCCAAGGACGGTGACCGTTGACCTTGGCTAAGGATATGGAATACCCATTATGCTTCGTGGCATCTAAGATTCCAACATTGATAATGTCCTTATACAAATTAGGGTTCATAAATCAAACGATAACAGAACATCTGAACAGATATTTACTGTAGACCTCCTTGACATGAAACGTTATACAAGCATAAATCTTTGAGGAAACATCACCAGAGTTAAATACTGTGTTGTTGTGTTGCTCGTGGTTCGAGTATGGAATGTCAACTTGACCTACGCAGTGGTGTGTAGACATAGATGGAGTGTATAATGTGCGAATGATAGGAAGAGTTCGTGGTGTTGACAAATGTTCTTTTCTCACACTCATGTATGGCTGGAAGTCATCGACACCAACGACTGTGTACCTTTACTAAAGTTTAATTGGACGTACACACTCGACAGCACAGATAGTGACAAATCACAGGTTGGCATAATACATCATGGTACAGTGGATAAATGGTCTTGCAATGTTATGTTACATGGGCACTCATGT